>CM065708.1:39284698-39294698 GCA_017654935.2 Phymorhynchus buccinoides
CCTTGTTTTCTTTTTCTTAAATCAAAATGAGTGGCATGTGAGATTTTGTTTAAAAAAAGAGTTCTGTGTGACATTAAGTATCTTGTCTGTTAAATCTACGTTTACATTGCATTTAATTATACAATACAATTCAATTCTAAATCTTCACTACTTTACATGACATAAATCTTCCGTTTTCGACTAACATTCGCCCTGCCATTTCTTTGAATGCCGTTCATGAATACAACGGGTTTGCGAGTGCGCTGGTTCGAACCCAGCTCCGTTCGCGGTGTTGTGTCCTTGGGAAAGATACTTTACTCCTATTTCCTGGTCCTTCGGATGAGACCTTAAACCGAGGTCCTGTGTGCGAACGCACGCACAAGATCTTGCGTACATGATAAAGCCCATTCCACTATTCGGTACGAGTAGGCCGTGTTGTGCCGGTGGAATGGATGACACGAACTCACATAGCATGCATCATAGTTATTATGCGCCAATTAAATAGCAATCTAAACGAAGACTCTGGGCGTGGGGCGGGATAAACATCCCAAATCGGAAAGAAGAATTAGCGGACCTTATGTTCACCCCAAATGTTACCCACCTCCAAAATTGTCACCCGCAAGAACCATCGTCGTCGTCGTCATCATCATCACCACAAAAATGAAGATGTTGAAGTCTGTGTGAAAATGAGCTGCCCCCATTATCTCTCTGGAAAATGATTCCAACTGCGGACACCAAACAAAAAGGCAAGGGCATTAATTAATTGTTAGATCTCATAAATACATGCACACATACAATTATGGGAATTAAGACTCGAGTGAATTTATTACACACACACACACACACACACACACACACACACACACACACACACACACACACACACAACAAATATAAACAAAGACGAAATTTAACCCGAAAAAGATTTAATACTACCTTTTTCTCTTCAACGTGGCTTTAGTTTCTTCACCATATGTTATCAACTACCCTTTTTGTCTTCAACGTGGCTTCAGTTTCTTGTCAACTAGGCCTACCCTTTTCGCTTCAACGTGGCTTTAGTTTCTTCACCATATGTTTCCAACTAGGCCTACCCTTTTCTTGCCAACCTGGCGTTCGTTTCTTCACCATATGTTTTCAACTAGGCCTACCGTTTTCTCGTCAACGTGGCTTCAGTTTCTTCACCACATGCTATCAACTAAACCTACCTCTTTCTCTCCAACATGGCGTTAGTTTCTTCACCATATGTTAACAACTACCCTTTTCTCTCCAACATGCCGTTAGTTTTTTCACCATATGTTATCAACTACCCTTTTCCCTTCAACGTGGCTTTAGTTTGATCAACTTCTGTTATTAACTACCTTTTTCTCTTCAACATGGCGTTAGTTTCTTCACCATGTTATTAACTACCTTCTCTCTTCAACGTGGCTTTAGTTTCTTCACCATTGTCAAGTGTGCTCGCAGTTTTACGCAGAGCTCCACAAGTGAGAAAGGTTCTGAGGAGGTAGACTGATCTGAGATTCGAGGAACTCTCCGGAAGGAACTCACACCAGACCACTCAAGTCAAAATTACAATACAAAAGGGACATTTATTTTGCAAACAGACAATACCAATCAAAACAATAAAAAAAACCACCACTTATATATTCAAATATCAAACGCAATAACTAACACTTGGGCTTTAACTAACGCTCAAGGCAACTTAGATTAAGTTGTCTTACTTCTTCTTTTCGTGACCCCATTGATCAAGACAAGCACTTGTATGCACCACTTTCACAATTGCAAGACAACTAAGAACAAATTCATTTTATACACAAATTTCAAATAAACTAGAAGAATGAACACTAACTTAAGTAGTAAAAGAAACAAATGAAGGAAATTTAGTTTTGTCTTTATATTGTCCTTGGTAGTATAATAGGATGTTGCTGGCAGTGTCTCTCCTTGTTCTGATATTCTCAGAATCCTGATTTATCTACCTTTAGCAGTCCGGTCCAAGGTGGGTAGAAAAGGTACTTTACACGAGTTCTCTTTTTCAGAATAATTGTCACATTCCTTAATTTATTACAGTACTTAACTTTGACACATCAGCGCACAACGAAGAAGCTGATCCCCTGAAGAAAAGTAGAGGACTGAACCAAGAAGTCCGCTCAGGGGTCGTCTTCAGACTGCAACCGGCAGCTCTCTTGGGCCGCCCAGGCCGCTCCTCAATCCCTCAGCGAAGAGGGGGTTAGCGTTGAGCCACAGGTCACACACATCGTCCAGGCGAAGCCATCCATGAAACGCCACCGAAAAGACGAAGAAAAAGAAGAGAAAAAGAAGGCCTGGACCCAACCAGGATCAGTCAACTATTCACCACGGCGGCAAACAATTGTGTTTACATGTCCCTCAAGG
Source organism: Phymorhynchus buccinoides (assembly GCA_017654935.2). Lineage (NCBI taxonomy): Eukaryota > Metazoa > Mollusca > Gastropoda > Neogastropoda > Raphitomidae > Phymorhynchus > Phymorhynchus buccinoides. The sequence continues at coordinate 39,287,066 of CM065708.1, forward strand.
CACCAAGGAAATTTGAATGCCAAAAAGGCATAGAAGAAAAAGTAATGAATTTGAAAAGTGAAATTTCAAAAAATTAAAGTGTTCAAACTTTTTCACTACTGAAAAATTTATGAACATGAAATCAATTTGTCTCGACTTTGTGGATAAATGTACAAATTAAAATGCCTATAGTAAATTTCGACTGGAATTATATTTTCTTAAAATTGGGAACAAAATTGGTCCTTCGCTCACAATTCATTATTCTGGACCAAAACTGAAAGTACGAGTGGTGCCCCTTTCTACATGCAACACAATCATTTTACTAAAGCCAATCCTAACAAATACATTCACACGCAAGCATACGCACTCACGACGCTCGCATCACTCACCCTTCAATGTGCACGCACCCATATCATGTAGGAACGACGGAATTAGGTCAAGCCGCAGCGATTTTTCTGGTTGAAAATCCGAACCGCGATTTTGGCTATGTGCCAAACGGTCACTTCCTTTGCTTGTTTTTATTGGTGGTTATTCTTGGCGCTGACCATCCGAGTTTCTTTCTTTCGGGAAGCAGACACCTACTCGGTCATTCGGGAACGATCTTTTTTTACACTAAGACGGCCGATCGCGAGAGACAAGCGATCCAATATTTGGGTCCAATTCATTCGTTTATCATTTCTGAACGGTAATTATATAATTCTTTAAAACAAATGCGCAGTTACATTTAATTATCTTTCTACAAGTACACCAAATTTGGTGCATCTAGAATAAATCTCAATGCTGCTCAAGGTCTCCACAAGTCGGGAGGTGTTACGTCGAAGACTGTCGGACATGTTTTCTGTCACGCGCATGTTGATGTTGCGATCTTGTGAGTCGCACAAAAAGCTTAGGCCTAATCTGTCTAATGTTTGGGGTTGATGTTGCCCCTTTGAATAAGCTTTATTTTGGTACCAATGTTTTGTTTATTGGTAAAAAAAAGAAAAAGTTATGGTTGTTTTATTCATCCAAACCTTGATACGGTAAGGGCCGGTAATCTTGATCAACTTTTTCTTATAATATAGCTCATGTAAAAAAAGCTAACATTTTAAAACGTCGTAACTTTCTCAATTTTCGACCGATTTTGATAATTTGGATATCATTTTAAAGGTCTTGTCGGGCTCTTTCCAACGACATAAATTTCATTAGGATTTGACAAAAAGTAAATATTTTTTTAAAATTTTATAACCACCCTAATATCATGCCACACAAAATATTCAGCTACAAGCAAAAGTGACTAAACACAAACGCGATATGCACAAGCACAAAATATTATTGCATTACGAAACACATTAAAACATCTTTTACACAAAACACAAATTGCGGCCCCAATGGTACGACCAGAACAGGGCGAGGCAAGATAGCGTATGGCCAATAAATTATTCCCCTTTGGAGTAAATAAAAGTGAAGTAGGAAAGTGGAAAACAAAAAGCGAGAACGATAACTCCAAAGGCTAAACTGAATACACAACGAATAAACGGGTCAATAAATGAACACCAAAATGATTCTGTTAATCTATAAATTCAAACAAGTAAATTAAACAAGTTTACAATACCATACTAACCACTACCCCAGTGAAGACGCTATTTACAACAACGGCCCGGCGTAACTTCAACGAAGAAGGACAAGCTGGAACCGCGTTCCTTGAGCACCCAGAACGACTCAGGGTCTCCTTGCTGTACGACAGCACTAGTGACTAAAGCAGGCGGGGCTGCTACTAACGTGGAGGCGATCCACCATACATGTAAGGGTGCGACTTACAGGAGAAAAATCAACAGCTTTCTGTCAAACAATTCACAAGCGACACACAGAACAAATTGAAACAGTGTTCACAAATTTATTATAATGAAAAAGGAAGAAAAATATTTAAAGAAAACGAAAACGGGTAGCACGACATACACGTACAGAGCACACGCATGCACACGAGAATATTCTGTCGCACACTATCAATCTAAAGCAGGAAACTGACACGCATAGATCACGCATTTCGTGCAGAAGAGAAAGTGACAACAGGAGGAGGGTTGGTTTCTGAAGCCATAACGTTGCAGAGCGTTAGCTTTTCTCGCTATAGCGTCTGCCCCGTGACAACCATATGTTATCAATTAGGTCTACCTTTTTCTCTTCAACGTGGCTTCAGTTTCTTCACCATATGTTATCAACTACCCTTTTCTCTCCAACATGGCGTTAGTTTCTTCACCATATGTTTTCAGCTAGACCTACCCTTTTCTCTCTAACGTGGCTTCAGTTTCTTCACCATATGTTATCAATTACCTTTTTCTCTCTAACGTGGCTTCAGTTTCTTCACCATATGTATTCAACTAGGCCTACCCTTCTCTCTAACATGGCTTTAGTTTCTTCACCATATGTTTTCAACTAGGCCTACCTTTTTCTCTCCAACGTGGCTTCAGTTTCTTCACCATATGTTTTCAACTAGGCCTACCCTTTTCTCTTCAACGTGGATTTGCCCCCCTCACCTGTCTCTGGCTGTGGTGCTGGTTTGCAGTCTGGTCGGTCCAATGACTAGGGCGCAGAAATGGTAGAGAGTTTATCGTCACAAAGCTTCTTCTTCATTCCCATATTATAGCCACACGCTGATGTAGAATTAATTACTGTTGATGACATTTCACATGTTTCCAGGGATATTAATTACTTTGTGTCTCGTGATAATATGGATGTGATGTGTACGTGGGTTGTTCAGTAAAGTTTGGCAACAGTCCTGCCATTTGTACAGGCATAATGGTGGCACCAAAGAAAACTTCAGTCCTTAAAGGGTGGGGCCAGACTCTGTTGGCTGAAAGATCGTTTCAAATTGGCTCTCAGCGAAAAAGTACGCTTTTGTTGACTACTGTAGGTTGATGAATAAAGGTTTCTTACCTTTTTTGACTAGATATATATCTTGTTAAGGGGCAACTGAAGAATTTGTTGTTTGAAGCGCAATGCTACAAGGGGACTCCAAGTCGAGATACACTTCTAAGTTTGTGTTCCTATGACGTAATGTGTTCAATGACGTAGAAGGCAGCTTCAAAACTAGGACTGGAAGGCAGCAAATTATATAAGTGGGCTGGTTGTTCTACCTTTGCAATTCGAGCCACTGGCAGAAAGAGAAGATGAGGAAGAAGATGAACAAATGGCAGGACCGTTACCAAACTTTACTGAACAACCCACGTACACATCACATCCATATTATCACGAGACACAAAGTAATTAATATCCCTGGAAACATGTGAAATGTCATCAATAAAAAATGAAACAAAACAGAACTAGAGCGTTAAGACGCTAGACCATCAAAGGCCCGCATTTTGTAAATCATCCAGGGCAATAATTCAAGTTCTTTACATAATGATGCAAGGGTTTTCGGCCATATTTCGCCGAAAATTCGGCGAAATTATTTAATATTTCAAATTGCACATACCCATAAGGTCCTGCAACATTTCAGACAAATCGGACAAAAAAAAGGGAAAGAAAAAAAAAAGAAAACAAGCGCGGATTCGCAATCGTTTGTGGCGTGCGACAATTGAAAACGAAACATCATTTTAAAGAGCAGCCTCGATTTGAAGTGCAGTCTATTTTTACCACTCCAATCATTACATACACTGAGTCGCCTCCCCTGGCTCTTCAATAATTTAAATCTGTAAACCAGAATGTTATCTCTGCACCATTTCGTAACTTTTTATATCTTATGGAAAACATTTAAAACTATTTATCCTACTTATACTCATCGAAAGAAGCACCGTATACTCGTCGTGTCTGTTGCAGTGTCTGTATTACGTATGTTTATTATTTTGTACGCTTTAAAATGAAGATTCATGTGCTCTGTTCAGTATACAATTCTTTCCATACCTAAGGGCTGTAGATATGACAACTGAAATGTTACTTTATGCCCTAGTATTTTTTTCTCTTTTACAATAATGTGCGACAATTTTGTCAATAATGTGCGACAATTTTGGACCGACAGACCGACAGACAGACAGACCGACCGACAAAGTGAGTTATAGGTTTGTGGCTTGAGCCACAAACAAAAAAGAAGATTTTTGACGAATGCAATAGTAGTCTCCTTCAGGGGAATCCTAATGATATCTTGCATCATTATGTAAAGAACTTGAATAATTGCCCTGGATGATTTACAAAATACGGGCCTTTGGCTTATGCCACCAATTATTAAAAATAAACTGGGGAAAATGCATAGAACTCAATATGTTTCAAAGTAAACAGCTTTGACGAAATTCAGGTGTAAAAGTGAAGAAGATCAACGCAAATTCTAAAAAAACATTTGTCCCATCATGATAAAATGACTTTCAGTATTTTTGAATGGATGTTGAAAGTAACATTTTCAGCAGGAACAAGTAACGTACATGTCGTTTTTAGGGACATGTGGCCCTCTCAGCCGTTAACACAACAGAACCTGGGAAGTCCAATAATATTATGCACCTGGTCAGTCTTTACCCACACAATAGCATAGCATGCAAATATGTGCATTTCTTATCATAACGGCTCTGTAAAATCGAGAGGTTCAAAATTTGTCTAAAATGTGACACAGACACATGGCCACTGAATGTAAAGAACATAAATTATTGCAAACATCATTTTTGTAAATGCATTTTTCTTCCATCAACGGACTGGTTGCAAGCTGTGATACGTGGGTTGTTCATTAAGCATTGGCAACGGATTGGTTGCAAGCTGTGATACGTGGGTTGTTCATTAAGCATTGGCAACGGATTGGTTGCAAGCTGTGATACGTGGGTTGTTCATTAAACATTGGCAACGGGTCCATAACACAGGAACAAAGAATATTATAAAGGACATACGTGGGTTGTTCATTAAGCATTGGCAACGGGTCCATAACACAGGAACAAAGAATATTATATAGATGCCTAGGAATAAATGTCATTCTGAAAGAGATGGGCGTGAGAGACAACGATCTATGCAATTTTTGTAATACAACAAAAGATGGCATCCACCATAAATGTTTTGGAAATGTCACATTATTCAACGTTTTTGGTCTCAATTGTCTGATGCATTGAATGATAAATGTCAAAATGTATTTAATTTACGTATTTCAGAAGCACTTGCAATTGTTGGATTTGACAAAAATATACAAATTGATCATATATTTTATTTTATGTTGTTGTTAGCAAAAGAATACATATACCACTGTAAGCTAAACAATGATATGCCTGTCTTAAAAATTTACTTTAAAAAACTGAAGTACAGATACAAAATAGAAGAATATATTTAACACAAAAACTTATTGTATAATGATTTTGCTGCCAGGTGGGCTCCATTCACTGCAATATTCAATGATATAAATTGATATGATAAAACTTTTACTAATAAGATACCTAGTAATGATTAGTCCTATATATATATATATATATGAACTTTCGGGGTGGGGGGTGGGGGTTGGGGTGGGGGGGGGGGTGAAAACATTTTAAAATATGATGAGTAACACCTGTTGTTCAGAGCTTGAAACTCGCAATTTGAAATGTTGAGCTCTCTGTTTTTAGTTACTCCACATAGTGATGATAAATTGTTACCTCAAGATGTTGTGATAACATTTTTCAATGACTTCCACGGCACAGTTGTGTGTAAATGTGTTTGTTTGTCTTCTGTATGTATTTATTTGATTTTTGCCTATTATTTGTTTTTTCTTCCTTGTGTAATGATGTGAAAAAAAGAAAGAAAAAAAGTTCAATAAAAAAAAATATATTATAAAGGACATATATTACGTGGGTTGTTAACTAAACATTGGCAACGGGTCCATAACACAGGAACAAAGAATATTATAAAGGACATACGTGGGTTGTTCACTAAACATTGGCAACGGGTCCATAACACAGGAACAAAGAATATTATAAAGGACATACGTGGGTTGTTCACTAAACATTGGCAACAGGTCCATAACACAGGAACAAAGAATATTATAAAGGACATACGTGGGTTGTTCACTAAACATTGGCAACAGGTCCATAACACAGGAACAAAGAATATTATAAAGGACATACGTGGGTTGTTCACTAAACATTGGCAACAGGTCCATAACACAGGAACAAAGAATATTATAAAGGACATACGTGGGTTGTTCACTAAACATTGGCAACGGGTCCATAACACAGGAACAAAGAATATTATAAAGGACATACGTGGGTTGTTCACTAAACATTGGCAACGGGTCCATAACACAGGAACAAAGAATATTATAAAGGACATACGTGGGTTGTTCACTAAACATTGGCAACGGGTCCATAACACAGGAACAAAGAATATTATAAAGGACATACGTGGGTTGTTCACTAAACATTGGCAACGGGTCCATAACACAGGAACAAAGAATATTATAAAGGACATACGTGGGTTGTTCACTAAACATTGGCAACGGGTCCATAACACAGGAACAAAGAATATTATAAAGGAGATACGTGGGTTGTTCACTAAACATTGGCAACGGGTCCATAACACAGGAACAAAGAATATTATAAAGGACATACGTGGGTTGTTCACTAAACATTGGCAACGGGTCCATAACACAGGAACAAAGAATATTATAAAGGAGATACGTGGGTTGTTCACTAAACATTGGCAACGGGTCCATAACACAGGAAGAAAAGAGTTCACGGACTTCAAACTTTTGCATTCCCATGAAGATCACCTTTCGTCTTTGCATGCACAGTTCCAGCTCTCTACGCCAGGTTTCAAGGTCACTTTGGTAGCTTCTTTGAGGCAAGGGTCGGAGCTGTGATTTTGATCTTTTTGCGAGGGCCTAAGTGTCAGAAAATATCGTCCAGCCAAACGATCTAAAATGATAACAAGCGGATCGCCGAGCGGCAGATAAGTTTCCAAGTGGGTGCACTTGGGCACATAACAGCAGCATGACGCATCTACGCTCCAGTGACAAGAAACTGAGCAATTGCAAACAACAACAAAATGTGTCAAAAATGTATGGTTGTAAATGACCGGTTACAGGCAGTCATATCGACAGACTATTGTGTAGTTCACAATCAGTCCAAAGGTCAATGGGAGAGAAATGGTGGGAGTAGTAGAAAAATAGTGTGATTACAGTTTATGAGGGTAGACGCCAACTGAGCTCTGTGGTTGGGTGCTTCGAAGAACAATATCCAGCTCAGCTGCAAAAATGTGTGGAAAACATGAACAGGACACCCCCCAGCAGCCAGTGTTGTCATCGCTCTGCCACTGTTCATCTTCTTCCTCATCTCCTCTTTCTGCCAGTGGCTCTAATTGCAATGGTAGAACAACCAGCCCACTAATATAATTTGCTGCCTTCCAGTCCTAGTTTCCCCTACGTCATTGAACACATTACGTCATAGGAACACAAGCTTAGAAGTGCATCTCAACTTGGAGTCCCCTTGTAACATTATTTCAATTGCCGCTTAACAAAATATACATCTGGGCCTGTATTCACGTTGAGATAGCATGAGACTTAGCATGATGCTAACTTAGAAGCTCTTCCAATGTCCTATAGGATTTAATAGGACTTTTGGAAGAGCTTCTAAGTTAGCATCATGCTAAGTCTCATGCTATCTCAACGTGAATACAGGCCCTGGTCAAAAAAGGTGCCCAAACTTTATTCATCAACCTACAGTAGTCAACAAAAGCATATATT
>CM065708.1:39299698-39306951 GCA_017654935.2 Phymorhynchus buccinoides
GTTGATCATGAATTTCATAAAGATAGTATGTACCAAGAGGACCAAGATAGTCTTCAACAGTCAGAGGCTGGTCACTATTTTAAGAAGACAACCAGTGGCACTAACCGTTTGGCTTCAGCTCTTAATAATACAAACTTGTCCAAGAAGTCACCAATGACTGCCGAACAACTCCCCAGCAAACCTAGAGATTCATACATCCAGCATCACCATCAGTCCAACTTGAACCTAACTGTGTGGAAAAGCGTCTTAAAAGAACGAAAACGACTACTTCGATCAAAATGTCAGGAACACTCTTACAAACAGAACTTCATTGAGGACACTAACATTCTTGTGGATCACAAGAGAAACTTACTGTACTGCCCCGTAGGAAAAACAGCGGCGGGTTTTTTCCATCGATTGTTCTTCACATTAAAACACACCAACCATTCCGTAAGAGAGTTACCTTCCCCTTTCCAGGTGTCACTGTCCGCAGCAATGGCGGAACAATACGACACGTTGACCAAACTTCGTGGTAAAGGAACGGACGAATTTTTAGGGAAAAGTTTACGTTTTCTCATAGTACGAGAACCATTTTCTCGACTTTTCGCTGCGTATGTAGACAAACTTCTAGTCCCAGATTCTGTATACTGGATGGAATGGGGTGTTCCAGCCATCACCCAACACCGCAGATATCCCTCCGCCAAATCTCTTTCCTGTGGCCATGATGCAACGTTTGCGGAATTCGTCAAATTTGTCATTGAAACTCTGCATGACGCTGATGATACTGTCAGGCCTGTTAGTGCGTTGTGCTCCCCTTGTGCTGTGAAATTTTCTGTCGTAGGACATCTAGAGACTCTCGTTTCTGACATTGAGTACGTCCTGTCTTTAATCAAAGTCTCTATTACTAGCTTTTCAAGAGAAACCTTCATGAGTGATGTCAATGACGATATCATTTCTGATTCGACACTCCGAGCTTTCGAATTCTACGAACATTTACAAACCTGTATTTCTAAATACGAAATGGGCAAACGATTGTGGAAGAATTTACAAATCCATGGTATTATTAGCGAAGAATTGACATTTTCTTTCGCGCCTAAAAAGGTGGACAAAATGACACCGTCAGAGTTTATAGAACTTGTGCGAGATGCGAGAGGGATTTTTCCCGATTCAGAAAGAGTGCGGCAGCAGAAGTTTAGTGCCTTGAAGAGTGCCTTTGAACAAGTGCCAGCTGAGGATGTTATGGAGTTGGTGAAGATCTATGCACTGGACTTTGAATTGTTTGGTTATGATAGACACCCCAGCTTTTTGTTATGATCGAGAGAGTGGGAATTGTTTGAGAGAGAGAGAGAGAGAGAGAGAGAGAGAGAGAGAGAGAGAGAGAGAGTGTGTGTGTGTGTGAATAAATGAATGCAGTTGCTTTGTACATACATAATGCATATAAAAATATAAATCTGACGTATTTGTGTTTGTGTACGTGTGTATGTATGTGTGTGCGTGTCATTTCAAAAACAAAATCATCCACGTGTATGTGTGCGTGTTTGTAAATGCGCGTCTGTGTGCTTCCACATGTACATTCCATCACGCAGACATAGACGCGGCCATTTGCATTTTGTTCACCTTTATTTTCAGTTGTTTTGTTTTCCAAGTTGTATTGACCCCAGAAATACATCACTGAAGTGGCTTAGTTGTTCAGAAATCGAAATAAGATGCGTAGGTAAACACTCCACAACATCTGATGTCATTTTGACACGATTGTTACACGTCACTAACTGTTATTATTAATCCATTCACGGAAGGAGGACACGCGGGTGTACACACCAGGGAAGTCTTTCACGGCACACTCGTGTCCATACGACACGATTCCTACCAGCATCTGCCGCCACCCGCAGAGACACACCAACGGCCCTCCTGAGTCACCCTGTGCACACACAAATTAGCATAAGTCAGAGGTCATAGAAAGTCAGAGGTCATAGAAAGTCAGAGGTCACATAGTATGTGGGCATGATAGTATCCCTCCCCCCAAAAAAAGAAAAAGAAAAAAGAAATACAATACAGTGGAACCTCCCTTATAAGACCTTCAAATATCATCCAAAATCAGGTCTTATAAAGGGAAGGTCTTATAAGGGGGGTAATTTTAATACTTACAAAGAAGGGAGATGTCTCAAAGAAGTATGTCTTATTTGGGAAGGAGTCTTATAATGGGAAGTTTTATAAGGGAGGTTCCACTGTACTAGCTTTTTCTAACATTTCTCATGTAGTGTGTGTGTGTGTGTGTGTGTGTGTGTGTGTGTGTGTGTGTGTGTGTGTGTGTGTGTGTGTGTGTGTGTGTGTGTGTGTGTGTGTGTGTGTGAATTTCAATTAATGACAGAACTGTTTCTTTCGACCATTTCTTTCTTTCTGTCTAAATTGTCGTTTTGGTCAATTAATCCTTTTCTGGCTGTAATACGTTTTGACAATAACATGCTTTAAAAAAAATGTTTTCCAAAGAGAAACACGCTTTTGCATTGGATTTATTTAAATAATAGTTCAAAGTGAAAATGCTTAATTCCTATTCATTTTTAAGAATAGGTACTACATAAACTGTAAAGCATTTAATGTTTTTTTATGCATTCACAGCCATGACAATTGTTTCAGTTCCATTCTTAAAATATATTGAATGTGTGTTTTCATGTTTTTGCCTTTAATCTTCAATTGTACAATGTGTGTGTGTGTGTGTGTGTGTGTGTGTGTGTGTGTGTGTGTGTGTGTGTGTGTGTGTGTGTGTGTGTGTGGTGTGTGTGTGTGTGTGTGTGTTGTGTGAGCGAGAGAGAGAGAGAGCGAGAGCGAGAGCGAGAGCGAGAGAGGAGAGAGAGAGAGAGAGAGAGAGAGAGAGAGAAAGAGAGCTTTTGATTGCATTTAGAGAGAGAGAGAGAGAGAGTTTAAGAGAGAGAGAGAGAGAGACACAGACAGATTTAACATATATTACAAACTGTATTGTTTCAGTTCCATTCTTAAAATATATTGAATGTGTGTTTTCATGTTTTTGCCTTTAATCTTCAATTGTACAATGTGTGTGTGTGTGTGTGTGTGTGTGTGTGTGTGTGTGTGTGTGTGTGTGTGTGTGTGTGTGTGTCGTGTGTGTGTGTGTGTGAGAGAGCGAGAGCGAGAGAGAGAGAGAGAGAGAGAGAGAGAGAGAGAGAGAGAGAGAGAGAGAGAGAGATGAGAGAGAGAGAGAGAGAGAGAGAGAGAGAGAGAGAGAGAGAGAGAGAGAGAGAGAGAGAGAGAGACAGAGACAGAATATATATTACAAACTGGAGCTAGAAAACACTAGATCAAGCAGCCTTTGTGGCTCCAGCGATCTTGACCTTTGACCAACAACCTTCACCCTCACACATGGCCTAGATATCCTAAGTACCTATCCGCATGCACACTTTGAGGGTCCTGCGTCCCTGCCTTCGAACGTTATCGTGGTAACAGTATTAGTAGTTAGGGATTTGTCTGTTTGTCTTTGTTTGTCCTTTTGGTTGGGGCCTGGGCACTGCCTTATGGAGTGCCTAGGGTCGGCTAGTTCCCAGCTTCCTGGGGGCGAACGTGAAAATTGAGTAGCTGCCGGCAGCTCCCTGTAGTATCCCCATCCCAGTCCAGAAATAGGAATTTTTTATTTTGTTTGCTGCATCTTATATTTTTCTACTGGACCCAAGTAAATTCAAGTAGACTATGTGTGATAGCTGATGTTTGTCTTTTCTGTTTTCTTTTTTTTCTATTCTGCTTCTTTTTCTTCGGTCACCCCCTAAAGTGTGTGCCTTTACTTCTATGAAAAGAAGAAGAAGAAGAATCACATAGTAGGCCTAACAAACAAACAGACAGCGGAGAACGCATTAAGCAGCCTCGCTTCGTGGCTGACCTGACAAGTGTCTTCCACTCCGTTTCCACCAGCACAGATCTGACTATCTCCATACTGGCCATAGACATTGGAGCACCTGGTTTGGGCTTGGATGGATAGTTCGGCCATTAAGGGCACTGAACTGCCCTGCCCTTCTGTTCAAACAAAGGGAAACAATTCTGTTACCATTACTATGCTATTTATAGAACAAAGGGGAAATACTTCTCCTTTTTTGTAGGTTGAACCATAGATATGGAGGGACGGGTCTCTTGCTACACCTCTGGTTGAACAAAGGTATTGTTTGTGTTTGGTATTTGGAATATTCTACTCACAAAGACTTATCTATGTGAAATTCGGGCTGCTCTCCCCTGGAGAGCGCGTCGCTGCAAGCACAGCGCCTACCCATTATTTTTTGTTTGGGGGGGATGGGGGGCAGGGTGAGGAGGGGGGTAGACTCGGGGAAAACTAGCTATGAGTTTAGTCATACCAGGCAGTGGGATTTCTCCCTGCTCTTACCGACTTTTAACTGCCGTGGGATTTTTACGGACGTGAAGGGTCAGACTAGCTTTAAGTGCCCGTCCGAAGGACTCGACGTTCAGTTCGATTTTACTGTCAAACTAGAAAGAAAGGGCAAGGGAGGCCGGGATTCGAACCCGGGTCACTCACGTTGCAGTCACGCATTGAAATCGGCAGGCGAACGTCTAAATCACACTGTCACCTTCCTTCCATACCAAGGGAAATAATTCTTTGTACAGAGGGCACTTTTTGTTGAAACGGAAGGGAGATGATCCTCTGTAGAGTGAACACTTTTAGTGGAAGGGAGATAATTCTCTGTACAGTAAACACTTTCTTTTTTAAGCGAAAGGGAGATCATTCTCTGTACAATGAAAACTTTCTTTTTTAAGTGGAAGGGAGATAATTCTCTGTACAATGAAAACTTTCTTTTTTAAGTGGAAGGGAGATAATTCTCTGTACAGTGAACACTTTCTTTTTTAAGTGGAAGGGAGATAATTCTCTGTACAGTGAACACTTTCTTTTTTAAGTGGAAGGGAGATAATTCTATGCATTGTGGACACCCAAGTGCAGCGTCTACCCCATTTTGTTGTTGTTGCTTGCTCTCTCTCTCTCTCTCTCTCTCTCTCTCTCTCTCTCTCTCTCTCTCTCTCTCTCTCTCTCTCTCTCTCTCTCTCTCTCTCTCTCTCTCTCTCTCTCTCTCTCTCTTTCTCTCTGTGTCCCTGTCTCTTTCTCTCAATCTCACTCTCTCTCTCTCAATCTCAGTCTCTCTCTCTCTCTCTCTCTCTCTCTCTCTCTCTCTCTCTCTCTCTCTCTCTCTCTCTCTCTCTCTCTCTCTCTCTCTCTCTCTCTCTCTAGCTATCTCTCTCTTTCTCTCTGTGTCCCTGTCTCTTTCTCTCAATCTCAGTCTCTCTCTCTCTCTCTCTCTCTCTCTCTCTCTCTCTCTCTCTCTCTCTCTCTCTCTCTCTCTCTCTCTCTCTCTCTCTCTCCGTCTCCATCACTCACCAAACATGGTGGTCCCCCACCCAGCCACAGAGCACTTGCTACCGGTCTCAGGACATTCGCGGTCATTGTTAAGGTCAATGGTGCCAACCTCAGAGGTCAGCTGTACGGGTGTCCATAGCTTCATGACGGCCACGTCGTTAATGTGCAAATCGTCTGTGGTTCAACAAATCACGACTGTTAAGTCCCTTCGCCAACATTTGTCCTGATCGCGGATAACATGACCACAATAAGCCTAGGGTCTCCCATAACCATATATATTCTTGATCAGCATGTCACAACCTATTCAGATCCTGAATTTTGAACCGCCAGTGCAAACCTCCGCCAAGGAAGACTCACAAAACCGAAATTTCCTTCCTTCATGTCTGAGCTGTATCTCATGAACCGGTGGGTAGAATGGCTTCACATTTTGTGTGGTGATGTAACATGGCGAGTAATGAAAGAAATACTTGCAATACATTATTTTTAAAAAGCAGAAACAAGGTCATTTTAGACTAATGTGCACATAAGGACAAAAAGTTCGCGAGAGGACTTAACAGACGTGTGAGAGGACTTAACAGACGTGTAACAAAACAGATAAAATAATTTGTATGTAGAAGGTGGTCAGTAGACAAGGTACATCTTGTAAACTTTAAACGCTTGTAAAGGACGTAGAAGGCTGTCTATGCTTTGTGTGTGTGTGCAAAACTTCTCCATTATCTTCTTCTTCTTTTGCGTCCCCAATCCATATGGCCATAACGGGTAATGTACGTATGTGTCCAGTTTTCAGTTTTCACTGGTCTCCCCCCGCTGCGTACAGCCGACACATTCCGATGTTGGAGGAGCTCAAAGTAGACAAATATATTTTTAAAGAAAGATAGTAGATGACAAAAAGCAAAGGGAAAAGGCAGAGTCAAAGAGAGAGGCAGATTGGAGCAAGTTGCAAGCGCAGAACTCCCAGAAAGTGGAGGAACCATTTCTACGAAAGAGCCCCTGGTATCCCCACGGGGAGAGACTCGTGGAGGGGGGCGGGGGCGTCCAGCTCCCCGTATGGAGGCACGAGGCATCCACCCACTGCACTATTATAATTAGTCATGTAATTGGTATGTCGATGGCAGTATGATTTTATTTCCAGTATTGTATCTAAGCTTGATTGAGAAGGTGAATGCGGTCTATGTTTTTTATTAGAATGTTCATACTGTAACTCTTTTACTCTTGTATGATTGCAAGTGTGTATGTGTGTGTGTGTTGTGTGTGTGTGTGCTGTGTGTGTGTGTGTGTGTGTGCGGTGTGGGTGTGTGGTGTGTGTGTGTGTGTGTTTGTGTGTGTGTGTGTGTGCTGTGTGTGGTTGTGTGTGTGTTGTGTGTGAACGTGCCGCCGCCGTTGGTGCGTGCTGAGCGTGATATTTAGGCATATGTGTTCGTGTGCGTGTGAGTGCGTGCGTGCGTGGCGGGCGCGCGCACGTTTGTGTGACTGTGTGTGTGTGTGTGTGTGGTGTGTGTGTATGTGCTGGTGTGTGTCGTCGTGTCCGACTGATGACTGCCAGATAGTAGAGAAGATTAAAAGTTATTCCAATTTATGAACATTGGGTTGAAAATTCACTGATTTCCATTGATGGAATTTCTCTCTCTGTCTCTCTATCTCTCTCTGGCTCTCTCGTCTCCTTTTCTCTGCTCTCTCTCTCACGTCTCTCTCTCTCTCATTCTCTCTCTCTCCTATCTCTATTTCTCCCCCTCGCTCTGTCTCTCTCTCTCTCACTCTCTCACTCTCGGGCTCTCTCTGTCTGTTTCTCTCTCTCTCTCTTCTCTCTCTCTCCTCTCTCTCTCTCTTCTTCTCTCTCTGTTTCTACTCTTGGTGTCCTCTCTCTGTTTCTCTCTCCCTCTCTCTCTCTCTCTCTCTCTCTCTCTCTCTCTCTCTC
>CM065708.1:39307451-39317451 GCA_017654935.2 Phymorhynchus buccinoides
TTCATTTTCTTTTTGTTTTTTTTTTTTTTTTTTTTTTCTTTTTTTTCCTTTTATTTTTTTTTTTTTTTTTTTTTTTTTTTTTTTTTTTTTTTTTTTTTTTTTTTTTTTTTTTTGCACTAGGCAATTCTGTGAGTTAGGCACGACATATTATGTATGTTAACACGATAACGTTTGAACGAGTTGGACTCTCGGCGCAGTGGGTGGATGCCTCGTGCCTCCATACGGGGAGATGGAAGAGCGGGACCCTCGGCGCAGTGGGTGGGTGCCTCGTGCCTCCATACGGGGAGCTGGACACGACCCCGCCCCCTCCACGAGTCTCTCCCCGTGGGGATACGGGGGGGGGGGGGGGGGGGGGGGGGGGGCTTTCGTAAAAATAGTTCCCCCACCTTCTGGAAGTTCTCTGCTTGTAGCTTCCTCTAATCTGCCACTCTCTTTGACTCTGCCTTCTCCCTTTGCTTTCTGTCATCTAAGTTTACTGTCTGACTTACAACTGTCTGACGTATTGGCCCATTCTCCTGCCTTCAAAAAATCTGCCAATTAAATAACTTGTCTCCTTTGAGCTACTCCGAAATCGGAATGTGTCGGCTATGCGCAGCGGGGAGACCAGTGAAAACTGAAAACGGACACATACGTACCTTACCCATTATGGCCTTTTGGCCTGGGAACGCAGTAGAATAAGACGAAAATGGACATAGGAGAGTCACCTTTTGCATGCGCATAGGTAACACATCTGGGCCATGTTCGAAGATGAAGGTCATTGGTCAACGGTCAAGGTCACCAGAGCAAAAATATTGCGGAGAGAGAGAGAGAGAGAGAGAGAGAGAGAGAGAGAGAGAGAGAGAGAGAGAGAGAGAGAGAGAGAGAGAGAGAGAGAGAGAGAGAGAGAGAGAGAGAGAGAGAGAGAGAGAGAGAGAGAGAGAGAGAGAGAGAGAGAGAGAGAGAGAGAGAACGAACAAACGAACGAAGAGATAGTGAGAGAGAGAGGTTTTTGTAATGACTGTTGCATGCACACACACAATCCAACACTTAGGCCTACACACACACACACACACACACACACACACACACACACACACACACACACACACACACACACACACACACACACACACACACACACACACACACACACACACACATTCACACACGCACACACACACACACACACACACACACACACACACACACACACACACACACACACACCACACACACACACACACACACACACACACACACACACACACACACACATAACATAAGGCGCATAACGGCAGCATGACGCATATATGCTCATATGACAGAAAACTGTCTGAGCGAACGAAGATGAAGAAGTTACTCCCCTTAATTATTTCCGAACAATTGCTATTGTGGCAATAGTAGCCGTAGGGTTGTAAAGAATACCTGCTGTGGCAGACAGCTGTTAGCCCTCAAATACAAACAGCCCTATTTTGTCACAGCATTAAAGACCCCCCACGTCACGTGTCACATTCCCTCTTATGCTGGGAAGATTTCTTAAGATTTCTTACCAGCTATAAGAGGAAAAACACGCGAAAACCGTGATTTTGACACGTGACGTGGTGGGTCTTTAATGTTTTTAGGGGCAGGTCCCCTAGTATGCAGCGCATGGCAGGGACCTAAATCCTCCATCATCATCATTCTTTACAGCCGTCCAAATAGAGTACTGTTGAACCCTGCCTATGGGGCAGTAGGTGGATGCCTCGTGCCTCCATGCGGGGAGCTGGACGACCCCGCCCCCTCCACGAATCACCCTGTGAGGAAACTGAAGGGTCTGTTGTAAAAATAGTTCCCCCACCTGGAAGTTCTGTGTTTGTAACTTCCTCTTGTCTTTCACTCTCTTTGACTCTGCCTTTTCCCTTCGCTTTATATCATCTAGTGCGTGTGTGTGTGTGTGTGTGTGTGCGTGTGTGTGTGTGTGTGTGTGTGTGTGTGTGTGTGTGTGTGTGTGTGATTGTGCGATGTGTGTGTGTGTGTGTGTGTGTGTGTGTGTGTGTGTGTGTGTGTGTGTGTGTGTGTGTGTGTGTGTGTGTGTGTGTGTGTGTGTGTGTGTGCGTGTGTGCGTGCGTGCGTGCGTGCGATGTATGTCCGTATGTTTGTATGTATGTAATTTGTATGCGTGTATGTGTGTATGTGTATGTATGTAATTTGTGAGCGTGTGCGCGAATGTGAGTGTGCGTGTGCGCGAATGTGAGTGTGCGTGCGCCCACGGCCGCACTTCCAAGCAGGTGTGTGTGTGTGTGAGTGTGTTGTGTGTGTTCTGTGTGGGTATATCTGCTTGCATGTGCATGAGTGTATGCGTGCGCAGGAGAGATTGTGTTCGCTAGAGGGGGGAGGGGGAAGGAGTGTGTGTGAGTATGTGTCTGTGAGTGTGAGTACACGTGAGTGCTTTGTGTATGTGAGTGCGCGTGTGTGTGTATGTGTGTGCGTGCGTGTGCGCGTGTTTGTACGAGTGTATGCTTGAGTAAGTTTGTGTGCGCTTCAGTTAGAATGTGTTTTCTGTGTGTTTGATGAAATGTGTGTGGGTATGTGTGTGTATGTCTGTGTGCAAGAACGCGTTCACGCTCGTGCGTGCACGTACGTGCGTGTGTGTCTGTTTTGCGTGTGTGTGTGCGTGTGTGAGTGTTTCAATACTGATTGTAAAGCGCTTTGTGCTCGATAAAAAGCGCTATATAAATATCTGTTTATTCTTCTTATTATTATTATTATTCATGACTAAAAGTCTCCTGGGTAATGATCTTGGGTAAAGGTCAAGGGTCAAGATGTGCCACCCACCCACCCTACATTTCTCGGTTAATTGTATTTTTCCGTTATTGCCTTTCTTACCATACATAAAGGTGTATTTTAGGAACCCTTTTAGCTAATAACCTTTTTGGAATACTAACCCTATCCCTAACCCTAGCCCTAAGCCTAACCCTACCCCACCCTACAAGACGGAAAAACGCAACGAACTACAACTGTGACAAATCGCGGTGTACTGCAATACATAGTGGGGGGTAGGGTTAGGTTTAGGGCTAGGGTTAGGGTTAGGGTTAGTATTCCAAAAAGATAATTACCTCAAAATGTTCCTAAAATACAGCTTTATGTATGGTAAGAAAGGCAAAAACGGAAAAAATAACCGAGAAATGCAGGGGGGGGGGGGGTGGCACATCTTTACCTTTACCTGATCTTGCTGTTTCAGACAGTTTGGGCCAGTCAGTTGGGTGGTCGCTATACGGAGGTTCTGCTGTAATTTGTTCTTATTTCCCCCATCTGTATTCATTGGAAGTATGTCACACTCGCTGAGTTAAAAGCAATAATGCACCCCTGTCTCTCTCTCTCTCTCTCTCTCTCTCTCTCTCTCTCTCTCTCTCTCTCTCTCTCTCTCTCTCTCTCTCTCTCTCTCTCTCTCTCTCTCTCTCTCTCTCTCTCTCTCTCTCTCTCTCTCTCTCTCTCCCTCTCTCTCTCTCTGTCTCTCTCTCTCTCTCTCTCTCTCTCTCTCTCTCTCTCTCTCTCTCTCTCTCTCTCTCTCTCTCTCTCTCTCTCTCTCTCTCTCTCTCTCTCTCTCTCTCTCTCTCTCTCTCTCACGGCAGACGATTCCAATGGCTCATTCAAACTATGTGCGTGTTTGTGTGTGTGTTCTTCAATTTAATGTATATTCACATAACTGATTTTAGAATGTGTGTGAGTGTGTGCATGCGTGCGGTGTGTGTGCGTGTGCGTGCACACTCTGTGTGTGTATGTGCGCGCGTGCGCCCGTGTGTGTGTTGAAAACCTTTATAATGCATGGTTAATGAATAAATCACTCAACTTGCGAAGGTGTGGCAGCGAATTGGGATTTGGAATGAGCGGCGTGGGAGCAACGCCACTGTATGGCCCAGAAGATGGGACAGCAAACAAATTCACTCAATATGCATTGAGCTCCTGTCTGCCTCATACAGAGAGGGTTTTTCTAAAAACATTTATTGGCACACGTTCTTTTTGGGTCCCCACCCTCACAATTCCCCCCCCCCCCCCCTTTACCGCGGTTCAATATAATTATTATGAACTAGTATATTAGCCAGTGTAGGCTATAAGTATAGAACATTGGGTCATTTAGGACTAAGGCTGGTTGATGTAGGGGAAGATGGGGTAAAAAGCGCATGGGCGGGTAAGAAGCCCACCCCAATTATCTCATGGAATAAAGAAAATTTCCGTCAAATTTGCCCATGAGACGAATGCTAGACATTAACGCTCGTCTCATGGGCAAAATGAGACTGACATTTGCTTCATTTCATGAGATAATTCGGGTGGGCTTCTTATCCGCTCATGCGCTCTTCCCCTAGCAGTTGGAACTTGGTTGCTGTTACTGTTGTTGTTGTGTTAAGAGCGAAGAGGTAGGTCGTGTGTGTGTGTGTGTGTGTGTGTGTGTGTGTGTGTGTGTGTGTGTGTGTGTGTGTGTGTGTGTGTGTGTGTGTGTGTGTGCGTGCGTGCGTGTGCGTGCGTGCGTGCGTGTGCGTGCGTGCGTGCACGCACGCGTGCGTGCGTGCGTGTGCGTGTGCGTGCGCGTGCGTGCTTGTGTGTGTGTGTGTGTGTGTGTGTGCGTGCGTGCGTGCGTGCGTGCGTATGTGTGTGTGTGTGTGTGTGTGTGTGTGTGTGTGTGTGTGTGTGTGTGTGTGTGTGTGCTTATAGCCAAGTGTTTGCTATAAATCTATCCATAAAGCTGCTCCATCTTACCTCTGCGACAATATTTCCATCTATACGCCAGCTCGCACTTTACGTTCAGTTTCTGACCCTCTTTCTCTCCAGATCCCCAGGTATAAGCTTTCAACTGTTGGTCGGCGCTCTTTTGCTGTCTCAGGACCGACCTCCTGGAACAAACTTCCTCTCTCCCTCCGTCAGCGACTGACCCTCTCTGCTTTCAAATCTAACCTCAAAATCCACCTGTTCCCCCGTCATTAAAGCTCCGCTCTCTTTCTCTTCTCTCTCTTGCCATTAGGTCCGTTTCTGCTATATTCCATTTATGTTATGCGTGTGTGTTCGCTTTGTATTGCGTTTTTGTTTGAATGCTAACGTGTGTGTGCGCTTTGATTTGATTTCTGTCAAGATTCAGCGCCGTATAAATACTGTATGTTGTTGTTGTTGTTGTTGTTGTTGTTGTTGTTGTTGTGCTTTGCCTTTTTATTCCCTGTGTAGTGTTTCTGTTCTTGTGATAATGGGGTCGTTTCTCTTAGCTCCATTTTTGCTTCATTCATATTTCCTCGTTTCTCTCTCTCTTTTCTTCCTCCTATTCTTCCTCCTCTTTGTGAGTTTCAACCTCTCTTTTTTCGTCTTCCTTTATTCCCTCTTGTTCTTCTTTGTCTTGTATCTCTCTGTCTTCAATTGTTACCGTTA
Source organism: Phymorhynchus buccinoides (assembly GCA_017654935.2). Classification (NCBI taxonomy): domain Eukaryota; kingdom Metazoa; phylum Mollusca; class Gastropoda; order Neogastropoda; family Raphitomidae; genus Phymorhynchus; species Phymorhynchus buccinoides. Next base: position 39,312,822 of record CM065708.1, read on the forward strand.
TTTATCTGGATGGACAGTCATGGGTTAAAGTGGTTCAGGCATGTGTCCTCAAATCAGGATGGGAAAAGCTGATAGAAAGAGTTTTCAGGATTGGCCATCTTGTTATCCGGAATCATGGTCTGATAAAATCAAACATTTCTGCCAAAAGTGATGGCAGATTAAAACAAGATGATAGATACACAATTCCACCCATCCTGTACACACGTACACACACACACACACACACACACACACACACACACACACACACACACACACACACACACACACACACACACACACACACACACACACACACACACACACACACACACAACACACACACACACACACACACACACACACACACACACACACACACACACACACACACACACACACACACACACACACACACACACACACACACACACACACACACACACACACACACACACACACACACACACACACACACACACACACACACACACACACACACACACACACACACACACACACACACACACACACACACACACACACACACACACACACACACACACACACACACACACACACACACACACACACACACACACACACACACACACACACACACACACACACACACACACACACACACACACACACACACACACACACACACACACACACACACACACACACACACACACACACACACACACACACACACACACACACACACACACACTGGAAATTATTTTAGTGTGGTCTCCACTTCAGGATTGGGAAGATTTAGAGAACATTGAAACGTGTCATTTCAGGATTGAGAGAGTGTTTTACTTTCACCCATGCGTATTTTAAATGGGGGGAAAATAGAGACTGAAAGACAGAGGGTTGTACAGTGTGAGGTGTGTGTGAGGGAAGATGGACAGAGAAACGAGAGAGAAAGACAGAGGAAGACAGACGAACAGAAAGACAGAGGGTTGTACAGTGTGAGGTGTGTGTGAGGGAAGATGGACAGAGAAACGAGAGAGAAAGACAGATTGAGACAGACGAACAGAAAGACAGAGGGTTGTACAGTGTGAGGTGTGTGTGAGGGAAGATGGACAGAGAAACGAGAGAGAAAGACAGAGGAAGACAGACGAACAGAAAGACAGAGGGTTGCACAGTGTGAGGTGTGTGTGAGGGAAGATGGACAGAGAAACGAGAGAGAAAGACAGAGTGAGACAGACGAACAGAAAGACAGAGGGTTGTACAGTGTGAGGTGTGTGTGAGGGAAGATGGACAGAGAAACGAGAGAGAAAGACAGAGGAAGACAGACGAACAGAAAGACAGAGGGTTGTACAGTGTGAGGTGTGTGTGAGGGAAGATGGACAGAGAAACGAGCGAGAAAGACAGAGGAAGACAGACGAACAGAAAGACAGAGGGTTGTACAGTGTGAGGTGTGTGTGAGGGAAGATGGACAGAGAAACGAGAGAGAAAGACAGAGGAAGACAGACGAACAGAAAGACAGAGGGTTGTACAGTGTGAGGTGTGTGTGAGGGAAGATGGACAGAGAAACGAGAGAGAAAGACAGAGGAAGACAGACGAACAGAAAGACAGAGGGTTGTACAGTGTGAGGTGTGTGTGAGGGAAGATGGACAGAGAAACGAGAGAGAAAGACAGAGGAAGACAGACGAACAGAAAGACAGAGGGTTGTACAGTGTGAGGTGTGTGTGAGGGAAGATGGACAGAGAAACGAGAGAGAAAGACAGAGGGAGACAGACGAACAGAAAGACAGCTTAGTCTGACACCATCAAAAGCCTAATGTGTAGGCCCTACGCATAACTGTGTTGTGTAAGCCAGAGTAACCGTGCTTCGTTAGTCTAACACGAATACACCAGTCAATAAAGTTTTATTAGATGATATGAATGCTGACGCTGTCACATCTGCTCACTAGATCTATATGGAGCCATTGATCTCATTCTAATTATAACAATCAAAGTTTGAGTCATCCTTAGCTGAGTGCATCGGGGTCATTGATTGGTTACGTTGATTTGATGCACGCGATGCGGTTTGTGTAAATTGTCTTTCTTTTAAGACAGTGTTTAACTTAGGACGCGCATTGGCGCATCTTACCGCCAGGGGGCAGTCAAACCTGTAGGGGCTTATCGCGCGATACTGGGCGTAGTGAGAGAGAGAGAGGACTCCTCTCTCTCTCTCTCTCACTTCGCCCAACTAAGAATATCGCGTGATAAGCCCCTACTGTTTTGACTGCCCCCTGGCGGTCAAATTATCGTCCTAAGTTGACCATTCCATCAAAGAAGTGTGTGTGTGTGTGTGTGTGTGTGTGTGTGTGTGTGCGAACGCGCGTGCTTAGCTTTTTTTTGCTGGTTACAAAAATAATAACAGTATAGGCTACTTTCTGTGAGAACAACTCAAAATTTTAAATAACAGATTTTGATGATTGTTGAAAGTGTCAGGGCATTCCACAAAGAATAATTTAGTGTTCCTATTTTGTCAGCAATACGACTTAGGGATATTTTATGAAACGACTTACGCCATGCTGCATTGGCGCTCTGATGAAATGGATCAACCATTTGCTAGTCATAAAAAAATAACAAACAACTACACGACAAGTGTAAAGTGACGTTATTTTATTCACAAGAGACAAAACGAAACTACTGGATATTTCGGCGAATGCGCCTTTATTGACATAGACAAACAAGAAAACAGCAAACAGCAAATATAGTATACACATTTTTTTTACAAGTTACAAAAAAAAATCTTGTTCAGGTTTGTGACGAGGTAATGGGGTTAAAAGGCTAAGTCTCTAGGGAAGACTTTTAGTGTGTTAAATTTTCAAGTAGAAAATTTGCCTTTAGCCCACTTCTCTAGGGTATGGGAGATGAGCAACTTTCCCGGCCCCTTTTCATCTAATAAATTTATATTTGTGCCCGAGTTCTGGCTCGTATGATTGTAAGAAATACAAGTGGTTGATTTGCTCTAAATGGCAGACAGAGAGAAGTAGGGTTTTACATGAAATTACAAGACTTCCACTCTCATCAGTCTGACCAAAGGGTTCAGAATTATTTGACACTTGTATTTTATTTACTCACAAAATCTGCATAAGATTATGCAACAATAATAATAAAGCAGCTCAATGGCGCCAAAACAAAATATGAAGGAAAAACAATGAAATCCGAAAGGATTTACAAGACTTTTGTCTTTCTAGAAGGTTAGCCCCAAGCGAGAAGGGTTACTAATTATCTTCAGTGTCCAGAGGAAAGTTCAAATGATTGGCGCGGTCCTGTGAACTTAGCTATTGTCAAGTTCCTCCATAGGGATCGGCGAGTGCTGGGTTGGCTGGGCTTGCTCGTCAGGTGAGAGTAGCTCCCAGTCGTTCCGGTTACGGCGTCGCGGGATGGCACGGTTCAGGCGTGGTCTCCTCGCGGATTCTGGGTGCGGGGCGTCTTGGCGGCATTCCCGTCTGGTTTCCTTGTGAGTCAGGGATGGAGCTTCCTGACCACGATGCCTTGCTGATAATCACAGGAGAAGGTGGATGTAGATCTCTATGGCTTAGAGACAAGGGGCTTCAGTCGGCAGGGAATTAGTGGATCCCAACCGGCTAGAAGGCTGCCCTTGCATAATAGCACTAGTTAATAAATAAACTGAATTTCAGTTAACAAATTGAGATCAGTAAAACATAAAAGGTGTACAGGGATCAACTGGTATTAGTCAGTACCCGGCTAGATCAAAGTCTATGATCAAGCCAACATCACTCTCCATCCAACACCTGGAAAGGAATGTTATCATAAAGTGCAAGATTGCAACCCACAGGCTTCCTACTAAAAATATACAAAAGGGTTAGTATAAGGCATAAAATCCGGTTCAGGTACCAAAAGAGTTAAAGTCAAAAACACACACACACAAATAATCAGTGCACATAAATAGAACAGAATGTTTACCACTTCTTTTCAATAACATATCTACTCCTTATTCATCATTGAACATAGGATCTAGATCAAAAATATGATCTAACAAAAACACAAATCTCAATCACCAGCCGTCAATAATACTCACTAGTTGGGCTATTAGGACTGGCTGGGAGAGAGGTTGAGTCTGCAATGTTGCTTCGCCTGGTTTGGGAGGTATTATGAGAGAGTATGCATGTGTAGGCTAACTTCCCTCACTACTCAAATTTTCCCCTCCCATTTTCAAACAACGAGAGCCTGTCATTGGTTCATAGCAGTCGACAAGTCACAAGATGATGTCATAGTATTATGCATAGTAGTACAGAACGATCACGAGCCGGTTACGTCACTGGCACGTGTAACATTCCAGTCATTCCAATCCTTCTCGTGATCGGGAAGGAAATACGGGAACAAAGGGAGACCGCCAGTGTGGGTGTCATCCGAGGAAAAACCCGTGATCAAACAGATATCGCTTCGGAATCGGCACGTTGTTTGATGTTGAATTGTACTTAAAGTGGCGGCCCGAGAAAAGAAGGGGGGGGGGGGGTAGTTGAGAAAGAAAGGGAGAAAGTGGGGCGTGCGTTTCACACGTTACGTCACAAGGTTTGTCCTTGGGAAAGACACCTTACTTAATTATGGCTACTACAAACATGAAACAATACTGCATATCGCAAGGGGGGGGGGGGGGGGGGGGGGGGGGGGGGGGGGGG
>CM065708.1:39332451-39349147 GCA_017654935.2 Phymorhynchus buccinoides
TGGGAAAGATACTTTACTCCTATTTCCTGGTCCTTAGGATGAGACCTTAAACCGAGGCAGAGGAATGGTTGTAAAGCACCTCTACTAAACAACCATTCCTCTGCCTTCCCCTCCCCACCTCCAACCCTTGCATCCCCACACCTAAAAACAGATGCCCCCCCCCCCCCCCCCCCCCCCTTTTATTTGCATGCATGTATTGTCCCATAACTACAAATACTCCTGTGCATGCATCATGTGGGGCCCCTGTTTCCCCGGTTGATCTGGGGGGACTAAGCGGTCGTGCATGACTCTACATGCATCATGTGGGGCCCGGGTGTCCCTGGCCAGTCTGGGTACATTTAACGGTCGGGCATGACCTTTAACTCGTCTTTCCCTCTATCACACCCACCCACCCCAACCCCCCTCCATCCCCCCCCCCCTCCCAAATCAAATATTCATATATTTAACAAACTTTTTTCGGTTTTAAATCTCATTAATTTTTTCTACATAGTAAACTGTGTATTTGTAAATACTTCAGTTATTTCCTGACTATCTTGCAATCATTTCTTTCTTTCTATTTCCCCATAATGTTATCATTTCGCTTTGTACTCTATCTTTTGCTATTATTCTATTTTTCGTACTTCCCCCTAAAGTGCAGCAGAACCTTCAGCGTGTTGAAGTTGGCTGCCTAAGGAGAAGAAGAAGAAGAAGAAGAAGAAGAAGAAGAAGAGGTCCTGTGTGCGAACGCACGCACAACATCTTGCGTACGCGTTAAAGCCCATTCCACTATTCGGTACGAGTAGGCCGTGTTGTGCCGGTGGAATGGATGACACGAACTCACATAGCATGCATCATATGCGCCAATTAAATAGCAATCTAAACGAAGACTTTGGGAGTGGGGCGGGATAAGCATCCCAAATCGGAAAGAAGAATTAGCGGACCTTATGTTCCCTCCAAATGTTACCCACCTCCGAAATTGTCACCCGCAAGAACCATCGTCGTTGTTAGCATCATCATCATCATCATCATCACCACAAAGATGAAGATGTTGAAGTCTGTGTGAAAATTAGCTGCCCCCATTATCTCTCTGGAAAATGATTCCAACTGCGGACACCAAACAAAAAGGCAAGGGCATTAATTAATTGTTAGATCTCATAAATACATGCACACACACAATGATAGGAATTAAGACTCGAGTGAATTTATCACACACACACAAATATAAACAAAGACGAAATTTAACCCGAAAAAGATTTAATGCTACCTTTTTCTCTTCGCCATATGTTATGAACTAGGCCTGCCGTGTTCTCTTCAACGTTTCTTCACCATATGCTATCAAGTACCTTTTTCTCTTCAACGTGGCTTTGGTTTCTTCACCATATGCTATCAACTACCTTTTTCTCTTCAACGTGGCTTTCATGTTTCTTCACCATATGCTATCAACTACCTTTTTCTCTCTAACGTGGCGTTAGTTTCTTCACCATATGTTTTCAACTAGGCCTACCTTTTTCTCTCTAACGTGGCGTTAGTTTCTTCACCATATGTTTTCAACTAGGCCTACCTTTTTCTCTCTAACGTGGCGTTAGTTTCTTCACCATATGTTATCAACTAGACCTACCGTTTTCTCTTCAACGTGGCTTCAGTTTCTTCACCATATGCTATCAACTACCTTTTTCTCTCTAACGTGGCGTTAGTTTCTTCACCATATGTTTTCAACTAGGCCTACCTTTTTCTCTCTAACATGGCTTTATTTCTTCACCATATGTTTTCAACTAGACCTACCTTTTTTTCTCTAACGTGGCGTTAGTTTCTTCACCATATGTTATCAACTAGACCTACCGTTTTCTCTTCAACGTGGCTTCAGTTTCTTCACCATATGTTATCAACTACCTACCGTTTTCTCTTCAACGTGGCTTCAGTTTCTTCACCATATGTTATCAACTAGACCTACCGTTTTCTCTTCAACGTGGCTTCAGTTTCTTCACCATATGTTATCAACTACCTTTTTCTCTCTAACGTGGCGTTAGTTTCTTCACCATATGTTTTCAACTAGGCCTACCTTTTTCTCTTCAACGTGGCTTTAGTTTCTTCACCATATGTTATCAACTAGGCCTACCGTTTTCTCTTCAACGTGGCTTTAGTTTCTTCACCATATGTTATCAACTAGGCCTACCTTTTTCTCTTCAACGTGGCTTTAGTTTCTTCACCATATGTTGTCAACTAGGCCTACCGTTTTCTCTTCAACGTGGCTTTAGTTTCTTCATCATATGTTATCAACTAGGCCTACCTTTTTCTCTTCAACGTGGCTTTAGTTTCTTCACCATATGTTATCAACTAGGCCTACCGTTTTCTCTTCAACGTGGCTTTAGTTTCTTCACCATATGTTATCAACTAGGCCTACATTTTTCTCTTCAACGTGGCATTAGTTTCTTCACCATATGTTATCAACTAGGCCTACCCTTTTCTCTTCAACGTGGCTTCAGTTTCTTCACCATATGTATTCAACTAGGCCTACCGTTTTCTCTTCAACGTGGCTTTAGTTTCTTCACCATATGTTTTCAACTAGGCCTACCGTTTTCTCTTCAACGTGGCTTTAGTTTCTTCACCATATGTTTTCAACTAGGCCTACCCTTTTCTCTTCAACGTGGCTTCAGTTTCTTCACCATATGTTTTCAACTAGGCCTACCCTTTTCTCTTCAACGTGGCTTCAGTTTCTTCACCATATGTTTTCAACTAGGCCTACCCTTTTCTCTTCAACGTGGCTTCAGTTTCTTCATCATATGTTTTCAACTAGGCCTACCTTTTCTCTCTAACGTGGCATTAGTTTCTTCACCATATGTTTTCAACTAGGCCTACCTTTTCTCTTCAACGTGGCTTTAGTTTCTTCACCATATGTTTTCAACTAGGCCTACCCTTTTCTCTTCAACGTGGATTTGCCCCCCTCACCTGTCTCTGGCTGTGGTGCTGGTTTGCAGTCTGGTCGGTCCAATGACTAGGGCGCAGAAATGGTAGAGAGTTTATCGTCACAAAGCTTCTTCTTCTTCGTTCCCATATTATAGCCACGCGCTGATGTAGAATTAATTACTGTTGATGACATTTCACATGTTTCCAGGGATATTAATTACTTTGTGTCTCTTGATAATATCGATGTGATGTGTACGTGGGTTGTTCAGTAAAGTTTGGCAACGGTCCTGCCATTTGTACAGGCATAATGGTGGCACCAAAGAAAACTTCAGTCCTTAAAGGGTGGGGCCAGACTCTGTTGGCTGAAAGGTCGTTTCAAATCGGCTCTCAGCGAAAAAGTACGCTTTTGTTGACTACTGTAGGTTGATGAATAAAGGTTTCTTACCTTTTTTGACTAGATCTATATCTTGTTAAGGGGCAATTGAAGAATTTATTGTTTGAAACGCAATGCTACAAGGGGACTCCAAGTCGAGATACACTTCTAAGTTTATCCCCGGAAACATGTGAAATGTCATCAATAAAAAATGAAACAAAACAGAACTAGAGCGTTAAGACGCTAGACCATCAAAGGCCCGCATTTTGTAAATCATCCAGGGCAATAATTCAAGTTCTTTACATAATGATGCAAGGGTTTTCGGCCATATTTCGCCGAAAATTCGGCAAAATCATTTAATATTTCAAATTGCACATACCCATAAGGTCCTGCAACATTTCAGAAAATTTCAGCTAAATCGGACCAAAAAAAGGGACAGAAAAAGAAAAAGAAGAAGATTTTTGACGAATGCAGTAGTATTCTCCTTCAGGGGAATCCTAATGACATTTTGCATCATTATGTAAAGAACTTGAATAATTGCCCTGGATGATTTACAAAATACGGGCCTTTGGCTTATGCCACCAATTATTAAAAATAAACTGGGGAAAATGCATAGAACTCAATATGTTTCAAAGTAAACGGCTTTGACGAAATTCAGGTGTAAAAGTGAAGAAGATCAACGCAAATTCTATAAAACATTTGTCCCATCATCATGATAAAATGACTTTCAGTATTTTTCAATGGATGTTGAAAGTAACATTTTCAGCAGGAACAAGTAACGTACATGTCGTTTTTAGGGACATGTGGCCCTCTCAGCCGTTAACACAACAGAACCTGGGAAGTCCAATAATATTATGCACCTGGTCAGTCTTTACCCACACAATAGCATAGCATGCAAATATGTGCATTTCTTATCATAACGGCTCTGTAAAATCGAGAGGTTCAAAATTTGTCTAAAATGTCTCCCTTATTGCGCGCGTGTGTGTGTAGGTCTGTGTATGCATGTATGCATACGCATACGCAGAACTATTTCATTATGATGAATTTGTTTGAGTGAGGGTAGAAGCAAGTGGTGGTGGTGGGAGAGGGTAGGGGGCGCTGAAGAGGTGAGAAAGGACCTCAACAATGAAGCTTCGCAATGTTGGAACATGATGGAAAAGGACACAGACACATGGCCACTGAATGTAAAGAATATAAATTATTGCAAACATCATTTTTGTAAATGCATTTTTCTTCCATCAACGGATTGGTTGCAAGCTGTGATACGTGGGTTGTTCATTAAGCATTGGCAACGGATTGGTTGCAAGCTGTGATACGTGGGTTGTTCATTAAACATTGGCAACGGGTCCATAAAACAGGAACAAAAGAATTCACGGACTTCAAACTTTTGCATTCCCATGAAGATCACCTTTCGTCTTTGCATGCACAGTTCCAGCTCTCTACGCCAGGTTTCAAGGTCATTTTGGTAGCTTCTTTGAGGCAAGGGTCGGAGCTGTGATTTTGAGCTTTTTGCGAGGGCCTAAGTGTCAGAAACTATCGTCCAGCCAAACGATCTAAAATGATAACAAGCGGATCGCCGAGCGGCAGATAAGTTCCCGAGCGGGTGCACTTGGGCACATAGCAGCAGCATGACGCATTTGCGCTCCAGTGACAAGAAACTGAGCAATTGTCAAAAACAAACCTTAACAAATAATAAATGTGCCAAAAATGTATGGTTGTAAATGACCGGTTACAGATGGTCATATCGACAGACTATAACTGTTGTATAAGTATCTCTAGGCCAAGTGCAAAAATGAAGGTCATAGGTCAAAGGTCAAGGTCACTGGACCTGAAAATGCTGCAGCGCAGCTGGTGGTCTAGCGTCATAACGCTCTAGTTCTGTTTTGTTTTATTTTTTACTCATACTGTTAGTTCATAATACCCTCAACATGACACGTTCACCATAAAAAGTCTGAACTCAGGCGCATAACAGCAGCACGACGCATCTACGCTCCAATGACAAGAAACTGAGCAATTGCCCCAAAAATAATAAACTGAGCAAATGCCCAAAACTTAATAAAACGAAATGTCTAAAAATATGTGGTTGTAACTGACCAGTTACAGATGGTCGTATCGGCAGACTTTAGCTTTTGTGACCTTGACCTTGACCTTTCTTGCACTAAATATTCAGAATAACCATAAGCCAATGCATCTGCATACCAAATTTGAACATTGTAAGTCCAACGATCTGAAAGATATGGCGCAAAGAAGAAATTAATGTTTTCAAGGTAAAGCGGCAAGATCAAGGTCAGCATGGTTATAATTGTTGTATGAGGCCTTTCGTGTAGTGTGATGCACTACCACAGTAAATTTGAAGCAATTCCACGCAGCAGTTCTTGAGATACAGCTTTGCAGTTCGAACCCTGTGACTCTCACGCACGCGCGCACGCAGTCAAATTCGTGATTATGTCATAGCCCTTTCATCAGAAACTGCATTGAAATACGTGCAAAAGTTCGCGAGATATTAGCGATTAGGTGTTTTGGGGGTTGAACTCCTTACTCGGCATGATCTTGACCTTAAAATAAAATTAAATCAGTCAATCGATAGAAGTTATTGAAATAGACTGAACGGTTTTCAAGAAAACGCGGCCGGAGGGATGCATGGACAGACGCACACACACACGCACACACGCATGCACAGACAGACGGACTGACGGACGGATGGATGAAACATAAACAATACTTCCCGAAGCTTCCTCAGGAACTAAAACTAAAACGAATGCCATGTGGAGCTAAGTGAAGTCTGTAGAATAGGTGGCTTAAACATTGATGACCTTACTCTTCTTGGAAGGTCACTTGACCTTGTAGGCACTATAGCATTTTCATGCAAAAGTAGAATGACGTAGGGAATTTTGTTGCCATCTTTTTCACTAGAAGATGTCTGTGCATTATCTTCACTATTGCACTCAAAGAATTGACACTCGTCTCACTTCTTTCTTGCAGTGTCAAATGTGGATCTTTATTAGTCAGTTTCTTGAAAAACTACATGTTTTGCACGTTCAGGACTGCAAAAAAAAGTGAACTAGAGGGTGACATTTTTGTGTTTTCCAGGATTGAGAAGACATTTGCAAATTGTGCAATAAGAAGTACACATTCGGCCATAAATATCTGTCAAATCGGAATGAATGTTCATATAATAGTTCCTTAGTTTCATCCCTATGAAGTCACAGCAAGTGAACGAATCAGTTCAGGAATCCGTGATTTGTTTTGCCACACCCTCATATTTTGAATGACGTCATACACCCAGTAGGACATGACATCACAAAGATTATATCCATAGAGTTGTAATATCAGTTATTGGGATTTGCGAGTGTGATATTGTTTTTATCCTATCTCAAGTGGTTTGCTGTTTATCACACGAGGTCGAAGACCGAGGGTGATAAACAGCAAGCCACGAGAGATAGGATAAAAACAATATCACACTCGCAAATCCCAATAACGGATATATACCGATATTTTACCTCTTTCAGATGATAATCAAACACGCAACGAAGAAGCGAGACGCCATGCATGCAGATCTAAAATAATACTAACCACTTCACCGTAGCAAGAAAATCCCACTCATCCACAAATAATATAGTTCTCCAAGTTAGAAAGTCGTGAGCTATTTTGATCTTGCACATTGATACATTATGAAAAGAAACTGATTATTAATCGAAACATGAACCTACTGGAATTTGCTGTGTAAGAAAATAGCTTTTACAATGACATATTCGTTTTACACTGCAACCACAGGCCATAGTTATTGTCATTTCGCCAATGACGAACTTTCAATGATGACGTAATTTCAGTGATTGCGTAAGTCCACTAAGATGACGTTTTTTGGTGTCCTGCTCAGAAGGCGCTATTTGCAGTGACACTAACTTGAATATGTGGTTGTCAGCCGCTAATTTTATCATTTGCAATTTCACTAAAACTTACTCTTCACAATATTGTTTTGAATGTAAAATGTTCATCATAAACAACCTTTTGCATTTACCGGGTTAAGTCATAGGGTTAGGTTTGGGCTTAAGTTAGGGCTTAGGTTTGGGCTTTTTGTTTTATTAAACATCACTTGATGCAAATAAAGAAAATATGGCTTGAGTACTGCAGATAGTCGCATGCGAGTGTATGAGAATGATAATGATATGTCAAGATAAATAACTATGACTTCAAGTTTCTAATAGCAACGGTGTATTCTTACACGCGTTTACACTAAGCCTATGGGCTAATATACGCAAATGATATGTCAAGATATTGTTTTATATCACACGCTTCCAGGCCTCTAAGCACTACTTGAAGATCGGTATATTCTTTTTTAGATACACTTGGCTTTGGTTGGCTTTGGTTGCATTGTTTAGATGAACACAAATAAATGCCATAAATGCAGTGAAAGGCTGAATTTTCTGGATTTTGTTTTTTTAATTAAAACGATGCTCAAAAATTGAAAAAAACATTCGTCTGCTAGACATGGCTTTGAGTTGCGTCGAAAGTGGAAATGACAACATAGAACTGGTGAAAAGATATAGGTCGAATATTATGACTCACCAGTATTTGGGATTCATGTTGTCGGCTCGACCGTTAGATCCAGAACAAGGGACGTCACCCTTGCTGATTGTTGTTGAGGCTTCCATAGAGATATGATAATATCCGTGGCAAGTCCAATGGGTGATGATATTATTACATCCCTCTTTTCACAGAAGAAACAAAACTTACTCAAGCCTAACACACAATGTTAGTGTCTGTTGGTTAGGTATGTTTTCATGTAACAGCCAGGAATCCAAAACAGTAACACTACTAGAACTCATAACAGTCAACTATCACTAACACTAAACACTACAACTTGTTGAACTTGTAAACTTTAAAACTCGAAAACTTGAAGAACCTTTAACAATGTTTTGCGTTGTCAGCATGTCGACTATATGCTTTCTATAAGTCTTTGGGGTTTTTGTGACACCCGTGTTGTTCTGTGTTGAACTGGGCGTGGCGTATCATCCCAATCTCTTTGTGACGACTGCTGTGCGGTTCTACCTGTGAGCTGACCTGTTGTGTTGTCAGGTGTGCTCTGCTCAGGTGTGTTTGTCTGCTGCATATTCTGGCTTTCTTGCTTGTGTAGTGGCATCAGATGGCGCCTATTCCTCTGGTAGACTGCACCATTTGGTGTCTTGACAATGTATGATCTTGGCTCTTTTGTTGCACTCTCAACAGTAGCAGGTGTCCATGGTCCTCCTTCTTCCTTCTGCATAAGGATATGTTGGCCCTTGGAGAGAGGTGGGAGGTCATGTGCAGTCCGGTCATGATATTTTTTCTGCGTTTTTTGTCGATGGATCAGATTCTTTTGGATCGTTTTGTTTCCTGAACCCAGTTTGGAGTAGACAGCTGGAAGAGAAGTTTTCAGCTTGCGTGAGTATAGGATTTCTGCTGGTGATGGAAGATGATGTTCAAGTGGGGTTGTTCTGAAAGCCAGTAATGCGATGTCAAAATCAGTATGGCTTGCTTTTGCTTTGGTGAAAATGTTTTTGACAGTTTGCACTGTGCGCTCAGCTTGACCATTGGATCTGGGGAAATGGGGTGAGCTGGTGACGTGTTCTATTCCCCACTCTTCAACGAAGTCTTCAAATTGCCTCGAAGTGTATGGTGTTCCATTATCGCTGACAATATTTTCTGGAATGCCATGTTCTCCAAACAGTTGTTTCGTGTGACTGATAACATTGACTGCTTTTGTCTGTCCTGATGCTGACGTTCTTCGTATGAAAGGCATGTTCGAGAAGTAGTCTGTGATAATCAGATAATCAAAACCATCGAAAGTCATGACATCTGATCCCAGGACTTGCCATGGCCGTTCAGGTACTTCATGTTGAAGCAGTGTTTCTTTTGGCTGTTTTTTCCTGTGTGTTTGGCATACCATGCAGGTTTTGACTGTTTCTTCAATGTCGTGGTTGATACCATTCCAGTAGACAGCCGTTTTGGCTCTGAGCTTGCATTTTTCTGCTCCTTGGTGTCCAGTGTGCACGGTTTTCAGGATGTAAGGCTTCATTTTCTCAGGAATGACGACTGTGTCTCCTTTCACGATAACATCATCTTCGATGCTAAGTTCTTCCTTGCATGACCAGTAAGGTTTCAGCTTTTTGGGAAGCTCTCTGCATGTGTCTGGCCATCCGTTGACAATGTATCTCCGAAGGGTTGAAAGTTCCTGGTCGTTGTTTGCTTCGGCTTTCAGTTCTTCAAGTCGGTCATTAGAGAAGTGGATGGCAAAGATCGACTGTTCCAGGTCAATGTTGGGTCCGGTTGTTGGACTGATGCGGGACAAGCAGTCTGCAAGTACCATTTCTTTACCGGGCCGATAGGTGATCTCCATGTCATATGGTTGTAATCTGAGTATCATCCGCTGAAGTCTGGGTGGAGTGTTTGCCAGGCTTTTCTTTTGTATTTGCTCAAGCGGCTTGTGGTCAGATTCGACACTGAAGTGTGCCCCATAGATATAGGTATGGAAACGCTCACATCCAAATACCACAGCAAGCAACTCGCGTTTGATGTTTGCATATCTTTGTTCTGTTTCGGTCAGTGCCTTGCTTGCGAAGGCAATGGGTCTTCCATCTTGTGTCAGTGCTGCTCCAAGGCCAAACTGAGATGCGTCAACTTGTATGATCGCTGGTTTGTTGGCATTGAAGTATCTCAGTGAGTTGTCTTCGCAGATCATGTCTTTGATTTTCTGGAAGGCTTGTTGATGAGAGCTGTTCCAGTCCCAATTTGCTTCTTTCTTCAGCAAACTTCTCAGTGGCATAGTCAGGTCAGACAGTTTTGGAATGAATGGGGCAAGGTATTGTATCATCCCGAGAAATTGCTGGAGCTCTGTGACTGTTGTTGGTGTTGGCAGGTTTTTTATTTCAGCACATTTCTCTGGGTCTGGGTGGACTCCATCTGCATCATAGATCATGCCGAAGAATTTGATTTGCTTTTTCTTAATGTAGCATTTTTGAGGGTTGAAGACAAGTCCTTTTGTCCTTGCTATTTCCATGACATGATGCAGGTTGCGATCATGGTCTTTGCCATCTTTCCCATAGACAATGACATCATCAGTGATGCCAATTGTTCCTGGACACTGGGAGAGGATTTCATCCATTTTTTGTTGGAATACATCTTGCGAAACGTTCAGCCCGAAAGGAAGTCTTTTGAAGCGATAACGACCACAGGGACTGTTGAAAGTGGTGAGCTTGCTTGAGGGCTCATCTAGCTTGATGGACCAATAGCCGTGCTTGGCATCCAATTTGCTGAACACAGTGGAACCGCTGAGTTTGTTGGTTATTTCTTCAACTGTAGGCGTTTTGTGATAGGTTCTCTTGATGCTTTTGTTCAGGTCTTTGGGGTCGAGGCATATTCTGAGTGCCCCACTGGCCTTTCTGCTGAATGCAAGAGAATTTACCCAGTCAGTGGCTTCTGTGACTGGAGTAATGACTTCCAACTTCTCCATTTTTTGACAGTTCCTCTTTGATTTCAGGCACAAGTTGAATGGGATACTTCCTTGGTGGATGAACAACTGGCTGCGCATTGTCTTTCAGAATAATGTGGCATTCCCCTGTGAACTCCCCTATTCCTTGGAATCTGTCTGGGTACAACTGTTGAAGGTCCTTTTCACCATTGATGGTAGGTGGTTCTGGTTTGTCAGGCATTGTGGTGATGAGACAGTTGACCGTGACGAGTCTGAAGTTTTGGCAGTCTGTCAGTCCAAGAATAGCAGGACCAGATACGTCTGCGATATAGAAGTCTACGTCCAGCTTTATTTTCCCATATTGGCATGGGATCTTCACGCGTCCGTACTGAGGGATGGTTGTTCCATTGTATGCTGTGAGTATGGTGTGGCTGGCTCTGGTTTTGCCTGGTTGTGGGAATCCCTCTGCATTCAGGTTTTCAGGAAACATTTGTCTGTAAATGCGGAGGGGAATAGTGTTGCCCTGTGCTCCGGTATCCACCTTGATTTTCAGTGTTGCTGGTTTGTTCTCCCATATCTTCAGCTGAAGGTTGACAAAAATTTCTGTTCTGTTTTTTGCTGTTTTTTCAATGGAAGAAAAATGTATTTGATCCATTTCCTTCAGTAGATCGTCCTCACTATCTTCTTCCTCATGGCGTGTTTTAATTTCATGATGTCGCTGATTGAAGCGTTTTTTATATGGAAACTTTGGGTTGCTCCCGTTTTGTGGTGGTCTGGTGGATTGGCTTTCACCTTTAGCTGAACGGCACATTTTTTCCCAGTGGTTCAGTTTGCCGCATGCTCTACATGTAGATCTGTAAGCTGGGCACTCCCTTGGGCCATGTAGTGTTCCACAGTTTCCACATTTGGATGCTTTTGTTTTAATGTAGTCCACATTGTTGCTTGATGATGACTTTGGATGAAGATGAGTCATTTTCTCCATGTGGATGACGCTTGCTTCATGTGTGCAGCAAATTTCTGTAGCATTCTTAAGCGTCAAAGTGTTGTCCTTTGATAGGAGCTGGCGTTGTACTTCTGGATATTTGATTCCAGCGATGATTTGGTCAATGACATGCTCATCATTAGCTTGCTTGTCTCGGAGTTTGCATTTTTGTGTTTTCAAACGGCATCTGGTGATGAAATCGTCGACAGATTCATCAGACTGCTGTGAAAACTGTTGTAACTCCAGTCGATGAATCCTGAAGTTGTCCTCAATATCTCCATCTTCAAGTTTGTCCCAGATATTTTGGGGATCACGTATTTCTTGTTCTGTCAACTCCCAAGTGTTTGACAGCTTCAGTCCTTCATTACCCATCCATAGCAGGATGAAAGAGTGTTGGCGAGCGACTGCTGTGTTTGTTGCAGCAAACCAGTATTTGCATAGTTGTTTAAACTCTGCAACGGCTGCTGGACGATCAGGATTCGACCAGTCAAGCGTTGAATTTGGTAGCGCATGTGCCATGCTGACACGGGACGTCAGGGGTTGAATATAACCCTAAGTCGGTTCTATACATGTGTTTCACAGTCTATTCTAGACTTCTGTTTCAGCAATTATTGCTTTAAATGTTCATTGTTAAGGCTGTAGGTCTTTTATCTCGACGCTGCCACCATGAAAAGATATAGGTCGAATATTATGACTCACCAGTATTTGGGATTCATGTTGTCGGCTCGACCGTTAGATCCAGAACAAGGGACGTCACCCTTGCTGATTGTTGTTGAGGCTTCCATAGAGATATGATAATATCCGTGGCAAGTCCAATGGGTGATGATATCATTACAACTGGTTTTTCGGGGTCCAACTAAAAATAACTAGAGCTTGCTCTGCGGTTGGGTGCCTCGAAGAACAAGATCCAGCTGGGCTGCAAAAATGGGTGGAAAACATGAACAGGACACCCCCCAGCAGCCAGTGTTGTCATCGCTCTGCCACTGTTCATCTTCTTCCTCATCTTCTGTTTATGCCAGTGGCTCGAATTGCAATGGTAGAACAACCGGCCCACTAATATAAGTTGCTGCCTTCCAGTCATAGTTTCCCCTACGTCATTGAACACATTACGTCATAGGAACACAAGCTTAGAAGTGCATCTCGACTTGGAGTCTCCTTGTAGCATTGCGCTTCAAACAACAAATTATTTCAATTGCTGCTTAACAAAATATACATCTGGGCCTGTATTCACATTGAGATAGTATGAGACTTAGCATGATGCTAACTTAGAAGCTCTTCCAATGTCCTATTGGATTTAATAGGACTTTTGGAAGAGCTTCTAAGTTAGCATCATGCTAAGTCTCATGCTATCTCAACGTGAATACAGGCCCTGGTCAAAAAAGGTGCCAAAACTTTATTCATCAACCTACAGTAGTCAACAAAAGCATATATTTCGCTGAGAGCCGATTTGAAGCGATCTTTCAGCCGACAGAGTCTGGGTCCACCCTTTAAGGACTGAAGTTTTCTTTGGTGCCACCATTATGCCTGTACAAATGGCAGGACAATTGCCAAACTTTACTGAACAACCCACGTACACATCACATCGATATTATCAAGAGACACAAAGTAATTAATATCCCTGGAAACATGTGAAATGTCATCAATAGTAATTAATTCTATATCAGCGCGTGGCTATAATATGGGAACGAAGAAGAAGAAGCTTTGTGACGATAAACTCTCTACCATTTCTGCGCCCTAGTCATTGGACCGACCAGACTGCAAACCAGCACCACAGCCAGAGACAGGTGAGGGGGGCAAATCCACGTTGAAGAGAAAAGGGTAGGCCTAGTTGAAAACATATGGTGAAGAAACTGAAGCCACGTTGGAGAGAAAAAGGTAGGCCTAGTTGAAAACATATGGTGAAGAAACTGAAATCCACGTTGAAGAGAAAAAGGTAGGCCTAGTTGAAAACATATGGTGAAGAAACTGAACCACATTCAAGAGAAAAAGGTAGGCCTAGTTGATAACATATGGCGAAGAAACTGAAGGCACTTTGAAGAGAAAAGGGTAGTTGAAAACATATGGTGAAAAACTTAAAGCCACGTTGAAGAGAAAAAGGTAGTTGATAACATATGGTGAAGAAACAAAAGCCACGTTGAAAAGAAAATGGTAGTTGATAACATATGGTGAAGAAACAAAAGCCACGTTGAAGAGAAAAAGGTAGTTGATAACATATGGTGAAGAAACAAAAGCCACGTTGAAAAGAAAATGGTAGTTGATAACATATGGTGAAGAAACAAAAGCCACGTTGAAAAGAAAAAGGTAGTTGATAACATATGGTGAAGAAACAAAAGCCACGTTGAAGAGAAAAAGGTAGTTGATAACATATGGTGAAGAAACAAAAGCCACGTTGAAAAGAAAAGGGTAGTTGATAACATATGGTGAAGAAACTGAAGGCACGTTGAAGAGAAAAAGGTAGTTGAAAACATATGGTGAAGAAACAAAAGCCACGTTGAAGAGAAAAAGGTAGTTGATAACATATGGTGAAGAAACTGAAGCCACGTTGACGAGAAAAAGGTAGTTGATAACATATGGTGAAGAAACTAAAGCCACGTTGAAGAGAAAAAGGTAGTTGAAAACATATGGTGAAGAAACTAAAGCCACGTTGAAGAGAAAAAGGTAGTTGATAACATATGGTGAAGAAACTGAAAGCCACGTTGAAGAGAAAAAGGTAGTTGAAAACATATGGTGAAGAAACTAAAGCCACATTGACGAGAAAAAGGTAGTTGATAACATATGGTGACGAAACGAACGCCAGGTTGGCAAGAAAAGGGTAGGCCTAGTTGAAAGCATATGGTGAAGAAACTGAAGCCACGTTGAAGCGAAAATGGTAGGCCTAGTTGACAAGAAACCGAAGCCACGTTGAAGAGAAAAGGGTAGTTGATTACATATGGTGACGAAACGAACGCCAGGTTGGCAAGAAAGGGGTAGTTGAAAGCATATGGTGAAGAAACTGAAGCCACGTTCAAGAGAAAAGGGTAGTTGATAACATATGGTCACGAAATTAAATCCACGTTGAAGAGAAAAAGGTACTACCTTTTTCTCTTCAACGTGGATTTAATTCGTAGGCTTAGTTGTAACATATGGTGACGAAACTAAAGCCACGTTGAAGAGAGAAAGGTAGTTGATAACATATGGTGAAGAAACTAAAGCCACGTTGAAGAGAAAAAGGTAGTTGATAACATATGGTGAAGAAACTAAAGCCACGTTGAAGAGAAAAAGGTAGTTGATAACATATGGTGAAGAAACTGAAGCCACGTTGAAGAGAAAAAGGTAGTATTAAATCTTTTTCGGGTTAAATTTCGTCTTTGTTTATATTTGTGTGTGTGTGATAAATTCACTCGAGTCTTAATTCCCATAATTGTATGTATGCATGTATTTATGAGATCTAACAATTAATTAATGCCCTTGCCTTTTTGTTTGGTGTCCGCAGTTGGAATCATTTTCCAGAGAGATAATGGGGGCAGCTCATTTTCACACAGACTTCAACATCTTCATCTTTGTGGTGATGATGATGATGATGATGATGATGATGACGACGACGACGATGGTTCTTGCGGGTGACAATTTCGGAAGTGAGTAACATTTGGGGTGAACATAAGGTCCGCTAATTCTTCTTTCCGATTTGGGATGTTTATCCTGCCCCACGCCCAAAGTCTTCGTTTAGATTGCTATTTAATTGGCGCATAATAAAAAAAAATATAAAAAATATGATGCATGATATGTGAGTTCGTGTCATCCATTCCATCCGGCACAACACGGCCTACTCCTACCGAATAGTGGAATGGGCTTTAACGCGTACGCAAGATGTTGTGCGTGCGTTTGCACACAGGACCTCTTCTTCTTCTTCTTCTTCTCCTTAGGCAGCCAACTTCAACACGCTGAAGGCTCTGCTGCACTTTAGGGGGAAGTACGAAAAAGAGAGAAATAGCAAAAGATAGAGTACAAAGCGAAATGATAACATTATGGGGAAATAGAAGAAAGAAATGATTGCAAGACAGTCAGGAAATAACTGAAGTATTTACAGATACACAGTTTACTATGTAGAAAGAACTAATGAGATTTAAAACCGAAAAGAGTTAGCTAAATATGTGAATATTTGATTTGGAGGGGGGGGGGATGGAGGGGTGGTTGGGGTGGGGGTGTGTGATAGAGGGAAAGACGAGTTAAAGGTCATGCCCGACCGTTAAATGTCCCCAGACTGGCCAGGGACACCCGGGCCCCACATGATGCATGTAGAGTGTCATGCACGACCGCTTAGTCCCCCCCAGATCAACCGGGGAAACACGGGCCCCACATGATGCATGCACAGGAGTATTTGTATTTATGGGACAATACATGCATGCAAATAAAAGGGGGGGGGGGCATCTGTTTTTTAGGTGTGGGGATGCAGGGGTTGGAGGTGGGGAGGGGAAGGCAGAGGAATGGTTGTTTAGTAGAGGTGCTTTACAACCATTCCTCTGCCTCGGTTTAAGGTCTCATCCTAAGGACCAGGAAATAGGAGTAAAGTATCTTTCCCAAGGATACAACACCGCGAACGGAGCTGGGTTCGAACCAGCGCACTCGCAAACCCGTTGTATTGATGAACGGCATTCAAAGAAATGGCAGGGCGAATGTTAGTCGAAAACGGAAGATTTATGTCATGTAAAGTAGTGAAGATTTAGAATTGAATTGTATTATATAATTAAATGCAATGTAAACGTAGATTTAACAGACAGGATACTTAATGTTACACATAACTCTTTTTTTAAAACAAAATCTCACATGCCACTCATTTTGATTTAAGAAAAAGAAAACAAGGGGCAAAGCCTTCAAGGCTCACTCGAACAGGAACAGGTGGGTCAACAACAAACAAAGATTAAGGGGGGTGTCTAAAGTACAATATTGCCAATAACATTTTAAAGTACAAATGAAGCTATTGATAATGGATACAAAAGTGCCTGTGCCGAGAATCGGGCCCAGAACCATTGGC
>CM065708.1:39349647-39364647 GCA_017654935.2 Phymorhynchus buccinoides
CGAGCAAACCTTTGTCCATGCTTTTGTCTATATTTATTTATATTTCTCTCTGAGTTATGCCTTCTCACCCCACCCTTTTTGGCTCACTCGTAATAACGAAATTAGCACGAAGTGAGTCTATAGTATGATAGGTTTTTGGTTGTGTGTGTGTGTGTGTGTGTGTTTGTGTGTGGTGTGTGTGTGTGTGTGTGTGTGTGTGTGTGTGTGTGTGTGTGTGTGTGTGTGGTGTGTGTGTGTGTGTGTGTGTGTGTGTGTGTGTGTGTGTGTGTGTGTGTGTGTGTGTGTGTGTGTGTGTGTGTGTGTGTTGCGTCCGTGGTCTAATCTCCTAACTTTAACGTTGGCATTTTCTTGGGAAAGAGAGGGCATACATTGTTCAAACGTTGCACACATATAGATGTCTATGCAAGCTTTCAAACAATAATGATTTGCATAATTAAATACTTAAAACAACACTGTAAACAGATAGCAAACAGATAACATTTTAGAATAGTGGGTTAGAGAGTATTCAACAGGCAACATGAGTTAAGAAACTCATCAACACTGAAAGCCTTGATAGCTCATTGCAGAGTAGAGTGGTGTGTCTGTCATGCCAATGGTTCTGGGCCCGATTTTCGGCACAGGCACTTTTGTATCCATTAACAATAGCTTCATTTGTACTTTAAAATGTTATTGGCAATATTGTACTTTAGACACCCCCCTTAATCTTTGTTTGTTGTTGACCCACCTGTTCCTGTTCGAGTGAGCCTTGAAGGCTTTGCCCCTTGTTTTCTTTTTCTTAAATCAAAATGAGTGGCATGTGAGATTTTGTTTTAAAAAAAGAGTTATGTGTAACATTAAGTATCCTGTCTGTTAAATCTACGTTTACATTGCATTTAATTATACAATACAATTCAATTCTAAATCTTCACTACTTTACATGACATAAATCTTCCGTTTTCGACTAACATTCGCCCTGCCATTTCTTTGAATGCCGTTCATCAATACAACGGGTTTGCGAGTGCGCTGGTTCGAACCCAGCTCCGTTCGCGGTGTTGTATCCTTGGGAAAGATACTTTACTCCTATTTCCTGGTCCTTAGGATGAGACCTTAAAACCGAGGCAGAGGAATGGTTGTAAAGCACCTCTACTAAACAACCATTCCTCTGCCTTCCCCTCCCCACCTCCAACCCTTGCATCCCCACACCTAAAAACAGATGCCCCCCCCCCCCCCCCCTTTTATTTGCATGCATGTATTGTCCCATAAATACAAATACTCCTGTGCATGCATCATGTGGGGCCCGTGTTTCCCCGGTTGATCTGGGGGGGACTAAGCGGTCGTGCATGACACTCTACATGCATCATGTGGGGCCCGGGTGTCCCTGGCCAGTCTGGGTACATTTAACGGTCGGGCATGACTTTTAACTCGTCTTTCCCTCTATCACAACACACCCCACCCCAACCCCCCTCCATCCCCCCCCCCTCCCAAATCAAATATTCACATATTTAGCTAACTTTTTTCGGTTTTAAATCTCATTAGTTCTTTCTACATAGTAAACTGTGTATCTGTAAATACTTCAGTTATTTCCTGACTGTCTTGCAATCATTTCTTTCTTTCTATTTCCCCATAATGTTATCATTTCGCTTTGTACTCTATCTTTTGCTATTTCTCTCTTTTTCGTACTTCCCCCTAAAGTGCAGCAGAGCCTTCAGCGTGTTGAAGTTGGCTGCCTAAGGAGAAGAAGAAGAAGAAGAAGAGGTCCTGTGTGCAAACGCACGCACAACATCTTGCGTACGCGTTAAAGCCCATTCCACTATTCGGTACGAGTAGGCCGTGTTGTGCCGGTGGAATGGATGACACGAACTCACATATCATGCATCATATTTTTTATATTTTTTTTTATTATGCGCCAATTAAATAGCAATCTAAACGAAGACTTTGGGCGTGGGGCAGGATAAACATCCCAAATCGGAAAGAAGAATTAGCGGACCTTATGTTCACCCCAAATGTTACTCACTTCCGAAATTGTCACCCGCAAGAACCATCGTCGTCGTCGTCATCATCATCATCATCATCATCATCATCACCACAAAGATGAAGATGTTGAAGTCTGTGTGAAAATGAGCTGCCCCCATTATCTCTCTGGAAAATGATTCCAACTGCGGACACCAAACAAAAAGGCAAGGGCATTAATTAATTGTTAGATCTCATAAATACATGCATACATACAATTATGGGAATTAAGACTCGAGTGAATTTATCACACACACACACACAAATATAAACAAATATAACAAAGACGAAATTTAACCCGAAAAAGATTTAATACTACCTTTTTCTGTTCAGTGTGGCTTTAGTTTCTTCACCATATGTTATCAACTACCTTTCTCTCTTCAACGTGGCTTTAGTTTCTTCACCATATGTTATCAACTACCTTTTCTCTTCAACATGGCTTTAGTTTCTTCACCATATGTTATCAACTACCTTTCTCTCTTCAACGTGGCTTTAGTTTCGTCACCATATGTTACAACTAAGCCTACGAATTAAATCCACGTTGAAGAGAAAAAGGTAGTACCTTTTTCTCTTCAACGTGGATTTAATTTCGTGACCATATGTTATCAACTACCCTTTTCTCTTGAACGTGGCTTCAGTTTCTTCACCATATGCTTTCAACTACCCCTTTCTTGCCAACCTGGCGTTCGTTTCGTCACCATATGTAATCAACTACCCTTTTCTCTTCAACGTGGCTTCGGTTTCTTGTCAACTAGGCCTACCATTTTCGCTTCAACGTGGCTTCAGTTTCTTCACCATATGCTTTCAACTAGGCCTACCCTTTTCTTGCCAACCTGGCGTTCGTTTCGTCACCATATGTTATCAACTACCTTTTTCTCGTCAATGTGGCTTTAGTTTCTTCACCATATGTTTTCAACTACCTTTTTCTCTTCAACGTGGCTTTAGTTTCTTCACCATATGTTATCAACTACCTTTTTCTCGTCAACGTGGCTTTAGTTTCTTCACCATATGTTATCAACTACCTTTTTCTCTTCAACGTGGCTTTAGTTTCTTCACCATATGTTATCAACTACCTTTTTCTCGTCAACGTGGCTTCAGTTTCTTCACCATATGTTATCAACTACCTTTTTCTCTTCAACGTGGCTTTTGTTTCTTCACCATATGTTATCAACTACCTTTTTCTCTTCAACGTGGCCTTCAGTTTCTTCACCATATGTTATCAACTACCCTTTTCTTTTCAACGTGGCTTTTGTTTCTTCACCATATGTTATCAACTACCTTTTTCTCTTCAACGTGGCTTTTGTTTCTTCACCATATGTTATCAACTACCCTTTTCTTTTCAACGTGGCTTTTGTTTCTTCACCATATGTTATCAACTACCCTTTTCTTTTCAACGTGGCTTTTGTTTCTTCACCATATGTTATCAACTACCTTTTTTCTTTTCAACGTGGCTTTTGTTTCTTCACCATATGTTATCAACTACCCTTTTCTTTTCAACGTGGCTTTTGTTTCTTCACCATATGTTATCAACTACCTTTTTCTCTTCAACGTGGCTTTAGGTTTTTCACCATATGTTTTCAACTACCCTTTTCTCTTCAAAGTGCCTTCAGTTTCTTCGCCATATGTTATCAACTAGGCCTACCTTTTTCTCTTGAATGTGGTTCAGTTTCTTCACCATATGTTTTCAACTAGGCCTACCGTTTTCTCTTGAACGTGGTTCAGTTTCTTCACCATATGTTTTCAACTAGGCCTACCTTTTTCTCTCCAACGTGGCTTCAGTTTCTTCACCATATGTTTTCAACTAGGCCTACCCTTTTCTCTTCAACGTGGATTTGCCCCCCTCACCTGTCTCTGGCTGTGGTGCTGGTTTGCAGTCTGGTCGGTCCAATGACTAGGGCGCAGAAATGGTAGAGAGTTTATCGTCACAAAGCTTCTTCTTCTTCGTTCCCATATTATAGCCACGCGCTGATATAGAATTAATTACTATTGATGACATTTCACATGTTTCCAGGGATATTAATTACTTTGTGTCTCTTGATAATATCGATGTGATGTGTACGTGGGTTGTTCAGTAAAGTTTGGCAATTGTCCTGCCATTTGTACAGGCATAATGGTGGCACCAAAGAAAACTTCAGTCCTTAAAGGGTGGACCCAGACTCTGTCGGCTGAAAGATCGCTTCAAATCGGCTCTCAGCGAAATATATGCTTTTGTTGACTACTGTAGGTTGATGAATAAAGTTTTGGCACCTTTTTTGACCAGGGCCTGTATTCACGTTGAGATAGCATGAGACTTAGCATGATGCTAACTTAGAAGCTCTTCCAAAAGTCCTATTAAATCCAATAGGACATTGGAAGAGCTTCTAAGTTAGCATCATGCTAAGTCTCATGCTATCTCAATGTGAATACAGGCCCAGATGTATATTTTGTTAAGCAGCAATTGAAATAATTTGTTGTTTGAAGCGCAATGCTACAAGGAGACTCCAAGTCGAGATGCACTTCTAAGCTTGTGTTCCTATGACGTAATGTGTTCAATGACGTAGGGGAAACTATGACTGGAAGGCAGCAACTTATATTAGTGGGCCGGTTGTTCTACCATTGCAATTCGAGCCACTGGCAGAAACAATAGATGAGGAAGAAGATGAACAATGGCAGAGCGATGACAACACTGGCTGCTGGGGGGTGTCCTGTTCATGTTTTCCACCCATTTTTGCAGCCCAGCTGGATCTTGTTCTTCGAAGCACCCAACCGCAGAGCAAGCTCTAGTTATTTTTAGTTGGACCCCGAAAAACCAGTTGTAATGATATCATCACCCATTGGACTTGCCACGGATATTATCATATCTCTATGGAAGCCTCAACAACAATCAGCAAGGGTGACGTCCCTTGTTCTGGATCTAACGGTCGAGCCGACAACATGAATCCCAAATACTGGTGAGTCATAATATTCGACCTATATCTTTTCATGGTGGCAGCGTCGAGATAAAAGACCTACAGCCTTAACAATGAACATTTAAAGCAATAATTGCTGAAACAGAAGTCTAGAATAGACTGTGAAACACATGTATAGAACCGACTTAGGGTTATATTCAACCCCTGACGTCCCGTGTCAGCATGGCACATGCGCTACCAAATTCAACGCTTGACTGGTCGAATCCTGATCGTCCAGCAGCCGTTGCAGAGTTTAAACAACTATGCAAATACTGGTTTGCTGCAACAAACACAGCAGTCGCTCGCCAACACTCTTTCATCCTGCTATGGATGGGTAATGAAGGACTGAAGCTGTCAAACACTTGGGAGTTGACAGAACAAGAAATACGTGATCCCCAAAATATCTGGGACAAACTTGAAGATGGAGATATTGAGGACAACTTCAGGATTCATCGACTGGAGTTACAACAGTTTTCACAGCAGTCTGATGAATCTGTCGACGATTTCATCACCAGATGCCGTTTGAAAACACAAAAATGCAAACTCCGAGACAAGCAAGCTAATGATGAGCATGTCATTGACCAAATCATCGCTGGAATCAAATATCCAGAAGTACAACGCCAGCTCCTATCAAAGGACAACACTTTGACGCTTAAGAATGCTACAGAAATTTGCTGCACACATGAAGCAAGCGTCATCCACATGGAGAAAATGACTCATCTTCATCCAAAGTCATCATCAAGCAACAATGTGGACTACATTAAAACAAAAGCATCCAAATGTGGAAACTGTGGAACACTACATGGCCCAAGGGAGTGCCCAGCTTACAGATCTACATGTAGAGCATGCGGCAAACTGAACCACTGGGAAAAAATGTGCCGTTCAGCTAAAGGTGAAAGCCAATCCACCAGACCACCACAAAACGGGAGCAACCCAAAGTTTCCATATAAAAAACGCTTCAATCAGCGACATCATGAAATTAAAACACGCCATGAGGAAGAAGATAGTGAGGACGATCTACTGAAGGAAATGGATCAAATACATTTTTCTTCCATTGAAAAAACAGCAAAAAACAGAACAGAAATTTTTGTCAACCTTCAGCTGAAGATATGGGAGAACAAACCAGCAACACTGAAAATCAAGGTGGATACCGGAGCACAGGGCAACACTATTCCCCTCCGCATTTACAGACAAATGTTTCCTGAAAACCTGAATGCAGAGGGATTCCCACAACCAGGCAAAACCAGAGCCAGCCACACCATACTCACAGCATACAATGGAACAACCATCCCTCAGTACGGACGCGTGAAGATCCCATGCCAATATGGGAAAATAAAGCTGGACGTAGACTTCTATATCGCAGACGTATCTGGTCCTGCTATTCTTGGACTGACAGACTGCCAAAACTTCAGACTCGTCACGGTCAACTGTCTCATCACCACAATGCCTGACAAACCAGAACCACCTACCATCAATGGTGAAAAGGACCTTCAACAGTTGTACCCAGACAGATTCCAAGGAATAGGGGAGTTCACAGGGGAATGCCACATTATTCTGAAAGACAATGCGCAGCCAGTTGTTCATCCACCAAGGAAGTATCCCATTCAACTTGTGCCTGAAATCAAAGAGGAACTGTCAAAAAATGGAGAAGTTGGAAGTCATTACTCCAGTCACAGAAGCCACTGACTGGGTAAATTCTCTTGCATTCAGCAGAAAGGCCAGTGGGGCACTCAGAATATGCCTCGACCCCAAAGACCTGAACAAAAGCATCAAGAGAACCTATCACAAAACGCCTACAGTTGAAGAAATAACCAACAAACTCAGCGGTTCCACTGTGTTCAGCAAATTGGATGCCAAGCACGGCTATTGGTCCATCAAGCTAGATGAGCCCTCAAGCAAGCTCACCACTTTCAACAGTCCCTGTGGTCGTTATCGCTTCAAAAGACTTCCTTTCGGGCTGAACGTTTCGCAAGATGTATTCCAACAAAAAATGGATGAAATCCTCTCCCAGTGTCCAGGAACAATTGGCATCACTGATGATGTCATTGTCTATGGGAAAGATGGCAAAGACCATGATCGCAACCTGCATCATGTCATGGAAATAGCAAGGACAAAAGGACTTGTCTTCAACCCTCAAAAATGCTACATTAAGAAAAAGCAAATCAAATTCTTCGGCATGATCTATGATGCAGATGGAGTCCACCCAGACCCAGAGAAATGTGCTGAAATAAAAAACCTGCCAACACCAACAACAGTCACAGAGCTCCAGCAATTTCTCGGGATGATACAATACCTTGCCCCATTCATTCCAAAGCTGTCTGACCTGACTATGCCACTGAGAAGTTTGCTGAAGAAAGAAGCAAATTGGGACTGGAACAGCTCTCATCAACAAGCCTTCCAGAAAATCAAAGACATGATCTGCGAAGACAACTCACTGAGATACTTCAATGCCAACAAACCAGCGATCATACAAGTTGACGCATCTCAGTTTGGCCTTGGAGCAGCACTGACACAAGATGGAAGACCCATTGCCTTCGCAAGCAAGGCACTGACCGAAACAGAACAAAGATATGCAAACATCAAACGCGAGTTGCTTGCTGTGGTATTTGGATGTGAGCGTTTCCATACCTATATCTATGGGGCACACTTCAGTGTCGAATCTGACCACAAGCCGCTTGAGCAAATACAAAAGAAAAGCCTGGCAAACACTCCACCCAGACTTCAGCGGATGATACTCAGATTACAACCATATGACATGGAGATCACCTATCGGCCCGGTAAAGAAATGGTACTTGCAGACTGCTTGTCCCGCATCAGTCCAACAACCGGACCCAACATTGACCTGGAACAGTCGATCTTTGCCATCCACTTCTCTAATGACCGACTTGAAGAACTGAAAGCCGAAGCAAACAACGACCAGGAACTTTCAACCCTTCGGAGATACATTGTCAACGGATGGCCAGACACATGCAGAGAGCTTCCCAAAAAGCTGAAACCTTACTGGTCATGCAAGGAAGAACTTAGCATCGAAGATGATGTTATCGTGAAAGGAGACACAGTCGTCATTCCTGAGAAAATGAAGCCTTACATCCTGAAAACCGTGCACACTGGACACCAAGGAGCAGAAAAATGCAAGCTCAGAGCCAAAACGGCTGTCTACTGGAATGGTATCAACCACGACATTGAAGAAACAGTCAAAACCTGCATGGTATGCCAAACACACAGGAAAAAACAGCCAAAAGAAACACTGCTTCAACATGAAGTACCTGAACGGCCATGGCAAGTCCTGGGATCAGATGTCATGACTTTCGATGGTTTTGATTATCTGATTATCACAGACTACTTCTCGAACATGCCTTTCATACGAAGAACGTCAGCATCAGGACAGACAAAAGCAGTCAATGTTATCAGTCACACGAAACAACTGTTTGGAGAACATGGCATTCCAGAAAATATTGTCAGCGATAATGGAACACCATACACTTCGAGGCAATTTGAAGACTTCGTTGAAGAGTGGGGAATAGAACACGTCACCAGCTCACCCCATTTCCCCAGATCCAATGGTCAAGCTGAGCGCACAGTGCAAACTGTCAAAAACATTTTCACCAAAGCAAAAGCAAGCCATACTGATTTTGACATCGCATTACTGGCTTTCAGAACAACCCCACTTGAACATCATCTTCCATCACCAGCAGAAATCCTATACTCACGCAAGCTGAAAACTTCTCTTCCAGCTGTCTACTCCAAACTGGGTTCAGGAAACAAAACGATCCAAAAGAATCTGATCCATCGACAAAAAACGCAGAAAAAATATCATGACCGGACTGCACATGACCTCCCACCTCTCTCCAAGGGCCAACATATCCTTATGCAGAAGGAAGAAGGAGGACCATGGACACCTGCTACTGTTGAGAGTGCAACAAAAGAGCCAAGATCATACATTGTCAAGACACCAAATGGTGCAGTCTACCAGAGGAATAGGCGCCATCTGATGCCACTACACAAGCAAGAAAGCCAGAATATGCATCAGACAAACACACCTGAGCAGAGCACACCTGACAACACAACAGGTCAGCTCACAGGTAGAACCGCACAGCAGTCGTCACAAAGAGATTGGGATGATACGCCACGCCCAGTTCAACACAGAACAACACGGGTGTCACAAAAACCCCAAAGACTTATAGAAAGCATATAGTCGACATGCTGACAACGCAAAACATTGTTAAAGGTTCTTCAAGTTTTCGAGTTTTAAAGTTTACAAGTTCAACAAGTTGTAGTGTTTAGTGTTAGTGATAGTTGACTGTTATGAGTTCTAGTAGTGTTACTGTTTTGGATTCCTGGCTGTTACATGAAAACATACCTAACCAACAGACACTAACATTGTGTGTTAGGCTTGAGTAAGTTTTGTTTCTTCTGTGAAAAGAGGGATGTAATAATATCATCACCCATTGGACTTGCCACGGATATTATCATATCTCTATGGAAGCCTCAACAACAATCAGCAAGGGTGACGTCCCTTGTTCTGGATCTAACGGTCGAGCCGACAACATGAATCCCAAATACTGGTGAGTCATAATATTCGACCTATATCTTTTCACCAGTTCTATGTTGTCATTTCCACTTTCGACGCAACTCAAAGCCATGTCTAGCAGACGAATGTTTTTTTCAATTTTTGAGCATCGTTTTAATTAAAAAAACAAAATCCAGAAAATTCAGCCTTTCACTGCATTTATGGCATTTATTTGTGTTCATCTAAACAATGCAACCAAAGCCAACCAAAGCCAAGTGTATCTAAAAAAGAATATACCGATCTTCAAGTAGTGCTTAGAGGCCTGGAAGCGTGTGATATAAAACAATATCTTGACATATCATTTGCGTATATTAGCCCATAGGCTTAGTGTAAACGCGTGTAAGAATACACCGTTGCTATTAGAAACTTGACGTCATAGTTATTTATCTTGACATATCATTATCATTCTCATACACTCGCATGCGACTATCTGCAGTACTCAAGCCATATTTTCTTTATTTGCATCAAGTGATGTTTAATAAAACAAAAAGCCCAAACCTAAGCCCTAACCTAAGCCCAAACCTAACCCTATGCCTTAACCCGATAAATGCAAAAGGTTGTTTATGATGAACATTTTACATTCAAAACAATATTGTGAAGAGTAAGTTTTAGTGAAATTGCAAATGATAAAATTAGCGGCTGACAACCATATATTCAAGTTAGTGTCACTGCAAATAGCGCCTTCTGAGCAGGACACCAAAAAACGTCATCTTAGTGAACTTACGCAATCACTGAAATTACGTCATCATTGAAAGTTCGTCATTGGCGAAATGACAATAACTATGGCCTGTGGTTGCAGTGTAACACGAATATGTCATTGTAAAAGCTATTTTCTTACACAGAAAATTCCAGTAGGTTCATGTTTCGATTAATAATCAGTTTCTTTTCATAATGTATCAATGTGCAAGATCAAAATAGCTCACGACTTTCTAACTTGGAGAACTATATTATTTGTGGATGAGTGGGATTTTCTTGCTACGGTGAAGTGGTTAGTATTATTTTAGATCTGCATGCATGGCCGTCTCGCTTCTTAGTTGCGTGTTTGATTATCATCTGAAAGAGGTAAAATATCGGTATATATCCGTTATTGGGATTTGCGAGTGTGATATTGTTTTTATCCTATCTCTCGTGGCTTGCTGTTTATCACCCTCGGTCTTCGACCTCGTGTGATAAACAGCAAACCACTTGAGATAGGATAAAAACAATATCACACTCGCAAATCCCAATAACTGATATTACAACTCTATGGATATAATCTTTGTGATGTCATGTCCTACTGGGTGTATGACGTCATTCAAAATATGAGGGTGTGGCAAAACAAATCACGGATTCCTGAACTGATTCGTTCACTTCCTGTGACTACATAGGGATGAAACTAAGGAACTATTATATGAACATTCATTCCGATTTGACAGATATTTATGGCCGAATGTGTACTTCTTATTGCACAATTTGCAAATGTCTTCTCAATCCTGGAAAACACAAAAATGTCACCCTCTAGTTCACTTTTTTTTGCAGTCCTGAACGTGCAAAACATGTAGTTTTTCAAGAAACTGACTAATAAAGATCCACATTTGACACTGCAAGAAAGAAGTGAGACGAGTGTCAATTCTTTGAGTGCAATAGTGAAGATAATGCACAGACATCTTCTAGTGAAAAAGATGGCAACAAAATTCCCTACGTCATTCTACTTTTGCATGAAAATGCTATAGTGCCTACAAGGTCAAGTGACCTTCCAAGAAGAGTAAGGTCATCAATGTTTAAGCCACCTATTCTACAGACTTCACTTAGCTCCACATGGCATTCGTTTTAGTTTTAGTTCCTGAGGAAGCTTCGGGAAGTATTGTTTATGTTTCATCCATCCGTCCGTCAGTCCGTCTGTCTGTGCATGCGTGTGTGCGTGTGTGTGTGCGTCTGTCCATGCATCCCTCCGGCCGCGTTTTCTTGAAAACCGTTCAGTCTATTTCAATAACTTCTATCGATTGACTGATTTAATTTTATTTTAAGGTCAAGATCATGCCGAGTAAGGAGTTCAACCCCCAAAACACCTAATCGCTAATATCTCGCGAACTTTTGCACGTATTTCAATGCAGTTTCTGATGAAAGGGCTATGACATAATCACGAATTTGACTGCGTGCGCGCGTGCGTGAGAGTCACAGGGTTCGAACTGCAAAGCTGTATCTCAAGAACTGCTGCGTGGAATTGCTTCAAATTTACTGTGGTAGTGCATCACACTACACGAAAGGCCTCATACAACAATTATAACCATGCTGACCTTGATCTTGCCGCTTGACCTTGAAAACATTAATTTCTTCTTGTGGCCATATCTTTCAGATCGTTGGACTTACAATGTTCAAATTTGGTATGCAGATGCATTGGCTTATGGTAATTCTGAATATTTAGTGCAAGAAAGGTCAAGGTCAAGGTCACAAAAGCTAAAGTCTGCCGATACGACCATCTGTAACTGGTCAGTTACAACCACATACTTTTAGACATTTCGTTTTATTAAGTTTTGGGCATTTGCTCAGTTTATTATTTTTGGGGCAATTGCTCAGTTTCTTGTCATTGGAGCGTAGATGCGTCGTGCTGCTGTTATGCGCCTGAGTTCAGACTTTTTATGGTGAACGTGTCATGTTGAGGGTATTATGAACTAACAGTATGAGTAAAAAATAAAACAAAACAGAACTAGAGCGTTATGACGCTAGACCACCAGCTGCGCTGCAGCATTTTCAGGTCCAGTGACCTTGACCTTTGACCTATGACCTTCATTTTTGCACTTGGCCTAGAGATACTTATACAACAGTTATAGTCTGTCGATATGACCATCTGTAACCGGTCATTTACAACCATACATTTTTGGCACATTTATTTTGTTAAGGTTTGTTTTTGACAATTGCTCAATTTCTTGTCACTGGAGCGCAAATGCGTCATGCTGCTGCTATGTGCCCAAGTGCACCCACTAGGAAACTTATCTGCCGCTCGGCGATCCGCTTGTTATCATTTTAGATCGTTTGGCTGGACGATAGTTTCTGACACTTAGGCCCTCGCAAAAAGCTCAAAATCACAGCTCCGACCCTTGCCTCAAAGAAGCTACCAAAGTGACCTTGAAACCTGGCGTAGAGAGCTGGAACTGTGCATGCAAAGACGAAAGGTGATCTTCATGGGAATGCCAAAGTTTGAAGTCCGTGAATTCTTTTATTCCTGTTTTATGGACCCGTTGCCAATGTTTAATGAACAACCCACGTATCACAGCTTGCAACCAATCCGTTGCCAATGCTTAATGAACAACCCACGTATCACAGCTTGCAACCAATCCGTTGATGGAAGAAAAATGCATTTACAAAAATGATGTTTGCAATAATTTATATTCTTTACATTCAGTGGCCATGTGTCTGTGTCCTTTTCCATCATGTTCCAACATTGCGAAGCTTCATTGTTGAGGTCCTTTCTCACCTCTTCAGCGCCCCCTACCCTCTCCCACCACCACCACTTGCTTCTACCCTCACTCAAACAAATTCATCATAATGAAATAGTTCTGCGTATGCGTATGCATACATGCATACACAGACCTACACACACACGCGCGCAATAAGGGAGACATTTTAGACAAATTTTGAACCTCTCGATTTTACAGAGCCGTTATGATAAGAAATGCACATATTTGCATGCTATGCTATTGTGTGGGTAAAGACTGACCAGGTGCATAATATTATTGGACTTCCCAGGTTCTGTTGTGTTAACGGCTGAGAGGGCCACATGTCCCTAAAAACGACATGTACGTTACTTGTTCCTGCTGAAAATGTTACTTTCAACATCCATTGAAAAATACTGAAAGTCATTTTATCATGATGATGGGACAAATGTTTTATAGAATTTGCGTTGATCTTCTTCACTTTTACACCTGAATTTCGTCAAAGCCGTTTACTTTGAAACATATTGAGTTCTATGCATTTTCCCCAGTTTATTTTTAATAATTGGTGGCATAAGCCAAAGGCCCGTATTTTGTAAATCATCCAGGGCAATTATTCAAGTTCTTTACATAATGATGCAAAATGTCATTAGGATTCCCCTGAAGGAGAATACTACTGCATTCGTCAAAAATCTTCTTCTTTTTCTTTTTCTGTCCCTTTTTTTGGTCCGATTTAGCTGAAATTTTCAGAAAAGTTGCAGGACCTTATGGGTATGTGAAATTTGAAATATTAAATGATTTTGCCGAATTTTCGGCGAAATATGGCCGAAAACCCTTGCATCATTATGTAAAGAACTTGAATTATTGCCCTGGATGATTTACAAAATGCGGGCCTTTGATGGTCTAGCGTCTTAACGCTCTAGTTCTGTTTTGTTTCATTTTTTATTGATGACATTTCACATGTTTCCAGGGATAAACTTAGAAGTGTATCTCGACTTGGAGTCCCCTTGTAGCATTGCGTTTCAAACAATAAATTCTTCAATTGCCCCTTAACAAGATATAGATCTAGTCAAAAAAGGTAAGAAACCTTTATTCATCAACCTACAGTAGTCAACAAAAGCATATTTTTCGCTGAGAGCCGATTTGAAACGACCTTTCAGCCAACAGAGTCTGGCCCCACCCTTTAAGGACTGAAGTTTTCTTTGGTGCCACCATTATGCCTGTACAAATGGCAGGACCGTTGCCAAACTTTACTGAACAACCCACGTACACATCACATCGATATTATCAAGAGACACAAAGTAATTAATATCCCTGGAAACATGTGAAATGTCATCAACAGTAATTAATTCTACATCAGCGCGTGGCTATAATATGGGAACGAAGAAGAAGAAGCTTTGTGACGATAAACTCTCTACCATTTCTGCGCCCTAGTCATTGGACCGACCAGACTGCAAACCAGCACCACAGCCAGAGACAGGTGAGGGGGGCAAATCCACGTTGAAGAGAAAAGGGTAGGCCTAGTTGAAAACATATGGTGAAGAAACTAAAGCCACGTTGAAGAGGAAAAGGTAGGCCTAGTTGAAAACATATGGTGAAGAAACTAATGCCACGTTAGAAGAGAAAAGGTAGGCCTAGTTGAAAACATATGATGAAGAAACTGAAGCCACGTTGAAGAGAAAAGGGTAGGCCTAGTTGAAAACATATGGTGAAGAAACTGAAGCCACGTTGAAGAGAAAAGGGTAGGCCTAGTTGAAAACATATGGTGAAGAAACTGAAGCCACGTTGAAGAGAAAAGGGTAGGCCTAGTTGAAAACATATGGTGAAGAAACTAAAGCCACGTTGAAGAGAAAACGGTAGGCCTAGTTGAAAACATATGGTGAAGAAACTAAAGCCACGTTGAAGAGAAAACGGTAGGCCTAGTTGAATAACATATGGTGAAGAAACTGAAGCCACGTTGAAGAGAAAAGGGTAGGCATAGTTGATAACATATGGTGAAGAAACTAAAGCCACGTTGAAGAGAAAAATGTAGGCCTAGTTGATAACATATGGTGAAGAAACTAAAGCCACGTTGAAGAGAAAACGGTAGGCCTAGTTGATAACA
>CM065708.1:39382147-39387147 GCA_017654935.2 Phymorhynchus buccinoides
CAGACACTCTACCAATGAGCTATCGAGGCTTTCAGTGTTGATGAGTTTCTTAACTCATGTTGCCTGTTGAATACTCTCTAACCCACTAATATAATATGTTATCTGTTTGTTATCTGTTTACAGTGTTGTTTTAAGTATTTAATTATTCAAATCATTATTGTTTGAAAGCTTGCATAGACATCTATATGTGTGCAAAGTTTGAACAATGTATGCCCTATTTCCTGAGAAAATGCCAATGTTAAAGTTTGGAGATTACCACGGACGCAACACACACCACACACACACACATACACACAGACACACAACCGAACAACTATCATACTATAGACTCACTTCGTGTTAACTTCGAAAGGAAAGAAAACATACACTTGGGAAATGTTCTGCCAGCTTAGTACTGGCTTTCGTCAACCCACACTGGGTCAGAATATACAACAGTGTGTTGAACCAGACCAGCTGTGCACACAACTCAAGGGGTGACACCAACAGCCCACAGACTTCTGACCCAGTGTGGGTTGACCAAGGCCAGCAGGAAGCTGTCCGAACATTTCTCAACTATGTTTTCTTTCCTTTCCTTTTTCTTTTCCTTTTTAGTCTTTGATTGACTCTGAGAAGGAGCACACCAGAGTCGGAAAGTGTATTTACTTAAAGTAGTACACTTTCTCAAAACTTGTTCATTCACTTTTCAAGCACGCACGCACGCGCGCACGCACGCGCGCACGCACGCACGCATGCACGCACACGCACGCACGCGCACACGCACGCACGCACGCACGCGCACGCACGCACGCACACACACACACACACACACACACACACACACACACACACACACACACACACACACACACACACACACACACACACAGGTCCCTGCCATGCGCTGTGCACTTGGGGACCTGCCCCTAAAAATGTTAAGGATGTAAAGAATGATGATGGACACATTTAGGTCCCTGCCATGCGCTGTGCACTTGGGGACCTGCCCCTAAAATGTTAAGGATGTAAAGAATGATGATGGAGGAGGATTTAGGTCCCTGCAATGCGCTGTGCACTTGGGGACCTGCCCCTAAAATGTTAAGGATGTAAAGAATGATGATGGAGGAGGATTTAGGTCCCTGCAATGCGCTGTGCACTTGGGGACCTGCCCCTAAAATGTTAAGGATGTAAAGAATGATGATGGAGGAGGATTTAGGTCCCTGCAATGCGCTGTGCACTTGGGGACCTGCCCCTAAAATGTTAAGGATGTAAAGAATGATGATGGAGGAGGATTTAGGTCCCTGCAATGCGCTGTGCACTTGGGGACATGCCCCTAAAATGTTAAGGATGTAAAGAATGAGGATGGAGGAGGATTTAGGTCCCTGCCATGCGCTGTGCACTTGGGGACCTGCCCCTAAAAACATTAAGGCTGTAAATAAAGAAATAGGGCTGTTTGTATTTGAGGGCTAACAGCTGTCTGCCACAGCAGGTATTCTTTACAACCCTACGGCTAGACTATTGCCACAATAGCAATTGTTCGGAAATAATTAAGGGGAGTAATTTCATGGTGTGTGGGAGTCTTCTTCTTCTTCTTCTTCTTCGTTCGCTCAGACAGTTTTCTGTCATATGAGCGTAGATGTGTCATGCTGCCGTTATGCGCCTTACTAAGAAATAGTTAGGCCCAGCATGTTCGACTTTGGCTAAAGAAATCTTTGTAAGAATTTATAGAAAAAAGCAGGAGAATGGACCAGTGAGACAGACAGATAGCAGATGACAGTAAGCAAAGGGAAAAAGGCAGAGTTAAAGAGAGTGACATAATTAGAGGAAGTTACAAGCACAGAACTTCCAGAAGGTGGGGGAACTATTTGCACAAAAGATCCCCGGTATCCCCGGGGTGTGTGTGGAAGTGATCTTGCCTAATTCAATCGGTCAAACAGGGGAAGTTACTCTACAGGTAGATCCCCAGCTCTCGCTTCGTGTGTTTGAGTATACTTACATCACTTAGAACATTGTGCGTCATTCTAAAATTGATGTCATTCAGTGTTTCCCATAGGGGTGAAATGTGAGAGTCCCAGGGACTCCCTGTGCAAAATTTTAAGAGTCCTTTTCATATTTTTAAGAGTCCCCTAAGTATATGATAAAAAAAAACCTGCTTTAACAAAAGCAAATACATGCTAAGCACACATGCTACATGCACAGTGAACACACAGGCAAACACATGTGCAGTAACCCCTGGAAATGGAATAGGCTGACTACAGAGAGAGAGAGAGAGGGGGGGGGGGGGGGGGGGGGGGAGGAGACAAACAAATTGAGATATGGACAGAGACAGGCAGACAGACACACAAGCGTACACACACACTTGCATCTGCAGTTTTTGAGATGATGCCATTCACATCTCTAAAAGAACGGCTTGATGCTGCTCCTTTTTTCCTCTGTCGAACTTGCAAAAACCGTTCAGATTTGGTCAACGAAGAAGTCAGACCTAAAAGTTGAAGCACTTCACTCTCGCGAACAAGCATTCAGATGTAAACAAAGATCGTTTTAGAATGACCGGACATGTGTCTGCTTTAGAAAGGAAAACCCCGGATGGTCAGAAACAAGACTGACAACCAGGAAAATCAAAGCAAACAGACTGACCGCTGTGGCACGAAGCGAAAATCGGGTTTGGAGTTTTGATATGGAAAAGTTTGATCTAATTCCAACGATCCTACAAGTTGCAGACGATGTCTGAGCGAGTCCGAAACTAGCAAACATATTCTTCTGCCCGTTTCCTACTCGTGGCTTCTTTTGGGGAGGCATGGCTGGTTTTAAACACGAATTGTTGTCAAAAGGCCGAGAACGATCTTGTTTAGCACTAGGACTAGAAGACTAGGTCACGCTGGAACTTTATTTGGTGTTCAAAAAGTTGGATCGGAAAAGCTTTACCGAATGTGCAATGCCGCCATTTCTTCGTTTCGGCGTTCGTTTCGCCAGATACAACTTTTTAGTTCTGATTATGGTCCGAGGCCGCGGAAGAACTAAGTTTAGCAGACGACAGAATCCTTGAAGTTGTTGACTGCTTTGACGAAAAATCAATCGGTCAGATGACCGCCTGCCTGCTAAAACTATCGGTCAAAATCGAAGGTTTATGAGTCAATGACCTATGACCGACGCCAAGAATGAACCCTGCTGTCTCGGTCTGTTGAAAAAAGTGTGCGTCCCATGGGACGCCCAGAGCTGAAATCAAAGAGTCCCTCTTATAACCTTTTAACCACAGCACAATCTGGATGTATCCCCAAAGACTCTACCGTCTATCAATTGTTAGGTATTTATGACGACTTTTGCAAATTTTTAGATTCTAAGACAACCGGGCAGGTAGTTTTCTTTGACATATCTAAGGCGTTTGACAAAGTGTGGCACCAAGCTTTGCTGTACAAACTCTTTGCACTTGGTATTCGTGGACAGTTGCTTGAGTGGTTTGCTGACTATTTAAGGGAGCGCACGCAAGCAGTTGTTCTAAAAGGTAGTAAATCCCCTTATCTCCCTGTGTCGGCAGGCGTCCCTCAAGGTTCTGTCCTCGGACCTCTACTCTTTCTTGTCTATATTAATGATATTGTAAATGACATTGAATCTATCATCAAGCTTTTTGCTGATGATACTAGTATGTATTTAGGCCTTGAAAATACTGACATACGAACAGAAATTTTAAATTCGGATTTAGAAAAGATTAACAGATGGGCATCAACATGGAAAGTTAAATTTAATCAAACCAAAACTGAATTGATGACAATCTCTAACAAAGCACTTCCTCACACACAACCATTAATATTTAACGATGTAGTACTTCAAGAGACAGACAACCACAAACATCTAGGAGTTATCATTCAAAATAATTGCAAGTGGAATCTCCATATCAAATCTATTCTATCTAAGTGTCGCACACTTGTTGCTTGCCTTAGGTCATACAAATACTGACTAAGTCGTAAAGCGCTTGTAACAATGTATAAATCGTTTATTTTGCCCCATTTAGACTTTTCAGATGTGGTATGGGACAACTGCACGCAAAAACAAGCAGAAGATCTTGAACAAATACATCTGGATGCACTCAGAACAATTACTGGCTCAGTCCGAGGGACTAGCCATCAAAAGCTGTATACTGAAACAGGATTCACATTTTTAAAAGAAAGGCGGCGTCGTCATAAAATAATTTTGTATCACAAAATTGTCAACGGTTCTGTACCTATGTATTTAATCAATTGCCTCCCCCAACTAGTTGCATCAATCAATCCCTACCATAGACGATATCCCCTAGAGAGACAAGTGCCTAGATGTAGATTAGAACTTTATAAATCCTCTTATTTTCCATCCACTACTGTCCTTTGGAATAGCCTTCCGGAGAATATCAAGCAGTGCGATTCTCTCAGTGTCTTAAAGCGTTTTCTCAGTAGCGACGATAGCACAGTTCCCCCTTATTACTACTTACAAGATCGACTGTCTAAAATAATTATTTGTAAATTAAGACTCCAAATGAGTGATTTGCGTAATGATTTATTCCAACGACATATTCTGAACAACCCAGCTTGTACTTGCAACGCACCTGTAGAAGATGCATGTCATTTTCTCTTTCACTGTCCCCTTTTCCAACAAGCCCGTAGACAGACTATCGACTTATTACCAGACGATGTCAAAACAAATGTATCATTGCTTTTGTTCGGAAGCTGTGATAAAAACCAAAGTGAAAATAGAACAATACTTGAGTCTATTAGTAATTTCATCCAACTGTCAAACAGATTTTTGGCAGAATAACTGTCTCTAATGTGTGTCCTTATTGTGACTCGTTACATTTAAGCCCTGGTTGGTATAGTTTCTGTGATGAAATTGCTGATTTGATGCAGTTCGCAACCGGTGCGCGTCTCAGCCTTGCCCCTGCAACCCAAAGGCAAAATTTTGATTAGAGAGTTTTATGTGATTATAATACGTTTCTAATCTGTTGTTTTGATTCATGTTTTTGTTGGTAAGTTATTGTTTTATTTGTTTTTCTTTCCATT
>CM065708.1:39389647-39392147 GCA_017654935.2 Phymorhynchus buccinoides
ATCATCACAAGATTTATCCAGTAAGTAAACGATGCCCCTGAAAGCTTTCAAAGGACAAATCAGAACAAACACATTTCTGATACCTTCCTGTGTACATTATTAATTGAAATTCCTTAAAATGATTGGCGGTCTTCCATAAAATCTAAGGTTAGTGTTCTCCAAGGGAATCAACAACTGACATCTTTTTCTTTTTTTTCTTGTTTGATCTTTTGAAACTTTCTTTGTGTTTTGAATTTTTACCAGTTTCCATTCTTCAATCCCAGAAATCATCATCATCAACCTGTACACCACGTGACTACTACGTGCATGCGTCTCTCTCTCTCTCTCTCTCTCTCTCTCGCTCAGTCAGACCTTCCCAGAATGCCTGCGCCAAAATGGCCAGAGATAAAAATAGGGAGTTAAATACAAGTATAAACTGCTGTTAAAACGTTTACACTGCCCAGCCATTTTTGTATTGAGTGGTCAAGATTTCGCTGATGTGCCATAGATTTATAATGTGGATTATGTTAGCCCCCTAGGGATGTTCCTTTATCTCTGGAAGATTGTCCTTCATTCTGGAGCAAGAAACCAGAGAAGCCTGACTGAGACTGAGTGAGAGGTTTGACACACTGACGCACGCTTTGAGCTCGACTTCTTTGAAGACTTCTACAGACTATCAGTTATAGTTTGGGAATGGTAGGCAAGGCGAAAAAGGGGTAGGATACGGGTAGGGGGAAGGGTAAATAATGGCTCAGATACTCAGGGCTGCCATTGCAGATAGGCCTACAATCTACACCAGTCTGCATTTTAGAACGTCAAACAAAACTCCCCGTTAAATGCAGGAAACAATTGTCAAGAAACACTAGCTCGTATGTACAGCCAGTTAATGAATCTGAATAAACACCCTGCAGTTCTTTCCAACAAAAACGGTGATCTTGACCTCAATTAGGACTGCCCCCCCGGAAGTTCTTGCCCGGGGTGAAATCAAGATGGCGGATGCGGAGGTTTCAAGATGGAAGACTTGATAAAGGATTAGAATGAGAGATGGAAGGTTCCAGTTGTTAATACTTTGTGGCGCAGATTGTTTTTTCGGTTGATGATTTTTCCCCCCACACCAGCTTTTACTTCTCGGGTCCTTTCATCACCTTCTCGATGAATTCTGTAACAACATTCAAAGAGGGAAACAATCCCAAGTTAGCTTCTCGTATTAATTAGTCACAAAATCTGAAAGACGAAAAGTGCATGCACCAAAACTAAGCACACACACACACACACACACACACACACACACACACACACACACACACACACACACTCACGAACACATTTGAAAGTGTAGCTGAATGGAACGAACCGTTTTAACGAATAGGCCGTTTGTCATCGTCATAAGGAAACAGAGGTGAGGGACACAAAAATCAAAACATTATTCAACGTAGCCGAATCATTTGTAAGAGAAAGAAAATAACCAACTACCGCTGCCCCCACACCCACCAACACAACACGACCTCGCGTGTTTCGTCATGTTGTTCATAATGTCTTTGTTGAGTTCTTGGCATCTGACAAAAATGATGT
This sequence comes from Phymorhynchus buccinoides, assembly GCA_017654935.2. NCBI lineage: Eukaryota > Metazoa > Mollusca > Gastropoda > Neogastropoda > Raphitomidae > Phymorhynchus > Phymorhynchus buccinoides. Next base: position 39,391,199 of record CM065708.1, read on the forward strand.
TCTTGCTATTTCTACTTTCTACTTGTCCAAACTAGAAACTAGGTGGACACGTACCCTCGTATTTGACGTTCCCCTCCAGGTCTTCCCGCGTGTCCGTGGCCTTGATGAGCTCGTCCACCTCACCGTCAGTCAGCTTCTCTCCTGGGGACAGAGCAGCATCATGAGACCAGGGCTTACAATCGCCCTCCAAAACAAGGGGTCCCGGGGACTCCTTCACTTACAGCATAGAGGGTCCTAGAGGCGGGATAGTGGGTCCCAGTGGCATTGCGAATGTCAAAAAGAATGTTTTTAGTGCGTCTCTGGGACCCCCTGCACATTCTTTTACAGGGTCCTTTAGAATTTGTGTGCATCATAGACCCCTAAATGGGGGTCCCTGGGAGACCTGGAGATGAACAGAGAGAGAGAGAGAGAGAGAGAGAGAGAGAGAGAGAGGAGAGAGAGAGAGAGAGAGAGAGAGAGAGAGAGAGAGAGAGAGAGAGAGGGAGAGAGAGAGAGACAGGGAGAGAGAGAGAGAGAGAGAGAGAGAGAGAGAGAGAGAGAGAGAGAGAGAGAGAGAGAGAGAGAGAGTGAGAGAGAGAGAGAGAGAGAGATAGAGAGAGAGAGAGAGAGAGAGAGAGAGAGAGAGAGAGAGAGAGAGAGAGAGAGAGAGAGAGAGAGAGAGAGAGAGAGAGAGAGAGAGAGAGAGACTCATCTCAAATCAACTCAAAATGGTTTAATGTTTAGGCATGTGAAGCCCATAAGCATACAGAGTTCAGAAAACAGTATTATGTACAACGAAATCCAAATGGCTCATCTACTTAACTATTCAGTTCAAGGGGACGCAATTCAAGCGTACTGAGAGAGAGAGAGAGAGAGAGAGAGAGAGAGAGAGAGAGAGAGAGAGAGAGAGAGAGAGAGAGAGAGAGAGAGAGAGAGAGAGAGAAGAGAGAGAGAGAGAGATGGAGAGAGA
>CM065708.1:39397147-39399647 GCA_017654935.2 Phymorhynchus buccinoides
GAAACTATGCAGAAGAACTGAGAGCTTATTGGGTAGCTGAACGCCATCCTTTTGTTCTCTTTATGCACGTAACATTTTAATAGAATACACCTTCATTGTGGCTTAACGATAGATGAAACGAAACATTGTGTCCCCTTTCTTGACTGTTTCCAAGCACAATTTGTGAGTTTTCTCATCGAAAGAAGAATGTTATCCGAAGACCTTCAGTAGTCCCGTTCTTCTTAAAGTTATTTTCCCACATATTTGGTTCGAATAACCCTCAGTAGTATTGAAACATAGGCCTTTGTATTATTCAAAATCTCTTCCGTTATTTTAAGACCGCATAAAACGACATCAATTAACCCCTTGGCTGCCATCAATGTATCTCGTACTGACCTGATGACATCACTGATGATGTCATCAGATGAAGAGGAATAACCCTGATATGCTGGCTTTTGCTCTAACACAGTCAAGAGAGTAATATCCCCAGACCATTTTGCCAGATTGGCTCTATCATTTGTCTTTTTCATGGCATGATTTGCCCAATTATTTTTTTCTTTAATTTTCTCTGGTAGTCAAGGGGTTAAAGGCACAGACTGCAAACATTAGGGCACTGCACTGTCGGATGACAACAGGGGGGGGGGGGGGCAGGAAGCAGCGAAAGGAGGGTGCAGGGAAGTAATAGTCTCAAGTAAATCAGGAGAAACAGGAGGGCCGGGGCGTGAACAGGAAACTAGAATGGCGTGATAGGAATCAAGTCTGTGGTTTTGTTGTGAAAGGAGACCAAATTAACAATGAAGAGGAAGTTAGTATAACACAAATAAACAATCAAAACCAAACCAAAAGAAGAACTAAGAAGATGATGATGGATGGATGGAGAACAGAAGTGCAGACATGAAGATGAAGTATAAAGCAGTGCAGAAAGGCAATCACTGTTTTTCTGGGAAAGACCTCTTTTGGACCCGTGTGATCAGAAGCCTCACAACATTTATATTAAAAAAGTCAGTTTCGAACTGAGTGTTTCATTGGAGTTAAACACAATAAATATATATTTTTATAAACTCGAAAATTCATAGCCAGTTAACACATAAATGCAAGCAGCCCCCACCCCCCAAAAATTCTTACAATAAACCATGGGCTAGTTTTATTAGAAGCAAAGTTAAATGAAAAGTGAAAAGTAACCTCCCCCCAACCTTCTAAAACGTAAACGGTCACAGAAAAACTTGCAGACAGAAGAAACACCTCGGGGGTGGGTGGGAGGGGGGGGGGGGGGGGGTAAGAAAAGAGAGAGAGAGAAGATAATGATGTCGAACAAGAGATACAATGCTATAATTGCATCAAACAAACAAAAAAGGGAAAGGGTTTTTATGGTGGAAATTGTAGGGAAATCGGGTGGTGAGAACACTCCTGAGCATAAGGGGTGAGGGAAGAGGAAGGGAGGGTGTGGGGGAAATCGGAAACCCTGGATAAATTGGTGGCCATTCAATCCAAATACTCAAAGCCTATCAATTATTGGGGGGGGTGGGGGGGGGGGGGGGGGGGGGGGGGGGGGGGGGGGGGACACACTGGGGTAGAGGGAAACCATTGAGATAGGTGGCACCGGCTGACTCACCCTCGATATCGCTCTTGGACAGGGAAGACTGCAAGAGGAAAAAACAGGTACACACTCCAAAAACTACACCCGGTCCTTTTTTGAAACATTGGCCAACATCACAAAATATAAAGTGTCAACATGTTCGAGCATGGCTGTGAATTGTTTCAGGATCTGAAATTATTACTTTAAAAATGAGAGGACAAGAACGAAAAGTCAGACGCATAAACGTAATAGGACAATAATGTGGTAATCAAAAGTAATCCAAATAAAAATTGAAATAAAAGTATAATTCAAATAAAAATTGAAACCAAAATTTAGAAACTGTATGCTCCATAATTTGAATGTTAAACCTGGCCTGCCATGTCTCGATCTGAAAAACACCCTTGCATTAGTTAAACCAAAAGTTTAATTTCTTATCAGCTAAAAACATACAACAGGAAAACAAAACGTGCCCTAAAATACAGGTTTAGATACACTTTAAACATCACTCTGTGTAAAAAGGATGTTAGAATTCTCTCTCTCTCTCTCTCTCTCTCTGAGGAGGCACTCTGTCAATGACAACGCACAGGAGAAACGTCAAGTAGTGCTGGAGGAAAATGGCGACCAGGCATCGTCTGTGAACCACTGGGGCATCATGGGAACTCACCCATTGAAAGCAAAGCCAGATTATCAGCTGGTCTGGAAGGGCGAGATCTCAGGGCAAAGGGACAACAAAAAATAACGGTTTATAGGTTTTGAAAAGTTAAGTGTGTTTACTGCAAAATCAACGTACGTTGCTACCATGCAAGTATCATTTTCCTATGTTGTTTGTTTTTGTTCCCCAGCTTAAGCACTCTGGGGGCACACCCAATGCCGTGTGAACATTTCGCATGGCCTTGGGTGGGAAGATTACGTGTATGGCTGTTTTTAAAGGCCCCCGCCACATGG
>CM065708.1:39424647-39432147 GCA_017654935.2 Phymorhynchus buccinoides
AGGAGGAGGGGGGTTAGAGAGAGAGAGAGGGAGAGGAGGGGAGGGTGAGAGATGGATCGGGAGAGAGAGGAGGGAGGGGCAGGGGGTCAGAAACAGAGAGAGAGAGGTGAGGAGGAGGGGGGTTAGAGAGGAGAGAGAGGGGGATGGAGAGGGGAGAGAGAGAGAGAGAGAGAGAGGAGGGAGAGGAGGGAGGGGCAGGGGGAATGAGAGAGGGGGGAGAGAGAGGAGAGGGAGGAGGAGGGGGGTTCAGATAAGAGAGAGAGGGAGAGGAGGGGTTCAGAAACAAGAGAGAGAGGTGTGGAGAGGGAGAGAGAGAGAGAGGGAGAGGAGGGGAGGGTGAGAGATGGATCGGGAGAGAGAGGAGGGAGGGGCAGGGGGTCAGAAACAGAGAGAGAGAGGTGAGGAGGAGGGGGGTTAGAGAGAGAGAGAGGGAGAGGAGGGGAGGGTGAGATATGGATAGAGAGAGAGAGGAGGGAGGGGCAGGGGGTCAGAAACAGAGAGAGAGAGGTGAGGAGGAGGGGGGTTAGAGAGAGAGAGAGGGAGAGGAGGGGAGGGTGAGATATGGATAGAGAGAGAGAGGAGGGAGGGGCAGGGGGTCAGAAACAGAGAGAGAGAGAGTGAGGAGGAGGGGGGTTAGAGAGAGAGAGAGGGAGAGGAGGGGAGGGTGAGAGATGGATCGGGAGAGAGAGGAGGGAGGGGCAGGGGGTCAGAAACAGAGAGAGAGAGGTGAGGAGGAGGGGGGTTAGAGAGAGAGAGAGAGAGAGAGGAGGAGGAGGGTGAGAGTATGGATAGAGAGGAGAGGAGGAGGGGCACGGGGGTCAGAAACAGAGAGAGAGAGAGGAGGGGGGTTAGAGAGAGAGAGGGAGAGGGGGAGGGTGAGATATGGATAGAGAGAGAGAGGAGGGAGGGGCAGGGGGTCAGAAACAGAGAGAGAGAGAGGTGATGGAGGGGGGTTAGAGAGAGAGAGGAGAGGGAGAGGAGAGGGGAGGGAGAGATATGGATCGAGAGGAGAGAGAGGAGGGGCAGGGGGTCAGAAACAGAGAGAGAGAGAGAGTCTCTTTGGAGGGGGGTTAGAGAGAGAGAGAGGGAGAGGAGGGAGGGTGAGGGGATAGAGAGAGTGAGAGGAGGGGGGGGTCAGAAACAGAGAGAGAGAGGTGTGGTGGGGGTTAGAGAGAGAGGAGGGAGAGGAGGGGAGGGTGAGAGATGGATCGGGAGAGAGAGGAGGGAGGGGCAGGGGGTCAGAAACAGAGAGAGAGAGGTGTTAAGGGGGGAGGGGACTAGAGAGAGAGAGAGAGGTGTGGAGGGGGAGGGGACTAGAGAGACAGAGAGACAGAGAGATGATGATATTAATCATTAAAGTTATCAGTCGAACCGTTCTTGCATAAAACCAATATATTATGTCCCCCCCCTGTCACCCAAACCATTGTCACTCGCACGCGTCGGGTGATGACAAAACGCACGCACGCGCATACGATATGCAAATCAGCGCGCGCTCGGCTCATGGCGAGTGCATAAAAGGCAGAGGCTGTCACATTCTGCCTCTTTCTTTTCAGATCCGACATTCATTTGGTCATCATCACCATCCTCGTCGTCTTTATCATCGGTTTGAAAAACGCCTGGTTTTGACTTTCCTGTGAGTAGGAATATGTTGGAGTGTAGTGTGTGTGTGTGTGTGTGTGTGTGTGTGTGTGTGTGTGTGTGCGTTGGTCTTTTTATATTTTTATATCTCTAAATTTGTTTACTTTGCTTTACTTTTTAACTTTGTTTTGTTCTTTTCAAAGCTTGCGATTTTTAAAAATTTACATACTGTCATTGCATTTCAGATTAAAAATGACCTTTTTTGGTCAAATTTTCCTTTTTCCTTTTTTTATTTGGGGTTTTCTCTGGACTTGTTTCTTCCAGTTTATTGCATAGAATCTTTAGTTTCAAATACTATTTAGCAGATTTTGTTATATTCCAGCTTTTCACAATACTTTTTTTGGTTAATTTTAGTTTGCTTTTTACTTTTCATATTCAGTAGCTTATATGTACTGACCGGCAAAAGTAAGTACACACGTGCATTTTATATGCGCATAAAAGAACGGCTCATTCGAATAATGTAACATTTGGCAGATGTGTAATTCAATTATTGATATATCCAAATCGTAATGTTTTATTGCATTCGGGCGATTCGTTTCGATACAATAGCTCAACAAACAATACCACCACAAATTGGAAAATCACAAAAGCGTGGCTGCACAACAAGTGTGAAAATTGGGTGTGTCCACTGTTGTTGGCAAGGCAACATTTTTACACGATGTTTCATGAACCCCCTCAATGTGTCCAGAAAGCCCCGAGGAACTGCTCTTTACACAGTTAAAGTTATTGCTGCTTGGGTGGACATACCCAATTTTTACACATTTTGAGCAGCTGTGTTTTGCGATGTTAAACTTAGGGGGGTGAGGTATTTGTTTGGTATTTGGTATTTTCTAGTCACAGAGACGTATCTATGTGAAATTCGGGCTGCTCTCCCCCGGAGAGCGCGTCGCCTCAAGAACAGCGCCTACCCATTTATTATTTATTTTATTGAATTTTTTTTTTTGGGGGGACACAGGGTAAGGAGGGGGTGTGGACACACTTGGAAAACCTAGCTATCAATTTAGCCATACCCGGCAGCGGGATTTCTCCCTGCTCTTACCGACTTTCAACTGCCGTGGGATTTTTACGTGCGTAAAGCGCACGGGTCAGACTAGGTTTAAGTCCCCATCCGAAGGACTGGACGTTCAGTTCGATTTTCCTGTCAAACTAGAAAGAAAGGGCGAGGCCGGGATTCGAACCCGGGTCACTCACGTTGCAGTCACGCATTACATTTGGCAGGCGAACGTCTTAACCACTCTGTCACCTTTCTCCCTAAGAAAGCTAATAACCCGAATGCAAAAGGCTCGACAGGGAAAAGGCTTGACAGAGAAAAAGCTTGACAGGAAAAAGGCTTGACAGAGAAAAGGCTTGAAAAGACTTGACAGAGAAAAGGCTTGACAGAGAAAAGGCTTGACAGAGAAAAGGCTTGACAGAGAAAAGGCTTGACAGAGAAAAGGCTTGACAGAGAAAAGGCTTGACAGAGAAAAGGCTTGACAGAGAAAAGGCTTGACAGAGAAAAGAGACTTGACAGAGAAAAGGCTTGACAGAGAAAAGGCTTGACAGAGAAAGGGCTTGACAGAGAAAAGGCTTGACAGAGAAAAGGCTTGACAGAGAAAAGGCTTGACAGAGAAAAGGCTTGACAGAGAAGAGGCTTGACAGAGAAAAGGCTTGACAGAGAAAAGGCTTGACAGAGAAAAGGCTTGACAGAGAAAGAGGCTTGACAGAGAAGAGGCTTGACAGAGAAGAGGCTTGACAGAGAAGAGGCTTGACAGAGAAGAGGCTTGACAGAGAAAAGGCTTGACAGAGAAAGGGCTTGACAGAGAAAAGGCTTGACAGAGAAAAGGCTTGACAGAGAAAAGGCTTGACAGAGAAAAGGCTTGAAAAGGCTTGACAGAGAAAAGGCTTGACAGAGAAAAGGCTTGACAGAGAAAAGGCTTGACAGAGAAAAGGCTTGACAGAGAAAAGGCTTGACAGAGAAAAGGCTTGACAGAGAAAAGGCTTGACAGAGAAAAGGCTTGACAGAGAAAAGGCTTGACAGAGAAAAGGCTTGACAGAGAAAAGGCTTGACAGAGAAAAGGCTTGACAGAGAAAAGGCTGACAGAGACAGACAGAGAAAAGGCTTGACAGAGGAAAGGCTTGACAGAGAAAAGGCTTGACAGAGAAAAGGCTTGACAGAGGAAAGGCTTGACAGAGAAAAGGCTTGACAGAGAAAAGGCTTGACAGAGAAAAGGCTTGACAGAGAAAAGGCTTGACAGAGAAAAGGCTTGACAGAGGAAAAGGCTTGACAGAGAAAAGGCTTGACAGAGGAAAGGCTTGACAGAGAATGTGTTGGTATCTTCCCTATCATCACCCTCTTAGCATGTTTGACAACAGCTTTCGTCAAACGTATTATCACCTGGTATATTTATAAACTATCCATGTCACTGTTATCTACCCCCCCCCCCCCCCCCCCCCCCCCCCCCCCCTCTCTCTGTGTCTCTCTGGTTGTTGGTTTATTGGGGGTTGGGTTCGATCATTATTGTTTACTTTTTATGTTTATTTTTCTTTTGTTTTTTCTATGGATGATCATTGTATCTACACCGACGCCCCTTCACCTCACCCCCCCCTTCTTGATACGGGCAGATGGCCTAATCATTAGAAAAGTTCTGAGTTCTGAGTTATCTGGTAGAAACATATTTATTGTCTAACAATATCAATAGATTTGTCAGATCTACAGTTACGAAGTTAAGATTTGATGTTTCAGATATAGCTGTACACAGTCACAGATACAAATGCTATGGTTAGTATGTTATCCTCTATGTTGATTAGATAAAGAAGATGAGTTTTATTTTGTATTATGCTGTGATTTTAGAAACCCATAGCTCTTTTTAGATTAGTATTACTTTTGACTTCCACAAATGAAATTATTATGTGCAATCTTGCTATGTATTTATATATGGCATTTAAGAGAAGAAGCATTATGATAAGTTAGCTCAGTTATCAAGAATATTTATATTGTGTTATGCATTAATCATGATAGTTGTAAGTTTAATATATGTATTGTGAATCACCCCTTTGAATGGGGCCTTGGCCTTACCAAATAAATATCGTTATTGATGTCGTTATCTTTCCCTCCTCCCTCTGAATTTCCTTTCCCGATATTTCTATATTAAAATTATCGCTTTACCTGTTATCATTTTCTCTAAGTTTGTCTTTCAATGTTTTTGTGTGTCACTTGTTCGTCTATCCCCTGTTTGTCTGTCTGTCTGTCTATCTGTCCGTATGTCTGTCTGTCCTCTGTCCTCTGTCTGTCTGTCCTCTGTCCTCTGTCTGTCTGTCCTCTGTCCTCTGTCTGTCTGTTTGTCTGTCTGTCTGTCTCATTCTTTATTCTCTCTCTTGCCCTGAAAATTTGACGGAATTGATGTATTTTTATTTTTTTTAATGAATAAATTTGAGCAAGCAAAATAACTGAAATATCTTAACATTTCGTTTCTCCCCCTAAGTTTGGAAACGTTCTTTTTAAAATACTTTTCTTTCTTCTTTTTCGTTGCGTATTTCTCTCTCTCTCTCTCTCTCTCTCTCTCTCTCTCTCTCTCTCTCTCTCTCTCTCTCTCTCTCTCTCTCTCTCTCTCTCTCTCTCTCTCTCTCTCTCTCTCTCTCTCTCTCTCTCTCTCTCTCTCTCTCTCTCTCTCTCTCTCTCTCTCCTCTCTCTCTCTCTCTCTCGTCTCCTCTCCTCTCTCTCTCTCTCTCTCTCTCTCTCTCTCTCTCTCTCTCTCTCTCTCTCCCTCTCTCTCTCTCTCTCTCTCTCTCTCTCTCTCTCTCTCTCTCTCTCTCTCTCCTCTCTCTCTCTCTCTCTCTCTCTCTCTCTCTCTCTCTCTCTCTCTCTCTCTCTCTCTCTCTCTCTCTCTCTCTCTCTCTCTCTCTCTCTCTCTCTCTCTCTCTCTCTCTCTCTCTCTCTCTCTCTCTCTCTCTCTCTCTCTCTCTCTCTCTCTCTCTCTCTCTCTCTCTCTCTCTCTCTTTTCATTCTATTTAAACAAAGAAAACTGGGCTTTCAGGATCAGAGCATGGCTTTGGTATAGTCTGAATTTCTCAGGAAGTTGGAAACGAGCAACAGTTCATTGCAGAATTCAAAGACAGATTAATTTGTTCCTTTAAGCAAAACTGGCATTGGGATATGGAAAATAATGAAAAATACCGCTGTTTTTTCTCGTTCAACTGTTTTTCAGTCAGAAAGGTAGGTACCTTAACGTAATTACAGACAAATGGTACAGCATTAGTTATACTAGATTCAGGTTGCGTACATTAGGTTTTAATGCCAATAAAATATGGTTCCAACATGATACGTGTACAGATTCACCATGCCCTTTATGTAGATCCAGTATTCGAAAAACACTTTTTATTTCATTGTACAGTTTATGAAGAACTAAGAAAGAAATCCTTCTTTTCCAGCTCAGCTGCAGCCAACAGGGATGATGTTGTTCCTCTGATAAAATCTGATAACGAAGAAATTATTCAATCAGTGGCTAGTTCTATAGCAAAAGCTAACAAACTTAGGCTAACTAACATAACAAGAACAACGAATGTATAGATAGATGGCTGAAAACAATCTATGTTGTTCTTGATCATTTTACATATTGATTATATACTGTCCAAAAAAAGATACGCATAACTTGTAGGCCTAGTCAAAGTTTCATCTTAATTTCAAAACTTAACAGAAAACCACACAATGCGAATGTCGTTTTGAAATTTGACATGGTGCTAGCTGAATGTATGGCGAGTGCATGTGTATCCTCAAATCATTCAGTCACTTGATATCCTTGGGTGTGAGGGCTGTCAGAACAGTAGGGTGTGACCGCCTTGAACAGCAACAAGTGCCTGGGACACTATCAGCATGGGACTCGATCAGACGGCGAATGTCTTGCTGTGTGATGATGTCCCACTCCTCCTGCTGCGCATTCAACAACTCGCGTTGATTCACTGGCACATCTTCTCGGCCATGAACGCGTCTATCCAGTTCATCCCAAATGTGTTCTTTTGGATTCATGTCTGATGATATGGTTGGGCAGAGAATTTCGTGGAGATGGTTGTCGGTGAGCAACTGGGTGCCGAGTCGCACAGTATGAGGTCCGAGCCTTGTCCTGCAGGAACACAGCGTTAAGGTCGTGCAGAAGGGGAATGAAGTGTGGACACAGAATGTCCTTAGGTATTGCTCTGCAGTTAGGCGCCCTTGCACCAGCACTAAGGGATTCCCTTTCGTAGACGTTTGAGAACAAGGTGTTAACTCTGTGTTCACGAAATTGCATGAAATTCTATCCATGCATGGCACGTGTGCATCAAAAAATCGCTTTTTTGACATTTTAGGCACTGTGTGCGCATGCGCATGAGCAGAGAGAAACATTGACAGCGATCATGACAAGGACCACTGGGTGAACACTACCAGAAGTTTGGTGGATATGCGTGCAGCAATACAATGACGGAAACGACATTTGAAAAAGTATGCGTTTCTTTTTTTGGACAGTATAAATTGGATGGTCGGTAACCATGAATGTTTTCTTTCAGGTTTCATTTCTTTTCTTTCATTTGTTTATTTTACTTTTGTTTATGTTGTCGAGTACTGTTATTTCATTGAAAATATTCAAGTACCCCTCCCCCCTCCCCCCTTGTCATCAGACCCGTGTGGTAATGACAATAAAATGTCCAGTGTTCCAGTGTTCTCTCTCTCTCTCTCTCTCTCTCTCTCTCTCTCTCTCTCTCTCTCTCTCTCTCTCTCTCTCTCTCTCTCTCTCTCTCTCTCTCTCTCTCTCTCTCTCTCTCTCTCTCTCTCTCGCTCTGTCTCTCTGTCTCTCTGTCTCTCTGTCTCTCTCTCTCTCTCTCTCTCTCTCTCTCTCTCTCTGTCTCTCTGTC
>CM065708.1:39457147-39462147 GCA_017654935.2 Phymorhynchus buccinoides
CTTATTTTTCAGGTAGGGTTAGGGTTAGGGTTAGGGGTAGGGTTAGGGTGAGGTTTATATCGATAAGGATGGGGGTAAGGGATGGGGGTGGGGGGTAAGGCACAGAGGTAGTAAAGACTTGTCTATTGTGGGTTTTGGAATAATACGAAGATTAGACAGTCTACTCTGACGTCATCAACTTTGTGCGAAATGCTAATAACATGGACACGATAATGTTTCATACCCAGCAGTGATAACGATAATACCAGTATTATACGATGCAAACCAGTGCCGTATAAGATCCCACATTGTAGTTTGAACCAGACAAACACAGATCTATATGATTATATACTTAGTTCCCTCTTCTTCCTTGTGCAGGTTGTTGACTTTCATAATTGCATGATTTCTTTGTCATTAATCTCTTTTTGTGTGTAGTTGTGCTTGCTTCTTTCGTAGGTGTTTTTTAATTCTTTTTTTGTCGGCTGTTGTATTCTTTTTATGTTGTCATTATTAAAAAAAAGTGTACAGTGCAACCTCCCAATTAAGACCTTCAAAAATCATCCAGAATGAGGTCTTGTAAGGGAGGGGTCTTATAACAGAGGTAATTTTAATACAGTGGAACCTCCCTTAGAAGACCTCCCATTATAAGACTCCCTCCCATATAAGACCTACTTTTCTGAGACATTGCCCTTCTTTGGAAGTATTAACATTACCTCCCTTATAAGACCCCTCCATTATTAGACCCCATTTTGGATGATTATTTTAAGATTTACCCACATGGCCGAAAGGCCGAAGAGGGCGTAAAGCCTTATTTTTGAAGGTCTTATAAGGGAGGTTCCACTGTACTTACAAAGAAGGGCAATGTCTCAGAGAAGTAGGTATTATGTGGGAGGGAGTCTTATAATGGGAGGTCCTATAAAGGAGGTTCCACTGTATTATCTTTTTCATTGGTCTATGCGGTCGGTCTTGTTTAGTCTTGCTTGATTTTTTTTCTTCTCGAGTCGTTGTTTATTCGTTTTTGATCAGACCAATATGATTGGTGCAGAGCGATTATTAACATTTTTAGCAGTATGCAACACATATACAGCTGTCTTATACGAAATAATAGCAAAAGAAGACATCGTTGTGGTAAGTCAAAAGTGAAGATGAGATTAACGTCCTACGACCTGGTACAGGCATCACCCTTTCTTTTCTTTTTCTGATGGCATACCTACCCGTTATGGATCAGTCCCCGAATTAAAACGGACAGTCCCATGCACCAACTCCAATTCCTCCGTCATAGAGCAGCGCCATTTCCCGTGACATTGACGTCATTTCCCCTCTTCTGTCACTGTGAGGGTCATTACCTCCCGTTTACCGTCACTCCGACCCCATTCTCTCAGTTACCTCCCCTGCCGTTTTGACGTCATTTCCTCTTCTGCCAATTTGACGCCATTTCTTCCTGGTACCTGTCATTGACATTGTGACGTCACTTCCTCCAACATGGCGATTACTGATCCACGGGACAGGAAATGATCTTAGCTGTATGATCCCTTGTGGGGGGATGGGTGTGGGTGGGGGTGGGTGGTGGGGGGGTGGGAGGGGGCACAAATGAACGTATAAGTCCACAGGCTAAAACACGGTGATATTCTTCTGGCCCGAATGAATGAGTTAATTATGTTTCATCATAGAGAAGTGGTAAAGTAGATTGATAATTTCAGCCAGCTAATCTTGGGTAGGTCCAAGTTCTTATGCAGTTAGAGAGAGAGAGAGAGAGAGAGAGAGAGAGAGAGAGAGAGAGAGAGAGAGAGAGAGAGAGAGAGAGAGAGAGAGAGAGAGAGAGAACAATGAACACATGGTTTAATGATAAGGCCATTGCCGGCACTGGCCCATATCACTGTGTGTGTGTGCGCGCGCGCGCGTCCGTGCATGCGCGTGTGTGTTTGTGTGTGCGCGCGTCCGTGTGTATGTGTGTATGTGATGTCTGTATATGTATGTATCTGCTTCACATTGTTGTCTTCAACAATGCATTCTAAGCACTTTACAATCACAAAATAACCTCTTTCTTTTTAAATCTGGATTTCAGTTAGAATTTGACGATCGCACGCCTGTTGAAGCGCCTACAACCACCATCACAATTTCGACCACCACAACTTTAAAAAACAACGAGTGACGTCAGATCCTACGTCATCCCGGTGACGTCATCGCACCAGGTTCAAAATCCGCCTTCTTCTGTGATTGGTGTTTAACGCCGCTCTTTCTACAAAACACCCTCTCACCAAAATGTCTTCTGCCACTGGTGCTGTTTTCCTCCTGGTCTGTCTGACTGGTAAGTGGTTAACTATGTTGGCTGGCTTGTTGCCTGGGTACACGAATAATAGACTATTTTCGGGAAAAAACACTAGAGTTGTTTACCTCTATTACTCGGTCAAATACCATAGCAACAATGCAACAATGGCGTCGAAGCTTGAAACCACAGGATGTGAGTCAGCGACTTGCAAACGTTTTGGGTTTTTTATAGAAAAATTAGGGGTGGCCAGTGGCCACAAACTGAGAAAACTTGCAAAATATAAATGACATACATTTTAGAATGACGCACGGTGTTCTAAGTGCTGTATGTCTGCTCAAACACACGAGGCGAGAGCTGGGGATCTACCTGATGGTAGAGTAACTTCCCCTGTTTGACCGATTGAATTAGGCACGATCACTCCCACACACCATGAAATTACTCCCCTTCATTATTTCTGAACAATTCCTATTGGTTACATGCTGATTTGGCTAACTGGCTTTATTGGTTGGTCAGATGACTAATTGTAGAACTAGCTTATAATTTGGCTTTTGGTTGGTCAAATGACTAATTGGTTACCTAATAATTTGGCTAGCTGGCTTTACTGGTTGGTTAGATGACTAATTGTAGAGTTAATATTTTGGCTAACTGCATTACTGGCTGGCAATGGCTTACTTAATGATTTGGCTAACTGGCTTATTAGCTGGTTAGATGACTAATTTGTTGCCTAATGCTTTGGCTAACTGGATTATTGACAGGTTAGATGATTACTTGGATGGGCAATAATTTCGCTGACCAGCTTGTCGGCTGGCTACATGTCTAACTGGTTATATATCCCATAATTTAAGTAAATGGCTTCATGGCGGAGATAGGCAAGGCAAGGCAATTCCACTCAAATCCAATCCCAGCCCAAGCTATTTAGAATAGCAGCTGGCTATTGTTCTGCATGGAAGCGTGAACGGCAGACTGGCATGTATGGTATATATATATATATATATATGTTACGCCCAATCCGCAAAATTGCCTATTTAATGAAATGGCAATAATCTTTACCCTATTCATTAAAAGGATAATGCATATCAAATTTTTTTCAATTCTCATTCTCACGGGAATTAATTAAGGTTGATTCGACAGTAGTACACTTTTCTGCATTGTACCCCCCCTCTCCCCCCCCCCCCCCCCCCACCCCCCCAAAAAAAACCCACCCACTATACCAAATGCTACTCTGGGGCATGCCTGAGTCACACGTTGTATCCAACGTTTTTATTTTTTTTAAATGAAACAGACTGCAACGTCACTGGAACATACAACAAACAAACAACTACACGACAAGTGGAAAGTGACGTTATTTTATTCACAAGAGACGAAACAAAACTATTGGATATTTCGGCGAATGCGCCTTTATCAACACAGACAAACAATTAAACAGCAAATATAGCAAAAGGAGCAAAAAGCAGGCAACAAAAGGAGCACATAATCTTAACGTTTTATCAAATTAAGTCTGAATAAAAGAATTTTAAACTTATCAACAAGTGTGATTTCTCGTTCGTTTGAACCAATTCTTCATATCTGTGTGTTTATGAATGAAAAATATTTTCCATTCGTAGTGCCATTCTAAACAGCAAGGTTCAAATTGGCCATTCCACGAACTGGGCAATCCGTTTTGCCCATTTCATGAAATGGACAATTTCACTAATTGGGCGTAACATATACAGTGTAGAGTGGCACAGTGGTAACGCGTTCGCTTCGTGTCAAGTAAACCCGAGTTCGAACCTGGGTACAGGGGATTTTTCCTCTCACTTTGCACTAGGCCTTACGGTCTGAATGTGGAGTCTTTCCGATGAGACGATAAACCGAGGTCCCGTGTGCCCATGCACTTAGCACACGTTAAACCCAGTGGCAGCGAAAAAGTTGTCATTTGGTCAAAATTTACCCCCCCCCCCCCCTTTCCTTCCTCATCAATCACACACAAAAAATCGCATGCAAATGTATTTGTTTTTAAATGGGTGGCGCGCCTCTGGCTGCGACGCGCTCTCCGGGTGGGAGCAACCCGATTTTCACAGAGATGCCTCTGTGACTATAAAGTACCTAAAAATAAATCTATTCCTATTTTGGCATATATTTAGGGTAAGACGGGGTAAAAAGTCCATGGGCGGGTAAGAAGCCCATGCTAATTATCTCATGAAATGAAGCAAATTTTAGTCACATTTTGCCCATGAGACGAGTGTTCATGTTTAGCATTCGTCTTATAGGCAAAATTTGACTGACATTTTCTTTATTTCATGAGATAATTGGCATGGGCTTCTTACCCGCCCATGTGCTTTTTACCCCGTCTTCCCCTACTTTCGACACCACCCTATTTCCCCCGTATAAACGTTGAAGTCAACCAGTTCCGGTTCCCTCTTTCCTTTCCCAGTGTCCGTGCATGGGTTCAGCCGTCACATGCTCAACATGCCCCTGCCTCCATGCCCGGAGGACGCGGCGGGCAAGCTGGACACGTGCATGACCACCCTGGAGCAAGTGACCTCCCTGACCCCTGACCTCTTGCTGGACAACTGCGGGTGAGGCTGGCTGTTTGGGTGCTTTGCTTTGGTGTGCTCCGACACTTGGTGGAGGAGTGTGGTTTTGTTGTTGTTTGTGTGTGTGTGTGTGTGTGTGTGTGTGTGTGTGTGTGTGTGTGTGTGTGTGTGTGTGTGTGTGTGTGTGTGTGTGTGTGTGAGAGAGAGAGAGAGAGAGAGAGAGAGAGAGAGAGAGA
>CM065708.1:39477147-39482147 GCA_017654935.2 Phymorhynchus buccinoides
GAATGTGCGAACTGAAGTCCTGGACTAGGAGTGTGTAGTTACTTCTACTGGAACAACAAGGCTGGTGTCCCTATCCTTTCCCTATCCCTATCCTTTCCCTATCCCTATCCTTTCCCTATCCCTATCCTTTCCCTATCCCTATCCCTATCCCTATCCTATCCCTATCCCTATCCTTTCCCTATCCCTATCCTTTCCCTATCCCTATCCTTTCCCTATCCCTATCCTATCCCTATCCCTATCCTTTCCCTATCCCTATCCTTTCCCTATCCCTATCCTTTCTACTACGACCCCAGCACTGAGCATTGCATGGCGATATATGATATAGATCATATCATAACAACATACATACATTACAAAATTCCATAAACCAAGGTTTTATGCGCAAATCTTCAATATTATTGTAAGGTGCGCGTTAACGGTAATTAGTTTCCAAGGATACCTCGGCCTCTGCTGATAACCTGACACCTGAGGGAGGGGGGGGGGGGGTAGAGATGAGTCAAGTATCGAGTAAGAATTGTGTGAGTGCTGGGAAGAAGTGGGGAAAATAGAAATATGTTTGCAGCTTGGCGACATTGTTTCACGGCTAATGTTCTTCAAATGATGTTTTCCCGTGCGGCTGTGTCTATTTGTAGGTATCTCCTGACACTGTTCGACCCGTCTTGCAGCTTCCTGGAAATCTCTACCATAGGTGTGTGTCAAGTCAAGTCAAGTCAAAATGATATTTATTGAGGGTTAAAGAATACATTGTGTGTGTGTGTGTGTGTGTGTGTGTGTGTGTGTGTGTGTGTGTGTGTGTGTGTGTGTGTGTGTGTGTGTGTGTGTGTGTGTGTGTGTGTGTGTGTGTGTGTTTGTTATTGTAAAGTATGATGTGTGAAGGCAATGTTGGTGTTAGTTTGCTATAGTAAAGTATGATGTGTGAAGGTAATGTTGGTGTTAGTTTGTTATAGTAAAGTATGATGTGTGAAGGTAATGTTGGTGTTAGTTTGCTACAGTAAAGTATGATGTGTGAAGGTAATGTTGGTGTTAGTTTGCTATAGTAAAGTATGATGTGTGAAGGTAATGTTGGTGTTAGTTTGTTATAGTAAAGTATGATGTGTGAAGGTAATGTTGGTGTTAGTTTGTTATAGTAAAGTATGATGTGTGAAGGTAATGTTGGTGTTAGTTTGTTATAGTAAAGTATGATGTGTGAAGGTAATGTTGGTGTTAGTTTGCTACAGTAAAGTATGATGTGTGAAGGTAATGTTGGTGTTAGTTTGTTATAGTAAAGTATGATGTGTGGAGGCAATGTTGGTGTTAGTTTGTCATAGTAAAGTATGATGTGTGAAGGTAATGTTGGTGTTAGTTTGTTACAGTAAAGTATGATGTGTGAAGGTAATGTTGGTGTTAGTTTGCTATAGTAAAGTATGATGTGTGAAGGCAATGTTGGTGTTAGTTTGCTATAGTAAAGTATGATGTGTGAAGGTAATGTTGGTGTTAGTTTGTTATAGTAAAGTATGATGTGTGAAGGTAATGTTGGTGTTAGTTTGTTACAGTAAAGTATGATGTGTGAAGGTAATGTTGGTGTTAGTTTGTTACAGTAAAGTATGATGCATGAAGGTAATGTTGGTGTTAGTTTGTTATAGTAAAGTATGATGTGTGAAGGTAATGTTGGTGTTAGTTTGTTACAGTAAAGTATGATGTGTGAAGGTAATGTTGGTGTTAGTTTGTTACAGTAAAGTATGATGTGTGAAGGTAATGTTGGTGTTAGTTTGTTACAGTAAAGTATGATGTGTGAAGGTAATGTTGGTGTTAGTTTGCTACAGTAAAGTATGATGTGTGAAGGTAATGTTGGTGTTAGTTTGCTATGGTAAAGTATGGTGTGTGAAGGTAATGTTGGTGTTAGTTTGCTATAGTAAGGTATGATGTGTGAAGGCAAAATAAATCAAAAACATATCTTAATGTAGTGCACAAATAGGGCATTGTCCATAAAGCCTTAGTTTTGATATTCCAGTCAATCGGGAATGTAATTCAAACACAATATTGTTTTTACTTTCTTTGTGGTAATCCCTTTTTGGTTTGCTGGTAGAACTGCAGAGTTTATATTTGAAGATATCATGGGAAAAATCAAATGACTCGTTAAACATTTTAATAATCAAATATCCTGAACATTGAAATCACATGTTTTGTTTTCGAAATCATCGTTTCTTATGGGCTTTGACTGTTTGTCAAAGAATCTAACTGTTGCATTAATCCCAGTAGTAGGAGTAGAGCTAGATGTGCTCAAAGTACATCACTGGATTGCAGAGGAGTAGAAATAGATATGCTCAAAGTACATCACTGCATTACAGAGGAGTAGAAATAGATATGCTCAAAGTATATCACTGCATTACAGAGGAGTAGAAATAGATGTGCTCAAAGTACATCACTGCATTACAGAGGAGTAGAAATAGATGTGCTCAAAGTACATCACTGCACTACAGAGGAGTAGAAATATATACTTTGAGCACATCTAGTTCTACTCCTCTGTAATGCAGTGATGTACTCTGAGGAAACTGTGTTTCTGTCTTTGTCTTTCTGTCTGTCTACTTCTTGCCTTTTATAGTCAATTATCTCAATCTGTATTCTAATTAAGGTACAGCAATTTGTAATCGTATTTCTTCATAGCCCGTGTGGTGAGTTGGCTTTGAGCAAAAGCTAAACAGTAGTTTCTTTTATGCAACGTTTGCACAGTTTAGGAGCCTTCCAGATTTATTGGATGTTGTTATTATCAATTGCTTGTTGTTGAAGTTTTCATCACGATTTATCAATGCACACAAAGCCACCACGATTTATTAATACACGCACAGCAGCAAACACAGATTAAAGTATAATGAGGCCCTTCACACTTTAGTATTATGAACAAGCAGAGTTCATGTGCATTTTACGACTTTCAGTGTGTGGATATTACTTTGAAGCCACTGCATCAGCTTAGCTTCTTGAAATTTTCTCCTTCTCTCTGCCCATGTGTTGTAGGTATAGATGAAAGGGTTGATGGCAGAATTCAAAGGCAGCACGAATATAGCCAGGGCCACGTTAACTTCTCCAGGAACTGGAACATCGTTCAACGCCAGTATGCCGCACAGTCCAATGGGAAACCAGCACAGGAAATCTGTCACAGCGATGTTGATCAAACGCCGTGCTATGGTCATGTCTTGTGATGTTTGGGTATTGTCTGTTTTTAAAGCATTGCTCTGTACTGACCAAAATATAATAATCTGACCAGCAGAGATCAGAATGAACAAGGCGAAATTAAAGATGATCATTATGCCCACAGAATAATACCTGCCTTTGAACTCCTGTCTGGTAACTGGCAGTGGAATGCAGACACCTGACTGACTGTAAAACTCCCAGTGTTTTGTCATCGGGAGCAAAGGGAAGACCGCTAAAACAAAACCAACCAACCAAGTAAAGAGACAAGCCACAGAGGCTGAGGTTTTCTCAAATCGTAGAGTGCTGAAGGGAAAGCGAAGAACGATGAATCGATCCAGTGTTATGAGACAGATGATCAGAGCTGACACTTCACTGGACAGGAGAGACAAGAAGCCAGCCACCTGACAAGTCACACTGTGTTTCCACAAGTCGTCAAAATAGAGATACTGACCACGAAACCTTTCATCAGCAGCTCCAATAAGGACCACGTACAGCCCCATCAGGAAATCCCCCATGGTAAGTGTGATGACAAATATAGTGAAGCCAGACACAGAGCGTGTGTTGGTGAAAAACAAACGGGCACAGAAGGAGAACAGATTACCTGACAGAGACAGAAAGCCCATCATCCACAGAAACACACGGTAAGTCCATGACTGAAGTAAATCGCCACAGGAGGAAATCTCGTCTTTGGGAGCATAGCATAAACCATCAAAGCCAATAGGAAGGATAGTATTGCAGCAAAGTTTATAATTGTCTGTGTGTATCGCCTCTAAATGTTGGAGATGTGAGAAAATATCGGCGGGAAATGTTTTCACCGGGCTGCCTTCCATGTACAATTCAGCAAGATGAGGCATTGTCTGAAAACTGCTGAGAAACATGTGAATGGAAGTGGAAGTCAGATTTAGTTTCTTTAAGCTGGGAAATGTGGAGAACATTTGAGGATTAAACGTTGTGAGATTGGTATATGATAGGTCAAGGGTCATCACTGTGTTTGGCTGGCCTCCAGAGGTGTGGTCCCCAACCAGTGCAGTGAGAGGATTCCCAGACAGTGACAATGTTTCTAACTGCTGCAGACTAAGGAAAGATGCCAAGCTGACCTGCTTCAGTTGATTTCTACTGAGGTCCAGAAACTTTACATTCTGCAATGTTACATCAGAAATATGAGTTATTGAACAGTGGGCAAAGACCAGGTGAATGAGATAGGTGTTGTGGTTGACATCAGACAGGGTCATGCCAGAACCTGTGGCATCCAGGTAACGGAGCTGAGGGAATGATGCTGCACTAAATGGCTGACCACACTGGAATGTGTAATCTTGGCATTTGCAGTTTGAAGGACAGGTCATGTCACAGAGTAATTCATCATCATGCATTGGACAGTGAGACCAGCCATCACACACATCATCAGGATGCAAACGTATCCCAGAAGTCCTACATCGAAAATACCCCGGACATGTTATGTTGTCACAACCCTGTTCATCCATGTGACTAATACAATCATACATTCCATTGCACAGCGTGAAGACAGGCAGGCAGTCATTGAAGTCACCAGAACAACGGTAGTGGGTGTCAGGGCAGGACTCATTCAGTTTCATTGGTGTTACAGTGAAAAACACTTTGCTAAACTTTATGAGAACTGGGGATCTTTTACCTGATTCGTGCAAAGCCTTGTTACTGAAAACCTCGCAGGTTTGCTCATCAGATTCATCCCAGCAGTGAGGTATATTGTCACATAGGTCTTCAACACGTACGCATTGCCCATTGTTACAGCTGAATGTGTTCTCACAAGGGTGGTGGTGACAGAAGGCTTCATCACTGTTGTCATTGCACTCAGT
>CM065708.1:39484647-39504647 GCA_017654935.2 Phymorhynchus buccinoides
TAATAAAGGTACCATGGCTCGCACAAGGGTTATAAATATTTACATTTTTTTTTAAATGTTGGATTAAAACTGTTAGCTGGTTCCACCTGAGCATGGAGATTAAAATTTTCAGGACCACTTTAAAAAATAAAAAAAAAGTTTAAAAATCGAATAAGGTCTAAGGAAAAAACAAACGAAAAACTATTTACATACTTTTTCTTTATTTTTCGACAATGTTTAAAAACAATTACCGCGAAATACGGAAATTTTTCTTAAGCTATACATGTTTAAAAAAGTGTAATTTATGACCTGCGAAACGCAATCTTTATTTATTAAGTTTTAACAACGCGTACGTTATGAGAGAAGTAGGGTCCCTATCTTGGTTTAAAAAGTCACGGCTCCCGGACTCTGAAGGCTCTGTAACATATTCTGGCCAAGTCCGGGAAAATGAAGTTAAAAAAGAGAGCATTTTGTACAACAGGAGAACTTTTGTACTTAGAGGGGGTGAAGCCAAAAGATAGAGGCTGTCCCTCTGTTCCAGCGTTCTATTTACAGGGACCCTATTCATCATTATTTTATTAACATTATGTTTATGTATAAAAATTTATCTTGGTTTAAAATTTACGTTTAAATCTATTTTTAACATGTTGGAGAGGGCAGTTAACGATTCTTACTTCCTCGAGGCAGGGGGAGAGAGGGAGAGGGACCCCTCCTCCCCACCCCGAGAAGTGGTAAGACGTCGCCTGAGTAGTCCGTGCACTAAGTGCGGGGGGATCACAAACGCTAGGCGTGACGACTACGAAAGCACCCTCCCGAAGCGCGTGCCGGGCACCCATCTACAGGGGGGGGGGGGGGGGGGGGATTAAAAAGACGACAAACTCAAAAGAGTTTGGCTTGGCCAGTCCTCCAGGCTTGCCCAATTAAAAAGGGAAAACATTGGAAATGGGGTTGGAGTGTAGGTAGATGCCCGGCCCGCGGTTCGGAAGGACCCTACCCTTTCCAAAAGGCAAAAGAAGCTACACACGCGCATTTTATATGCGCATAAAAGAACGGCTCGTTCGAATCACTTCACATTGTGCAGATGATGATGTGATTAGCGTCCTATTAGGCGTAGCCTCTTAAGGACAGTATTCCTGAAGACGAAGTCTTCTCGGTGAGGTGGTGATGATGATGATGGAGTTGATGGGACAGGAGTTCTTGACGTGGCAGACATCGTTGTAGATGATTCCGGCACTACGTTGCACACCCCTTACAGACGAGGATGCACCTCTGGTTACTGGAACATTCCCGACGGGATCCGAGTCGAAGAGTATATCTTGGCCTGATGCTGAAGTCAGCATCCGTGTAGGTTCTTGATCTTGATGCAGGTTTTGGCATCTATTAGGCGGTAGGAGAATTGAGCATTGTGAGACAAGCCGAAGGTTGTCCAGGTGCTCCTGTAGTCCGCTGATCTTGTTTCGTTGGTATAGTCTGAGCAGTCTTCTCCCCCAAAGGCCGTCTTCAGGGCCACTGGGCCACCTACTCCGTACCGGAAGCTGGTGTCATCGCAAACTGGCAGGAGACATACAGGCGAAGTTGAGTCATCTCTGCAGGCTGGCGTGGTCCTTCAAGAGGGGTCCCCTTCTCAACAGTGGGTGGCGCTGCGCTGAAGACCAACACCCCAGAAGATGAGGCTGCGATCCATCCCCTGGGCAATCAGCACAGCCAAAACCCACTGCTGGGTGCCGGCGGATAATTGACGAAGTTAAATCAGCAGAGATGATCCAAGTTGCTGCATGTCGTCCTGTCAACCTACAAGTCCCTCAACTCCCATCTGGTGAGGGAGGAGTTCGTGTGTCGCCCTTCCCACCGGCTGCCACCCAGTAGGACTTCGATAGCAATTTTCCACATTGCCTCGGAATCATCACATGATGAGAGATTCAGTATAGTCGAACCTCTGACCACGGACCCCCAGTTGGGAATGTTGTGCAGGTGTCATTTGTGTACCCACAATCGTAAGTTGTATTGCATTTGGGTGATTAGTTTCGATCCAATAGCTCAACAAACAATACCACCCTAAATTTGTCAATCACAATAGCGTGGCTGCACAAAAAATGTGCACATTCGGTATGTCAACTATAGTTGGCAAGGTAATGTTTTAACACGATGTCTCATGAACCCCCTCAATGTGTCCAGAAAGCCCTGAGGAACTGCTACTTACAAATGTTAAGTTATTGCTGGTTGGGTAGCTTAGGCATACCCAATTTTTTACACATTTTGAGAAGCTGTGTTTTGTGATGTTAAACTTAGAGGATTGCGTTAGTTGTTGAGCTATGTTCGATAGGGTTGAGATCTTTTGCCATTTATGGCCAAGGCAGTAGACAGTTCACGCTGGCAGCTTGCAGGAATGCACCTGTCCCACGGGCTCGGTGAGCAGGAGCGTTGTCCTGCATGAAGATCAAAGGACCGTGTTGCTGAAGAAATGGCAGCAGCTGGATTGGACATCGAAACTGAGGTCAGCATGAGAGCATGGTATGCAAGGCCACAGAATTCGAGACATTATTTCTTGTTGATGATTGACAGAAATAAGGTGGATGACTATACTGCTGCTGATGATGCTATAGAGTTCTGTACTGGTCTGAGACTATGTGCCAGGGCTGTACTCTATGCTTCCTTTCATAATGATATCCCGGCGTTAACCAGGCCGAAGAACTAGAGATACCTGCAGTGTTGATCATGTAACTAGCGCAACACTCCTAGAATCGTATCCGTTAATCGGATGAATTCGACTACGTAGCTTAAATCTTCCCATTGAGGCCATAGCCACTCACTCTGGGTAGGAGTCGGACCAGGACCAAAAAAACCAACCTCGCCTCTGATGGAATTTGAATCCTAGACCGCCCAACCAAGTTGGTAACAACTTTGCTATGTTCTTGATATGTATTAAAACAATTTTATCTCCAAGCATACATTTTTTAGGAAAGACTTTTAAGTGGCCATTTACTTTCTGTGAATAGCTTATTTTATATACGTTGATATACGTTTTGTGACCAGCTAAGCTGATTTTTCACTGATTATGTTTTGCCTTGCCTTTCGTAACTTATGTCAACATATTCAACATATACAATAGATCCAGGGAGACACGCAGTACAGTTTACGGCTGTTCCACACTCAGAAACCATCAGCAGTATCTGCCCAGGAATTGAGTTCCTCCTGAACCAGAACTACACGCTCAGTGATTTCCTGCAAGTTAACGTGTCAGACTGTAATGACGAGGATGAATTACCAAGCTACCCATCACAACAGGGAATAGTGTATGGTGTGTGTGAGGAGTCCACTTCTTTCTGTAAAATGTTTCTGGGGGGTCCGTACAGGGTTTTGCGAATTTACGTCAACCGTTTACAATATGAATGTAGTTCCAGTCATTGGAGCATGAGCCTGTCTGGGGGGCAGAGAAAACAGAATTATGTTGCTTGTGGGACTCATTCCCTTGAAGATATGGTGTTTGACTTCAACAATACGGTGTTCATAGGCATCAGGAACATCCCTGTTATCACCATGAACATCGAAAGCGCTGAGAGATTTGAAGTGGTCATCAAATATGTTACAAGAAATGTGGGGTATATAGCAGTGCCCAAATTAGACTACTGGATAGAAACCAACGCCCCTCAACAGAATGAACTGAAAATTGGCTCTAAATCTACCATCGTCGTTAGCATTCAACAAACCTTGTTCGTCATGGAGCACCTCAGACCTGAGAACTGTGATCAGCTAACATTCAGGTGCAGAAGAGGACATGAGTTAGTTGTATGCGGGCATTTAAAGTTTGGATTTGAACCAACGACTGATATATTTCTTGAGTCATATCTTCAAATTGTCAAGATGGTGTCTCCATCTGATAGTGATTGGCATTGTAGTCGTAGGCACGTGAGGGCCCCTTTCTCTGTAATTCCTGGAGATGCAAGACTGACCAAACTCCCCGGCGGTTTGTTCAACTGCTCCAGTGTGCACTATCCTAAACACCACAACATCCTGCGGTGCAACCTGAAGACACAGTGTGAAGATGCACGGGATGAAACAGAACTCTGTCCATTCAGTAGTCCTGGATGTAAAGGTCTGGTGGCTTCACACAATAAATGTTATCAATTTGTGCATTTATCAGAATTAGCTGGCTCTTTCCAGTTTACGTGCAAGAGGAGAGGGAAAAGACTTGCCTCTGTGAAAACGTGGAGAGAAAAGAAAGACACGCTTCTCATTTTCCAACGATTTGAATATTTCAAAGTGGTAATTGGACTGTTGGGCGGATGGCACTCTCAGCCGTTCTTATATCGCAGAATTAAGCATTGGATGGACAACACAGCGGCTTACACTACACAGCATTTCAAGCATAACTACGACATGACTAGAAAACTTCGAAAACAAGTTCCACACCATGAACTGTGTGTCATGGAATTGTCTGAAAATTGTCATTGTAACCCTTGTTACCCCAACATTTTGTGCGAATCAAACACACACGAAGTCAACGTGGTTTTACCTCGTGTTTTACTGGCCATGTCACTCTCAACACCATTTATGTTCATGGACACTCGGCAAATGGTATTTGTTAGCAATGACAGACATTTCAGGCATATTATTTTTCAAAGAACGCAAAACCGACTGTGGATAGACACAAGTCTTCTTGAGCAATACAATGTTAGTTTGCTTAATCTCAGAAAGCTTGTAAGTGTAATGTTTGAATGTGACCATGGTGAAAAAACAGTGCATTACACAGTAGTGTGTGACTTCAAGGAAGACTGCCCAGACCTCAGTGATGAGTCATTCTGTGAACATCCCTCATGTCCTGAATTGTGCTGTGAAAATGGCCAGTGTCTGTCATACCGTCAACGGTGTAATGAATTCTCTGACTGCTTGGACAACTCTGATGAGCGTATTTGTATATATAGAAAAGGAGAGGAATATCCCTTTCATCCCAATAAAAAAGGCATGCATATCAGTTTGGATGGCACTGGCTACTTCACCCGGCAGCTGATAGGAGACGACGAGCCGTGTCCAGACAGTCATTACCGTTGTACAGCAGAGTGGCTCTACTGTCTGCCTGTCTACACTCGGTGTAACGGAATGAATGACTGTGCTTATGGAGAAGACGAACAGGACTGTGAGAGGGCGACCTGTCCTGGGTTCTATCAGTGTCGAGATTCCAGAGTGTGTGTGCATGGAGATCACATGTGTGATGGCTGGGGTCAGTGTCCAAAGCAGGATGATGAACTGATGTGTGACAAGAGCTCCTGTCCCCAAGGCTGTCGGTGTGAAGGGCAGTGCTTTGTGTGCAGCAACCAGTTTCTTCCTAATCTGTTTCCTGGACTGAGGTATGTAGATGCTACAGGCACAGGAACTTCTTTCACAGACGTTGCGACGAATGCCTATTTAGTTGTAGTGATTCTGTCTAATTGTTCCTTGTTTAACATATCCAAAATAAATAATACAAATATACAATACATTGATCTTTCCAATAATAACTTAAATACTCTGAATGTTGCCCATGTTTTTCAGTTAAAATATCTAAAATCCCTGAGCTTAGCAAACAATCCTTTAAGCCACAGTATGAATGCACTGGGGAAGCATGTTAACTATGCTTTGAGACGAATACGTTTGTCCCAAACGCATCCAAATATGGTCAACACGTTCTTGTCTGTATACTTTTACCACGCAGAACAGATTAATCTTTCTCTCTGTAACATAACAACGTTTAGCTCTGTAGGTTTTAAACATCTACCATGGCTGACTGAAATTGATATTAGATGGAACCCAGTTGACAGTTTTCCATGGGATTCTTTGTCAGACTTAGTGCAGTTGAAACTGATCTTTTCTTCAGACCACAGATTTTGCTGTCAGACTTTATTTTCTAAGCAACAGGCAAAACGAATGTGCTTTTCATCTTTTACTATTCTGCAGGCATGTAAAACCCTGTTGCCTTCTGAATCATATCAAATGAATTTTTGGCTAATTGGTACTTTTGCTTTGGTAGGCAACGCAGTATGTTTTATAGCTTCATTCGGTTTGTCCAAACTGTTTGTGGGGGATTTCTTAAAGGCCTTTGGACATCTCCAGTTTGCAAATATCTTCATGGGAGCTCATGTTTGCGTGACAAATACAGCCGATGGAATTCTGCATGGAAAATATCTGTTCGAAGAAAAAGAATGGGTGAAGAGCATACTTTGCAAAAGCAGCGGGTTTCTGTGGCTTGTGTCCTGTGAAGTGTCAGTGCTGGTCATCATGTTGATCAGTTTGAACCATCTGGTCATCCTTCGTTTTCCTGACAAGTCAAAATGGGTTAGTGGTCATCGAACATACCTTTCTTTCAATGTGGCATGGTGCATGGGGATGGTGTTGTCATGGATACCGTTTCTTCCTGGCTTGTCACACTGGGGTGTCCAGGGCCAGTCTGGTCTGTGTCGTCTGGCCATATTCACCCGTTACGGGGATCATCAGTTGTTCAACTGGTTTACTGTTGTCTCCATTACCAATCTATTCTTTTCATTTATTTTAGTAGGTTTTATTGTAATCATAAGAAAGCAATTGCCAGTTTACAGAATCCAGCTTGACCCCACCCAAAGGACTTTGTATTTTTCAACCCATTTGACCACAAAGATCGCTGCTACAATCACTGCTTGCTGGCTGACGTTTGGTTTGGTTGTGATGCTGAGCACAGCTGGTGTCGCTGCTTTACACAGGATCCAGGAGGCCATGGTGGTGTTTGTCTTACCACTCCCCTCCGCTCTCTGTCCTGTTCTCTATGTGTGGACTGTGCTCACAGAACTACAGGGACGAGCACAAGAAGAGAAAATCTTAAAGATTCTGAAATTCCGAAAACAATTTCAACAAATGAAGTAATTAGTTATTTTGTGTTTGACTGCAAACAACTGTACTACTATACTCTTACAGTTTTTGCATCACTGTTTGTGTTGAACATTATGAAAAACGTTGTTTTATTAACGTTGGTTGTTGTTTGATTCAGACACTGGCACCACAAACAGTGATGCAAAAACTGTAAGACACTGCACCATTAATCATTGCAGCCATGTTGACAACCAAGTGGACAATGTTTACTGCAGGCAGCAGAATGCAGACACTGGCACCATTAATCATTGCAGCCATGTTGACAACCAAGTGGACAATGTTTACTGCAGGCAGCAGAATACAGCTTTCTGAAGGCCCAGCTGCACTGCATACGATTCGATTCACTACGATCCGATTTTGACATTTGTGAGTCATGTCTGACGTGAACTTCTACTGTCTAAGTAAATCTGATGACATTCTACTAGTTATTCTCATTATATTTTATATTTGTAGTCTCCCGTACACGAATGTTATAAAACATCTTATTTTTTTATCCGATGATTCGTGTAATGCGGTCTACTTGATAATAGTGGGGAAAAAACGGTAGAGTTATTTTTAGACGGAAGTATTTCACGTGAATCATGACTCACAGACATCGTCACAATCGTATCGTATTGGGGTCAAATCGTATGCAGTGTGGCTGGGCCTTAACGCAGCACACGCTCCCCTTATTTGATACTTACAATGCTCATGTAATGACCGGTTTCTCGTTTTCTTACTGTAGTGTTGTTGAGGGCAATTCACACGAAGACCAAGAGACGGACGGCTTTGCTCTTTATTCGCAATTAGATCACATCAATCTGGCTTTCTCTGTTGGGAGTCGGGGCCTGACTGTGCTTTCTCATGCACGCTCTCCACAATTACACTTCATCGCTCAGAGTTCATTCCCATCATTCCGAATTCATTCACTCGCACGTGCACGACATTCTAAACATTCTCACTTCGCCCTCTCACATACACCCCCCTTGATTTGCAACGGCGACCCGACGTTGGACAATCTATAAGTTAGAATGAATATACAATTCCAATCAATCATTCAACCAATGGGTCATACATGAACATAATCCACCTGGCATGCCAATTTTCATCACAAAATCCATGCTTCAATAATAAAGATGGGAAAATCCATTGCCAAAAACATAACTCGAAACTTGAATTATATCCAAAAAATTTAGGATTACGTTAACCCCAAAACTGTACAAAATTCTTGTTTAGAAAATTAATTCAAAATAAATAATTACCCCACTTTAAGTTACTGAATGTTTCAAAAATTGTCAACTGGTCATACAAAAATCAGTTACGACAATCCCATCAATACCATTTGACTGGCCTTCTAGCATGACATATTCCTTCAGATTATCATGATAGGTAATTCAGGAGGTAGTCAGCACATTTGCCACTTTGTTATACATAGTATTCAACACACACAATAGTGCATCAAATATGCAATGCCATTTAATTGTTCATTGAGGGCTGAGAAGTTACCTTATTATGGAGTACTAGCGCAACGCCGAGTACCAGTAACGCCTAGTAACGGTAACGCCTAGTAACGGTAACGCCAAGTACTGGTAACGCTGAGTACAGCAAATTTGAAGCGATTCGGTTAAGAAACGGCAGAGTCGTATAGCGCTCGCGTTTCTGAACCGATTCGCTTCCGGTTTAGTACACTGATAGTCACCGTCCTCGGTCATCCACCTGCCAAATTCGAAGGCAATCAGCCCAGAAACGGCGGAGATACAGGCGCCGAGAGGCCGGCGGATGCGCGTTTCGCGTATTTGCGAAACCGCGCAAATGACATGGCCGCCTCGGTTGCCGTTGCCATCGCCCCGTTAGGGTTCACAGCAAATTTGAAGCGATTCGGTCGAAAAACGGCGGAGTTATAAGGCCCGTTTTGTGTTTCAGACACACACACAGACACACACACACACACACACACACACACACACACACACACACACACACACACACACACACACACACACACACACACACACACACACGGACAGTTGGCTTTTTACTATATGATGCCATTACCGAACCATTTCATGCTGTCAGAAATATGTCACTCTTCTCCCGTAACCCATCCAAGCCACAAAATCATGTTCCAGGATCATTTTACATTATTAAAATTTCCTTTAAAAATTACTCCAATTCTAATCAGATGCGCAAATCCTTACTTTTTCTTCTTTTTCTTTTTTATATATATATGAATCTTTTCCATATTTTTTTCATATTCACAGATTACATTACAATCTTTCCCCCATTTTGTCACTCTCTCACTCATTGTACAAGGTTTTTCATTTTTGTTATCTTTTATCACATCTTCGTCAAATTAAGAATTTCAGTTTGTTACCATAAAAAGTCAGCCCATCATTTTAAGCCTGAATTCAAGTCAGCTCATCACGCATCTCTTGGTCATCAACAACAAAACCACTACAGAAAAAAAAAATCATTCAGAATCTTTTTTTTCTTTTCTTTTTTTTTCAAAACAAGGAACTGAATTTGCACATTTCTCTGGATGCAAAAATAGTATGCGAAAACTCCTTTTCCTGCTATCTTAATAAGTCTCATGTTATACGTTCTGCAAATTGAATGAATTAGAAAAACTATATCCATCAAATGCAAAAAACTGTCCCTTAACCCTCCAGGCAAAGTATCGACTTTTGCACTAGGACTACAACTTAGCAACTCTCAAGCATTTCTTAAAACAACTTGAGAGGTTACTTTGAGACTAGATACCTTCTCCAGGAGAGTATGCACACACCACACACCAATTCAGCCATACACCACGATATTGGAGTAGACTTAACTACTTGCCATATATAATGCTTGCCCAAAAATTGTCCACCACGTGGCCCAGCGCACAACTCAACGTACATCAATATTAGTTACTGGCCCATCATAATTATGATTCCCAACTATACTTTGTGAACACACACCAAAACAAAACACCTTAAAATTATTATACATTTAAATATTGTGTTTCCTCTGGCTACTTCTGAAAATGTTTACTTCATTTTGTCCATCACTCGATCAAACATATGGAGAACTAGCTGTCTGTAATGTTTATCTCTACCACCTCTATTGCAGTGAGGATCTCTATCAGTCTCTGTTTCTCTGTCTCTGCCATCAATGTCACTTTCTTCGTTACACTGTTCTGAGTTTGCTGCTATGTGCTGTACAACAGATCTAGGCACATGGTGCGGATTGCTATGCTGTCCTGCCGTAGCTCTGGTAGAACGCCTTGGTACTGGTTGCGGTCGACTTTGCTGAGGTGCAGCCTGTGCCAATGGTAGTTTTCGCGTTGTCTCTTCTGCGTCATGTCTCTGTTCTGGCACTAGTTGCTGAGGCAGAATGCCTATCCAAGTTTCCCATCTGATGTGCCTGATGCCAGATCACCACTTGAGCTACTATCTTCATGATGAGCTGGAACAGTTCTCAATTCATTCCTGTGGAGTCTCTTCTGCACTCCAGTCTCTGTACTAACTACTGTATAAACACTGTCTCTCACTTCCGTTACATCAAACTCTTCTTCTTTCCACTTATTTTGGATCTTGTTCCTTCCTAAAGGTCTATTCCGTAAAAATACCTTTTGACCTACTCGTACTGGATCAACTTTCACATGATGGTCAAAGCGCTCTTTTCTCTTCTCAGCCTGTTCCTGAATTCTTCTCCGTACATGTCGGTAGGCTAAATCTAGACTTCGACGATGCTGGCCAACCCAATCTGCTGTTGGTGTTTGTGATTCAGACTCATGCATGGAGTCAAATGGAAGTCGTGGGTGCCTCCCAAACATGAGAAAGAACGGAGAAAAACCAGTTGTGGCGTGAGGAGTCGCGTTGTACACCGATACAACTTGTTGCAGGTGTTCTGTCCATCGCCTCTTCTGATCTGCAGGCAAGGTTCTCAGTAGATCATGCAAGGTCCTGTTAAAACGCTCTGTTTGTGCATTCCCTTGCGGTCTGTACGGTGTAGTTCTAGATTTGTCAACACCATACATTCTACAAAGTTCTGCAATGACTGCTGATTCAAAGTTCCGCCCCTGGTCGGAATGGAGTCGCTGAGGTACCCCAAACTTCTGAAACCATTCTCGAACTAAAACTTTCGCTGTCGTCTCTGCAGTCTGATTTCGGGTGGGAACTGCAACTGTAAATTTTGTGAACATGTCAGTGATGACGAGAATGTTCTCTCTTCCGTCTGACGCTGGCTCCAAGATGGTGAAATCCATGGCTACAATCTCCAAGGGGCGTGTCGCAATGATTGGCTGCAGAGGAGCTCTGTCCGCTGGTACTTGTGCTTTGGCTATATTGCAACGACGACAGTTCTTGCAGTAATCAAGAATTTCTGTTGTCATGCCTAGCCAGAAGTAGCGCTCTCTGATCAGCTGGGTAGTTCTTTCTACACCCTGGTGCCCCATGTTGTCGTGCAGCTCTTGCAAGACAGTCCTGCCTTTGTTCTTTGGTAGCACCAACTGGAACCTCTCTTGTTGACCTGGAGACTTGACTGACCGATAGAGGATATCTTCTCTCATGCTCAAACGATCCCACTGTTTCAACATCTTTCTTGTTTCTGGACCTTCCTTCAGTCTTTCTGTGCGAGTGGGCTTCTGTCCTCTGGTGACATACTCTTTCACTCTGGTGATCACCCTGTCTTCCTGTTGCATATGTCGCAGTGTTGCGGGTTGTACTGGTCCATGTCCCGAGATGTCGATGAACTGGGTGTTGATAGTTCAATCAATCAATCAATCAATAACTTTAATGATCCCTGGGGAAATTACAAAGCACATTCACAGGCTCGATAAACAAACAATACTAAAACATACATTATATATAACTCAAACGTCACAGAGGGAAACAGCAAAAATATTTAACATCGTCCAATGAATAAAATGTAAACATTGATTAAATTTACATATAAAATATTAGGACAGAGGAAAACAGTAAATACATTAACATCGTCCAATAACTAAAATGTAAATATTAATTAAATTTACATTAAGATATTAAAGACCCCCCACGTCACGCGTCACATTCCCTCTTATGCTAAGAAGTTTTCTTAAGATTTCTTACCAGCTATAAGAGGGAAAACACGTTGAAAACCGTGACTTTGACACGTGACGTGGTGGGTCTTTAAGAGCACACATACAAAAGATAAGATATTAAAGCAGTATGCATAAATCGAACATCACAAAGGAATTTACAAAGCAAAAGCATACATCAGTGTCAGATAATTAAACGGAAAACTGTATGATTAAAACATTATCCCGTCCCCCTGCCCCGCTCCCCCCTAACCCACCCCCTTTTCCCCCAACCCCCCTTTCCTCCTTCTCCTCTCCCCCCCCCCCCCCACACACCCAGCACGCTCACACTCACACTCACACACACACCAACACCACCGTGCACATGTACCGGTCAATCTAGTCAGTCTGCATTCTGATTGTACAGACGAATGGCAGAGGGAAGGAATGAATTTAGGTGCCTTGATGTTCTTGCACGTGGGGCTCGCAGTCTGTCGCTTCTGTCCGATCGTCTGCTGTCTATGTCGTCATGTAAAGGATGTGTCTCGTCAGTCATTATCGTCTTCAGTTTGTCGGTCAGTTTTCTAGTGTACATGTCGTCGAAGTTTTGTTGTCTTTTCCCCACCACCCCACCAGCCTTCTTTATAACTTTCTCTAGTCGACCTTTATCTTGTTTAGAAATATGCCCTCCCCAACACACTGCACCAAACGTTAAAACACTACAGATAACAGAAGAATAAAACATTTGTAGGATTTCAGAGCGAACATTTAAAGATCTCATCTTACGTATGCAATACATGCGACTATTTAGTTTTCTTAAAAGAGCACTGGAATGTTCATGCCAGGAGAGTTTTTTTTATCAATGGTCACACCGAGATATTTATATGAATCGACTTGCTCCACTATTTCATCTGTAATAGTAATCTGCTGTATTCCTGGGGTCTTTTTCCTGAAGTCGATTGCAAGTTCTTTTGTTTTCTTAATGTTAAGCGGGAGATAATTGCCATCACACCACTCCACAAACTGATTTATTTCATTTCTGTATTCAGTGTCGTCGTTGTCAGTCACAAGTCCTGTCAGAGCCGAGTCGTCTGCAAATTTAGCTAGGGGACAATTTTGACTTTCACTTCTACATTCTGCCGTGTAAAGAGTAAATAAAAATGGTGAGAGTACTGTACCTTGGGGTGCCCCAGTGTTTGTAACTAAAACAGTTGAACAAGTATTATTGAGTTTGACAAACTGAGGCCTGTTGGTGAGATAGTCTAACACCCATAAAACTGTTGAAAAGGGGACTTTCATATTTAGGAGTTTCTTTGCTAGAAGGTGAGGCTGAATAGTATTAAAGGCACTAGAGAAGTCGAAAAACATTAAACGTATATAGGTATTAGGGTTATCAAGATGCGCATACATTTTGTTTAAAACAAAAAGAATAGCATCATCAACACCCCTGTTCCTTCTGTAGGCAAACTGAAGAGGGTCTGCAAACGGTTTAACAAAAACATGTAAATGAAAAAGCATCA
The DNA here is from genome assembly GCA_017654935.2 of Phymorhynchus buccinoides. Lineage (NCBI taxonomy): Eukaryota > Metazoa > Mollusca > Gastropoda > Neogastropoda > Raphitomidae > Phymorhynchus > Phymorhynchus buccinoides. The sequence goes on from CM065708.1 coordinate 39,498,040, forward strand.
CTCTCTCAAACACTTTCATAACTGCAGACGTTAATGCTATAGGACGGAGGTCATTCATACATGTCACAGGTGTTTTCTTTGGAATAGGTATGATACAGGATGATTTCCAGATTGATGGAATTTTACACTGACTTAGAGACAGGTTAAAAATAGTGGTTAAGATCCTATACAGTTGAGCTGCGCAATATTTCAGTGTGCAAGTTTGAATCCCATCCGGGCCAGGAGCTTTGTTCGTCTTCACTTTTTTTAAAAGCAGCAGAACTTCATCTTCTGAAACAGCGATTGTTTCTTGATTTTCCTGTTCTCTACCTTCATTCAATAAATCAGTTAACTCACTTCGTTCTTGGCTAAAATCGTGATTATCAAAACGTGCATAAAAGTAATTCAGTTTGTTTGATTCAAAGGATGATGATGAAGTCGTATCTGTCCTCCCACTTTTTCCCTTATACCCACTCATCAGCTTCATCCCCTCCCACACCCCTTTCATGTCATTGCACACTAGTTTGTTTTCTATCTTATGTTTGTACTCTTCTTTCCCATGTTCTAAAACTTTCTTTACCTGTCTCTGAGCCTCCTTCATATCATCCTTCTTTCCACTACAAAAAGCCCTTTTCTTGTTGTTAAGTGTACCCTTCATCTGTTTGGTTATCCACGGTTTGTTATTGGCAAAGCATTTTACATTTCTAGTTGGAACCACATTACTTTCACAAAATGTAATGTAGTCTGTAACAGTATCGGCCAGCTCATTCACACCATCACATGCATCAACAAACACATTCCAGTCCGTGCACTCGAAACACCCCCTCAACGCATCAATGGATTTATCCGACCAGTCTCGCACTGACACAGTAACAGGCGGTTGACGTTTAACAACAGGTCTGTAACGGGGCAACAAATGAATTAGGTTGTGATCGGAACGTCCCAAAGGTGGCAGCTGCACAGAAGAATAGGCATCTTGAACGTTAGAATAAAACAAATCAATCGTCTTGTTTCCTCGGGTAGGTACAGTAACATGTTGGCTAAAATTAGGAAGCATCTTTTTAAGAGAGATGTGATTAAAATCACCAGTAATAAGTTTTAAAGAGTCAGGTGCCTTTGCTTCCAGGTCGTTACTGTGGCTGGCTATCGCGTTCGCTGCTTCACTCTCGTTGGCCTTGGGGTGCACGTACACGACTGTCACGTGCACGTGAGAAAATTCTCGTGGCAAATAATAAGGTCGAATGCCAAGGGTCAGCAACTCTAAAGCCGGTGAACAATGTACCTCTTTGACACAAATGTTGTTTGGATGACACCACTGTTTGTTGACATAAACACACACCCCTCCTCTTCCATTCCTCCCTGCGTCTTTAGTCCTATCCCCCCTGAATATTGTAAAACCATCAAGAGAAACATGATCGTCAGAAATATTACTAGTCAGCCAGGTTTCTGTAAAACACATCAAACTACACGTTCTAAAATCGTTGGAGTAAAATGCGTTAGCAGAAAGTTCGTCTGTTTTGTTGTTGACCGATTGCACATTGCCCATGATCACAGTTGGAAGGTATGGTTTATATTTCCTGACCTTGTTTTTTATTTCTCACACCACCTTTCCGTCCCCGTTTGCGGGACCATAGCTCCTTTGGGAGATCGAAACACGGACGAACGTGAGACAGTGGCGACGAACGAAGTTTGAAAAGGTCCGCCATGTTGTAGTGAGTGGGCGTGGCAAGCCAGTCAGGGTTGACACTCGTCGGTTGAGAAATACAGTCACACACACACATCAACAGCAACATCAGGCACCCCACAGCAAACTTGGTACTGTTAGTAAACATCTTGCACAGTTACGAAACTGAATCCAAGTGATAAACGATGAAAAACAACAAAAACGTACGAGCCTGAGAACGCACACTGTCGCCACATTGAGCAGCGCCGTATCATCTAGTTATCTGGTCTTCCCTGCTCCTTTCTTTCACCTCTTCTGGGAGTGTTGTTGCTCCAATGGCTTCATCGACTGATCTTTGGATGTCAATCCAAGGCATTCTGGACAGCGCATCTGCGTTGCTGTTGTCTTTCCCTCTGCGAAACTTTAGATCAAAATCGAAAGGAGCCAAGTCTGCGACCCATCTCTGTTCCACAGCTCCGAGCTTCGCACTGTCAATGTGTGTAAGGGGGTTATTGTCAGTCCAAACCTCAAATCTGGAACCAAGCAGGTATTCCCTAAACTTTTCTGTAATAGCCCATTTCAAGGCGAGCAGTTCAAGCTTGCGACTAGAGTAATTCTGCATGCACTTCTACGTTGGTCTGAGGCGCCGACTGGCATAGGCAACCACTCGAGCTTGCCCCTCTATCTCTTGTGACAAGACAGCTCCTAAGCCTTCATTACTGGCGTCAACATGCAGAATGAATGGCTTTCCAAAATCTGCGAAGGTCAGAACTGGTGCTGAAGTCAGTCGCTCTTTCAGAGTCTGGAAAGCAATCTCACACTCTCTAGTCCACACTAGCTGTTTCCTTAACTTGACAGTCTTCTTGCTTTTCTTCTTTTCTGTTTCCTTCTCTTCTTTCATGGCATCATACAGTGGCGCTGCTATGTGTGCAAACCTCTCTATGTAGCGTCTATAGTAGTCTGCTAGACCAAGGAAGGTCTGCAACTGCTTGACTGTGACTGGTCTTGGCCACTCCTGTACTGCCTGAACTTTCTCCGGGTCTGTTGCCACACCCTTTTCTGAAATGATATGGCCCAGATATGGAACCTGTCCCCTGAACAAATGGCACTTTGACGGCTTGAGCTTCAGTCCATGTTTGCTGATGGTAGTGAACACAAAGTCCAAGTGTTCCAGGTGTTCCTCAAGGTTCTCGCTGTAAACTCATCAAGATAAATGATGAGGATTTCAAACAATCTGTCCATGAAGAGCCGTTGCATGAAGCGCTGAAAGGTGGCGGGGGCTCCTGCTAAGCCAAAAGGTAGCCTTTCGTATTGATACAAACCGAATGGAGTGATGAATGCAGTCTTGTGTTTGTCTGCTTCATGTACCGCTATCTGGTTGTATCCTGATGCTAGGTCCATTGTTGAGAAGAACTTCGCACCTTGGAGTGAGTCCAGAGTCTCTTCTATGCGTGGTAGTGGAAAGGAGTCACGTACTGTCTTGACATTCAGACGTCTATAGTCGACGCACATTCTCAATGTACCATCCTTCTTCCTAGCCAATACGATTGGTGATGCATAGGGACTATGACTTGGTTTGATCACTCCCTGTTCCAGAAGGGTATGAAGGTGAGCTTTCACTTCTAGAAGCTGGGGTGGAGGTATTCTTCTGTATGGCTGTGACACTGGGACCTCATCCGTTGTGGGTACCCTGTGCTGCACAAGGTCTGAGAAGCCTATTTCTCCCTCTCTGGGAAAACAGTCAGCGTGTTCCTTCAAAAACTTTTGCACCTTTGCCGCTTGCTCTGGTGTAAAGCGTGTCAGGTCAACCTCTGGAAGTTTGATGTCTTGAGGGCTTCCCTTGATGTCCTTTTTTTCTTCCTCTCTAACACTGACCTCTTGTTTGCAAACAAAAATCTCTCTGGCTTCTGTCTCTTGGATACAGCTCTCCCACTCTGAGTCAACCATCACGTCCGTATCATGTATGCAGCCTACCCTGATGCCTTTGTTCAGCCAGATGTCTTTCTGTCCCAAGTTGGCTACTTGTAGCGGATACAGTCCATTCATCTTGGTTGCTATGGTGTCTATCACCATGAGGCCTCTTGGGAGGTGCTCCTGGCAAGCTAAGTGTTGGATCATAATGGGTTCTTCAGATTTCCTCACTCCTGCTGCCACCATGATGGTCGTGACAGAATTTCCTGGTAGCAGTGTTCTCTCTTCTGCTGTTCTTGCACATTTTGCTGTTCCCCTGTATTTCTTGATTTCTGCTTGAATCTTGCTCACAATGACAGAATTGTCTCGCAGTAAGGATTCAAGTAGTCTGCACTTCTCTAAGATGTTCATTCCCAACAGAACTGGATGTTTTGGAGTCTTTGTGGCTGCATGCAAAGGTGTCTTCGTCACAAAGATGCCCATGTCCTCGATGGTTTCTCCTCCTATGGTAACGTCGGTGCAGATGTAGCCAATATAGGGGATCTCTAACCCATTTGCTGCCTTCAAGGAGTAGTATGATTCCTCCAATTTATGGCTATCTTTGAAATGTTCTAGAAAGAACTTGTCTGTCATTGTAGACACCATGGAACCTGTGTCAATGAGCGAAGGTACCGTTTCTCCATCAATTTCAATGTTGATTGTAGGGCACCTCCCTATCATGCTGATCGAGCCTTGATCCTTAGTCACCTGCATGCGGCTCTCCACACAGGTCTCCTCTTGTTTCCCTGTTTGATTATCTCGACCTCCGAACTCGCGTGACCATCCTCGACCATGATGACTGCCTCTGCCTCGTCCTCGATGTCCCCAATGCAATCCCTCTTGTCTTCTTGACTGGTGAAAGGCTGATTGGGGTTGTGCCCCTGACACTTCCTCTTTCATTTTGCAGTCTCTTGCAATATGTCCCTGTTGATGACATTTGTAGCATGTTCTTGTCTCTCTCTGCTGCGGAGCTGCATTCAACAGCTGGGCAATGGTTTCTTGCTGTTGTTTAATCAGTAGTTTAAGCTCTCGAAGCTCCTTGTCCGCCTCTACTTTGTAGTTAAATGGCTCTTCTCTCAATGATGGGGAAGCTGGGACATCTGCTGACCATCTAAGGGCTACCGTTCTGATGTCCATGAACTGTATTTCTGGTCTCTCAGCCACTTTCTCCTTGAGTTCTCTTCTAAGTGTTGTTTCTCTAATTCCTGCTATAAATTGATCACGCATAACTTCGTCTTGTTTGGGAAAGCAACCTGGCTTCAATCGTGTGATTCTTTCGAGTTGTTCCTTCAGGTCGTAAGAATACTCTCTGAGGTCTTCTCCCGCTCTCTGTCTCCGAGCATAGAATGTCTGGATTGCCTCGAATGTACCAATCAGGCCAAAATGCTCAGTCAGAATCTGGAAAATATTCTTTACTGTGGAGCTAGAATCCCGATGTAGTTTAACTTCTCTCTTTGCTTGTCCACCCAGATGTTGCAGGATGAAACTGACAGCCTCAGGCCCCTTCCTATCCTCCAAGGCAACTTTGCATTCCTCAATCCACTCATGTAAATTACCATCACCAGTAAATGTCCCTAATGTCTTTTCTCTTCTCATTACAACTACATTCTTAGCTGCTACCTGTGTTTTCAGCCTTTCCAACTCTTCCTTTAACTGTTCTACTTCCATCTCAGCACTTTTTTTCTCCGTAGACATTTTTATTTTTTATTTTTTTCTCCGTAGTCTATAATGTCTTTTTCAATTATAACGTAATTATTAACCAATTAGCGTCATTTTTCAATTGACCAATTGGCGCTCCTGGAGTGGTGAAGCCGTCCGACGCTGTAGACCCCACTGGCACTTGGGTCTCTTGGCTGTTGTTGGTTTTGAACACCTGCCAACCCTGGACTGGGGAAGCAGTCGCACTTCACGCTGAAGACCCCAAACGCGATCTGGGATGTAGTTGTCAGCTGTGGACGTTGGCCTGCCAGCCATGCACCTCCGGGAACTGCCGACGCACCGTCACCATCGCTGCTGATTAAGCCGCTAGGGTATACGGACTGGGCAGGACGTTTGGGAATAACAGGGTCAGTGAGGGGGGGCGGAATTGGGTGAATCAGGGGTGTCGTGATGTCAAGTCACAGCGGCAATGACAGAGTCAGCAAGTCAATGGTGATGGAGGACCCTGGGTATGAAAGCGGTCACACCCCAGGGCAGAAGATTCAGGATGTAGTCTGTGTGCAGCCCTGGTTCTGAACGCTGCAAGCCCGCTGGACATCTGGAAACTGCCGACGCACCGTCCCCTAGAGACGGAGGACCCCTGGTAGGTGTTGCCCCGTTTTCAAGTATCAACACTGCAAGTCCATTTCCTCTGCTACAGCCCTAAGTAGGTTTACTACTGGCTAAATCTGCCACTGCACTTCAGACTGTTCACTGTGGCTAACACTAACCTGTCGCAGATTCGTTTGCATTCTGCTCACTGCTTATACTCAACACTTCTTCTTCTTGAACATCAGCTCACAACTGTCACAACTGTCATCAGCTCGCAACTGTCCAAATATTTCGTAAAAGTTTAAATTAAACAAATAAAAATAAGAAATAGTCAGGCCCAGCATGTCCGTCTTCGGCTGGAGAAAATCTGTGCAAGAATGTTTGGAACAAAGGCAGGAGAATGGACCAGTAAGACAGAAAGATAGTAGATGACAGTAAGCAAAGGGAAAAGGCAGAGTCAAAGAGAGTGACAGATTAAAGGAAGTTACAAGCATAGAATTCCCAAAGGGTGTGTGTGGGGGTGGGGTGGGGGGGGGTGGGGCTATTTGTTCGAAATTTTTGTACGAGTGTACATCCTTGAATAAGGCAACTTGTACGAAATGATTTATTTTCCGTAATGTAAAATCGATACAAGGAACAGTCTTTTTGTGAATGACTGACTCTCACTGAAACTGGGAGGTGTTTCCACTGGCTTTATTGCTACACACACACGCATACAAACACACGCGTGCGCGCGCGCACACACACACACACACACACACACACA
>CM065708.1:39512147-39517147 GCA_017654935.2 Phymorhynchus buccinoides
AGGGGAGATAGAGGAGGAGAAAGAGTGGGGGGGGGGGGGGGTAGTAACTAGAGAGATGAATACAGGGGAGATAGAGGAGGAGAAAGAGTGGGGGTGGGGGGTAGTAACTAGAGAGATGAATACAGGGGAGATAGAGGAGGAGAAAGAGTGGTGGGGGGGGGGGGGGGGTAGTAACTAGAGAGATGAATACAGGGGAGATAGAGGAGGAGAAAGAGTGGGGGGGGGGGGGGGGTGGGGGGTAGTAACTAGAGAGATGAATACAGGGGAGAAAGAGTGTGGGGGGGGGTAGTAACTAGAGAGATGAATACAGGGGAGATAGAGGAGGAGAAAGAGTGGGGGGGGGGGGGTAGTAACTAGAGAGATGAATACAGGGGAGATAGAGGAGGAGAAAGAGTGGGGGTGGGGGGTGGGGGGGGTAGTAACTAGAGAGATGAATACAGGGGAGATAGAGGAGGAGAAAGAGTGTGGTGGGGGGGGGGGGGGGGTAGTAACTAGAGAGATGAATACAGGGGAGATAGAGGAGGAGAAAGAGTGGGGGGGTGGGGGGGTAGTAACTAGAGAGATGAATACAGGGGAGAAAGAGTGTGTGGGGGGGGGGTAGTAACTAGAGAGATGAATACAGGGGAGATAGAGGAGGAGAAAAGAGTGGGGGTGGGGGGTAGTAACTAGAGAGATGAATACAGGGGAGATAGAGGAGGAGAAAGAGTGGGGGTGGGGGGGGGGTAGTAACTAGAGAGATGAATACAGGGGAGATAGAGGAGGAGAAAGAGTGTGTGTGAGGGGGGGGGGGGGTAGTAACTAGAGAGATGAATACAGGGGAGAAAGAGTGAGGGGGGGGGGGGGGGGTAGTAACTAGAGAGAGATGAATACAGGGGAGATAGAGGAGGAGAACGAGTAGGGGGGGTGGGGGGTAGTAACTAGAGAGATGAATACAGGGGAGATAGAGGAGGAGAAAGAGTGTGGGGGGGGGGGGGGGGGGTGGTAGTAACTAGAGAGATGAATACAGGGGAGATAGAGGAGGAGAAAGAGTGTGGGGGGGGGGGGGGGGGGTAGTAACTAGAGAGATGAATACAGGGGAGATAGAGGAGGAGAAAGAGTGGGGGGGGGGGTAGTAACTAACTAGAGAGATGAATACAGGGGAGATAGAGGAGGAGAAAGAGTGGGGGGGGGGGGGTAGTAACTAGAGAGATGAATACAGGGGAGATAGAGGAGGAGAAAGAGTGGGGGGGGGGGGGGGGTAGTAACTAGGGGAGAGATGAATACAGGGGAGATAGAGGAGGAGAAAGAGTGGGGGGGGGGGGGGGGGGGGGTAGTAACTAGAGAGATGAATACAGGGGAGATAGAGAGGAGAGAAAGAGTGTGTGGGGGGGGGGGGGGTGGGGGGGGGGGGTAGTAACTAGAGAGATGAATACAGGGGAGATAGAGGAGGAGAAAGAGTGGGGGGGGGGGGGGGTAGTAACTAGAGAGATGAATACAGGGGAGATAGAGGAGGAGAAAGAGTGGGGGTGTGGGGGGTAGTGGTAAGTAACTAGAGAGATGAATACAGGGGAGATAGAGAAAGAGTTGGGGTGAGGGAGACGGAGGGGGTGGGGGGTAGTAACTAGAGAGATGAATACAGGGGAGATAGAGGAGGAGAAAGAGTGGGGGGGGGGGTAGGGTGGGGGTTAGTATAGAGAGATGAATACAGAGGAGATAGAGGAGGAGGAGAAAGAGTGGGGGGGTGAGGGTAGTAACTAGAGAGATGAATACAGGGGAGATAGAGGAGGAGAAAGAGTGGGGGGGGGGGGGGGTAAGACACACAAAGAAGAGAGGGCTGAAAGAAAGAAGGGGAAGCCAGATAATCTACTGATGTATAAATCATCAAACGCAATGAACACATGGGATGAAGATAAGCCTTTCTTGCAGCGGTATTTCCGGCCATCTTGGAGCTTGCGCAATGTACACGATGGTATCGGCTAATCTGCTTCCGGTTTGTGATCAGGAAGCCTTTCAGCTTGAAAACAGCAGGTATTGCTTCTAACTCTAACCCTCCCCGCAACTTCTGTGCTTCTTTGATACTTTCCTCTCTCTCTCTCTCTCTCTCTCTCTCTCTCTCTCTCTCTCTCTCTCTCATTCGCTCGATCACTCTTTTTAAAACCCTGCTATCTCTCTTTCTTTAGCATCTTGCCTCTGTCTTCCCTCTTCTCTCCGGTTTTTCTTCTCTCTCCCTCTCTCTCTGTATCTCTCTCTCTGTATCTCTCTCTCTCTCATAGAGACAGACAGACAAACAGACAAACAGAGACAGTCAAAGGCAGGTAGAACACAATACGATAGAGTCACACTGACACAGGAACACACTGACAAAACAGACATAAAAACAGGAGACAAACGGACACACCAACAGACACACAGACAAACCGACAGACAGACAAACACTTCTCACCCATGGCGGTCAACAGGTGGCGACACTCAGCGGCGGAGATGTAACCTTGACCTTCCCTGTCGAACGATTTGAAGGCCTCCTCAAAATCCCTGAAAGTGCCCCACTCCTTCACGTTCTCCATCTGTTTGAAGATGGCAAGGAATTCCTCGAACGAGTACTGCTTCTCGCCTGAAATGGAAAATCATACATTTTTAGATCTGTAAATAAAATTGTTCACCTAAAACATGAAGACACACAGATAGTAACTATAATATACTGGAGAAATGAAATCCCTGAAAGTGCCCCACTGCTTCAATTCTCCATTTGTTTGAAGATGGCCAGGAATTCATTCCTCAAACGAATACTGCTTCTCGCCTGAAATGGAAAATTATTTTGTATATACCTTTAGATCTGTAAATAAAATTGCACCCACAAAACATGACGATAAATAGATAGAATAATATCATGAGAAATGAAATCCCTGAAGATGCCCCACTCCTTCACGTTCTTCATCTGTTTGAAAATGGCCGGGGATTTATCGAACGAATGCTATTTCTCGCCTGAATTTGGACACTACTAGTAAACGAATGAAAGAAGATGTCCCCTCCTCCATTTCTCGGTTGTTTCCACTTTTTCAGTCTTGCCTTTGTTACTGCAGATTGAGTACTTCATCCTCTATCGTTTGCTATACTTAACACTAATGTTCATCCATTTACATAATGAAACACATGCATTCAATAATGGTAGAAGATAAAGGCAAGACGGAAAAAAACGCAATGAACCAGGACTGTGACAAATACTCTGCGGCTGTTGTGTGTACTGCACTACATAGGGGGGGGGGGGGGGGGGGGGGGGGTCCTATTAAATAATGGCCTTTATCATGACTGCGATTAATTATTCAACAAAGATAATTAGCTGGAAAGGTTCATAAAATACAGCTTAATGCTTGGTAAGAAAGGCAAGTGTGAAAATGCCGGGAGAGCTGAGACATGTCGGTGGGGGGGGGGGGGGTGACATCTTGACCTTTGCCGAAAGTTCAATAACATTCCTGAAAGTGCTCCACACCTTCACGTATGTTTATTTGCATGAAAGTGGCCAAGGGTTCTTTGAGGCGTGCTGCTTCTCTTTTGAAGTGGACAAACATAGCGAGGTACATAGTCAGAATTCCCTGAAAATGCCCTACTCTGAATCTGTTCTTTTTCAGGTTGCAAAATGGCCAATCATTCTTCGAAGGAAAACTGGTTCTCGCCCGAAATTGGACATCGTTGAAAAATTGTGCTTAGACTTTTTAGATAGATGACACATTATGTGTGAAGCAGGTATAACCGCAATGACTTGCTAGTTGGGGTCATAGAAAGTTCAATGAATCACACAAACATGACCCATTCATTTTGGACATGTCAACCCACCTTTCCACGGTAGCCAGTGGTAGGGCTAAGCCCCACACCAACATGACCCATTCATTTTGGACATGTCAACCCACCTTTCCACGGTAGCCAGTAGCAGGGCTAAGCCCCACACCAACATGACCCATTCATTTTGGACATGTCAACCCACCTTTCCAAGGTAGCCAGTGGTAGGGCTAAGCCCCACACAAACATGACCCATTCATTTTGGACATGTCAACCCACCTTTCCACGGTAGCCAGTGGCAGGGCTAAGCCCCACACCAACATGACCCATTCATTTTGGACATGTCAACCCACCTTTCCAAGGTAGCCAGTGGTAGGGCTAAGCCCCACACAAACATGACCCATTCATTTTGGACATGTCAACCCACCTTTCCAAGGTAGCCAGTGGTAGGGCTAAGCCCCACACAAACATGACCCATTCATTTTGGACATGTCAACCCACCTTTCCAAGGTAGCCAGTGGCAGGGCTAAGCCCCACACCAACATGACCCATTCATTTTGGACATGTCAACCCACCTTTCCAAGGTAGCCAGTGGCAGGGCTAAGCCCCACACAAACATGACCCATTCATGTTGGACATGTCAACCCACCTTTCCAAGGTAGCCAGTGGTAGGGTTAAGCCCCACACAAACATGACCCATTCATTTTGGACATGTCAACCCACCTTTCCACGGTAGCCAGTGGCAGGGCTAAGCCCCACACAAACATGACCCATTCATTTTGGACATGTCAACCCACCTTTCCACGGTAGCCAGTGGCAGGGCTAAGCCCCATACAGCGAAGAGGGTCTCCCTAAATTTGAAAGCTATTGGCCACTGCAACCAGGGTTATAAACGCCCTAGACAGCGAGAGTTAAGCCCTTGTTGATCAATATCCAAAAGGACATTAAGGCAGCCATTCAGTGGCCTCAAATAGGGTAATTAGTGAGAGTTATTCCCTTGTTTGGTCAGTACTCAAGCATCTACCAAGGGCATTCACTCTTGCAAAAGGTGGTCGTTGCAGTGGCCAATACACACACATACAAACTGGCAGACAGACAAAGAAAGAGACAGACAGACAAACCATCTCAGACCTGTTTAAGTCTTGAGTAGTCTGGATAGCTGAAATGAGTAGCTTTGGTGTGAAATGTTTAGTCCTCTTCATTAAACCATCAAATAATGTTCACTGAAAATGAGTAATTAGAGCATA
>CM065708.1:39527147-39532147 GCA_017654935.2 Phymorhynchus buccinoides
CCATTTTACGCTACAATTCTCAATGTACATTAGAGGCGGATCAGAAAGGGGTTACAGGAGTTGCACCCCCCCCCCCCCCCCTCCCCCCTCTTCCCCATAAAAATGGAAAGAAAAAAAAAGAGGAAGAAATCCATGACGTCGTTTAAATTCAAGCCACAGTTTTACCCTTTTCTCCCAGGAGAGGCCTTCTTTGCTTCTTTTACATTCAAATTATCATCAGCTTATGACCCCCAACCCAGCCATTTGATCCCCACCCTGTAGACAGACTGGTCCGCCCCTGTACACGGATTTAGTTATTGAAAATCTCAGGAACTATTTTTTATTTAACCATTAATATTTTGTTAAAAACTTTTCTTTTTGGAAAATTAGAAAATGGAGAGGTTATGTCCTTTTTCTATTTCATTTCTGGAGAGAAACATTATTAGTTTCGCAGCAACTTTCACTAACGATGGCTTGTACCCACGTGTCGTCATATCCGGCCACAAGGAGCGCACCATATTATGGGAGACCGCCATCTTAGTCAGTAACTTTGTTTGAAAAATGCCAGATCGATGCTGTTTACACACAAATAAGGACTAATATGGCGACACTTCCGTTGGAAGGGTCGAGATGCGCACGCAGGTGGGGGGGAGCCATATCCCAATATCAGTCTGGTTGGTGGGCAGTTGGAAAAGATGTTATTCATGGACAACATTAATGGAATTAGCGGGAGGGGAGGGGAGTGGAGTGGAGGGGAGTCAAAGTTCAAGTCTGGGGTGGGGGTGGGGGTGGAACATTTTCAAGAAGGTGAGGGAGTGAAATAGAGGTAGGAAAAGGGGGGGGGGGGGGGCAGTAACGTTTTCAAATATAGGATAGAAGGAAGGACAACGGGAACAGGAATGACAGAAGAAGGAAAAAGAAGGAAAACGGACAAATTGAGGTCAGGATACATTCATAAGTTGGGGTGGAATAGCACATGTATAAAATAGCTGCCTTTTGCTGTTTACGTTTCCTTTTTTGTTTATTTATTGATTAATTTATGTTTGTTTCTTTGTTTTGAGTTTGTTTGTGTGGGTTTCAGTGTGCTGGTAAAGCAGGCATGTTCTCTGTCAGAGCAATACACTCAGGCGAATATTTCTACACATTTGTTGAAAGCTTTTCAATTGAAAAAAACATCTTCATAATAATCCAGAAATTGTATAGGCAACATTCAGCCAACACAAAACCCCAACTAGGAATAACTGTGGTGTATAAAATGTATTTCCTGCATCTAGGAAGTGTACATATTAACTTTAAAATGTTTTTTTACGAGTGTTTTGAGTATTTTGTTTGCATTGTTTCCTGTTCTAAATGTGTATATCTAATTACAAAAAACACACCTTTTTTAAGAGAAGAGAGGCAAGGGAAAAGGCACAAATCAAAAGGAAAACAAGGATTGGTGAAACGAAATATAGATATCAAGCAAAAACACATCATCATCATCATCATCATCACAGGCCTGTTTACCCCCTACACCAGTCTTGAGTAGTCTGGATAGCTGAAATCAGTAGCTTGGGTGCAAAATGTGTAGTTTTATTCATTAAACCATCAAACAATGTTCACTGAAAATGAGTAATTAGAGCATTATTTTCAATTTTGAAGAGTAGTAGAGGTCCAAAATGAGTAGAATACTACTCGAAAAGAGTAGAGTAAACAGGTCTGTTATCATCATCATCATCATCATCGTCGTCGTCGTCGTCGTCATCACCATCATATTTTACTAACCTTCCAGTTCTTCGCGGTTGCTCATGTTGAAGAGGGTGGGTGGTGGTGAACACACGCGGGAGGAAAGGTGGAGGGTGAGAGGGTAGGAGAAAGGTGGGTGGGTGGGTGAAGGATAAAACACACTCTGCTGGACAAACGGTCAATTCTGTTTAGTTCAAATTCTGGTGAAGAAACATTAGCTGAACCTATTTTCACTTGGATAAGTGGAGGAAATATGTGTAGGAGAATTGAGGTGGGAAAAATAGTGGTGGGGGGGTGGTACAAAAGGAACTGAACACCGTGCAAAAGGAACAGGAAACTCAGTGAAAAATGAAAATAAACGAACAAGGAACACGACAAAGAAATTCCAAAGCATCATATCAAAGGAAGGGAAAAACAAGAACAGAGAAATAAACAGACAAATGATATATATGGAGGGAGGAAATGAAACAAAACGGGGTGGGGGGTCCTAATTAAGGAATTAAAAAAAACCCTACTAATTTAACCCAGAATTGACAATCGCTTGTTTCAAAAAGATTACCCAAACTTGGTCAAACCAGTCTCGGATGGGATCAATTTAAGGTCAACTTTGTCTACGATTTTCTTTAATATTTGATTTGCTTAACCAAACACGAGATCGACCAGTTTTGTTTTTAGAATATTTATTTCAAATACACGTTTTTAGGATCAAGTGATGCTAGGGAAAATAATAATGACATGGGATATGAAGCGTTCTTCAATATTATGCTTATCTTCTCCTCTTGGAGTATCGGCTATTCAGGCCCTTTCAACGGAATAAAATCGTTTTTTTAAAGCGTAGTCTTCGGAGTAGGCTAAGAATGCCAAACATCCTACAAAGATAAATACTTGGCACCAACTTCTGAAACCGATTTTTATCATAATTTTCTGACTAGTTCTTGAAACAAGGAAACAAAATGCATTGAATGCCCTAACCACGAAATTCCTATCATTTTTTTCCTTTCCAATTTGTGTCCTTTGACTGCATCGTGAAAAGCTTGAACATTCTAAAATGCTCATGAAACGGACAGAAAAAAACCCACTTGTTTCGCAATAGTTCTACCTTAATTAAGCACAAAATAGTCTGCACTAGGTAGATGATACATAACCATGTAGCCTAAAGGAGTAAAGCATGTTTTCTCTGCACACCTAGCAGTTTAGCTTAGCTAAAAACGACAACATCCTTTATGAAAATGAATAATCCTGCAAATTGAAACCTAGCAGAAGTGACCACCAGCACACAACAATATCATACAACTGACAATCTATCTAACGATCCTCAACACACGTTTCTTGTCTACAAATGATGCTCTTCTTTAGAACAAAGATGGCAGCCATCAAACTATGAACCAACCTAAGGGGTCCCTGCAACTAGACCGGGCAGTGGTGCTACAGCAGTGGAAGCGAAAGTGAGAGAACAAATCCACGGATGGGACAGAGAGGGAGTGAGGTAGAGAGAGAGAGCGGAGGTAATTTGCCTTGCCTACCGAAAAGAATGTTCCAGAAGCAAGAAGTGCAGCCGTGCCAAGATTTTCATAAACCTGACTCAAAAAAGAGGAAGGGGAGAGAGAGAGAGATGGGGCAGACTGGTGAAAGACAGAAGAAGGATAAGAGGATGGGGGAGGAGGAGGAAGAAGGGAGTGAGATGGGAAAGGTGTGGGGCATGGAGGGGGAGGGGTGGGAGTAGATAGAGGTGAAGGATATCCAGGTACAGGTGAAGTGTGGATAACGTCTAGTTTTCACGTTCTACCTTTCCGGGGAAACGTTGGAGTCTGAATCTATCTGCGAGCATCTAAACTCAATATTGTCTTTTTCTTTTCTTCTCTTCTGCTTCTTTTCTTGGTCACCCCCTAAAGTGTGTGCAATTACTTCTATGAAACGAAGCTGGCTCCACCACAGAAGAAGAAGAAGAAGAAGAAGAAGAAGAAGAAGAAGAAGAACAACAACAACAAGAACAACAACAAGAAGAAAACGAATACCCCCCCCCCCCCCCCCCCCCCCCCAATGCCAGCCATTTTACCCTCTCTTATTCAGCCAGGTGAATGGTGAAGCAGTTAGAATGCCCGTTGTCTCCTCTGGTACGTGGCTGTCATAGTCTGACACGAAGTGTGGCCTACCTGTCTTGTGCCGTTTTGTTAATCCTACCTGTTCTCCCTCCATGTCAAGATGGTTGGTTCCAGAGGAGGGGAGGGGGAGGGAAAGGGAATAGGGGATAACGTGCTGCCACCATAGCCGCTACTGACTCTACAAAAACTGAACGGGGGAGGGGGGGGGGGGGGGGGGGGGAGGGGTGAACAGGGGGGGGGGGGGTAGAAAAGGTGCGTGTATTTGGGGAGAAAGAGGGGTGGGGTGGGAGGGGGTGAACATAGTTGTAGAAAAGGTGCGTGTATTTGGGGAGAAAGAGGGGTGGGGTGGGAGGGGTGAACATAGTTGTAGAAAAGGTGCGTGTATTTGGGGAGAAAGAGGGGTGGGGCGGATAACGTAATGCTTTATGGAAACTGGGTTGAGTCCAGATTTCCATGGATATTTCTCAACATACAACAACAACAACAGCAGCAGCAACAATCCAGCTGTGAACGACTTCCATAACTTATTGTGATCAAAACTTTAGTTTTTTCTTCCAAGTGTTAGTTTTGAACAAATGTTTCCGTTGCAACTGACGGGTTTTCTTTCAGCAAAGGCACACAAACAATAATGAATTTTAACAGCAATGTTCTCTTTTCATAATAAAGAATATGTAATTTTTTTGAAATGTTGGAAATTACGTTAGATACATGTAGTAAAAGTAATATTGTGTCTTCTTTAACCCTTTCACCGCCAGCCATATTTCAGCTAAAACATTCCATTACATTTACCTGGGTAGAGAACAAAATCCATCTGCCGTATTGGGGATTCTTCTGTGACGTATATAAAATAAGGTCTAACCGTACTTCGCATAAACTAAGACAATAGGGTCTTTGGATAATGGACCCCAATTTGATGCCTTTTAGTGACATGGGTGTTAAATCATTGTGGTGTTAAAATGCGACTGTGGCGGTGAAAGGGTTAAAGCTACAGGTGTACGTTCTTTTCCCCTTTGAAATGGAAAACCAGTTATGATCAATTTCTTTAAAAAGGAATTATATGGGTTACTTTCGTTATTGAAAAACACACACACACACAAAACAACAACAGCAACAACAACAAAACGAGAACGCTTTTTACAACACAACTTCTGTATTATCAAATCATGTCAACCTGAACTGCTGGCCCAGACACTC
>CM065708.1:39537147-39557147 GCA_017654935.2 Phymorhynchus buccinoides
ACACACACACACACACGCACGCACGCACGCACACGCACACGCACACACACACACACACACACACACACACACACACACACACACACACACACACACACACACTGCTCAGCATGCTAACTTACAGATAATTCAAGGGAAGCAACTATGAACTTGTGTGTAATTCTGGTGAGACCTCCAGCAGTAGCGCCCCCTGAGTAATTGTGGCGCGTCAGATTTGAAATGCAGCACCCCGAACACTGTACGTACTGTCCGAACTATGCCGGTGTCACGATAAATAAGTAGTCCTATGAAATATTTACCTCTGCGCATGCGCATTAGAGCAGTTACTTATCTCGCGTGATTACTACTAACCCTAACCCTATCCCTAACCACGGAAAGAACCAAGAAATAGAGCAGGAGGGTGTAAATCTACATATTTGCAGAGAAATCGATGTACAAAGCCATGCACTTAGTTTCGTAATGATTCACAATGGCGGACAAACAAACGATTCTGATTGGCTACGCGGCTAGAGGTAAAAATCTCATAGAGGTAAAAATACACCGCCACACCGGCCCAGATCGACTGTACGGCCACAGACATGCAGACGAAGCTGTGGGGAACAGAAAACGACCTTCAACAAACCGCCCATTTCATCAAAACCATCAAAATTCGGGTTTGAAGCACTTTTGGAACGCAGAAGAAGAAGAAGAAGAAATGCAGCTTTTAGTTCTCTGACCTTCACTCAGTAAATCTGTTTCGTTTCTGTTTGTCTGTCTGCCTATTTGCTTCTCTATTCTTTCTTTCTTTCCGAGTTTCTTTTCTTCTTCAGCTTTTCCTTTCTTTTTTTTATCGTTCCTTCTTTCCTTGCTTTGGACGGTCCCCGTATGGCCGGTTGTCTGGCTGTCTACCCACCAAAGCTCTCTCTCTCTCTCTCTCTCTCTCTCTCTCTCT
This sequence comes from Phymorhynchus buccinoides, assembly GCA_017654935.2. Classification (NCBI taxonomy): domain Eukaryota; kingdom Metazoa; phylum Mollusca; class Gastropoda; order Neogastropoda; family Raphitomidae; genus Phymorhynchus; species Phymorhynchus buccinoides. Next base: position 39,538,079 of record CM065708.1, read on the forward strand.
CTCTCTCTCTCTCTCTCTCTCTCTCTCTCTCTCTCTCTCTCTCTCTCTCTCTCTCTCTCTCTCCCCTTTGTTTTTGTTTTTTCTTCTTTTCTTTTGTTTTTCTCTCTTCGACCTCTTCGCCCTTTTCAGTTGTAATAATGGTCAGAACTGATCTTGACAACTATATTGGAACAAGAAGAAGAAGAAGAAGAAAATGAGTTTAATGGGATACTTCATTATGTCATAGTTATGCTTAAGGACCCACCATTAGACACCCATAAGCTTAGTACTGGTGAGAGAAAGAAGCTCATTTTCCGTTATTAAAGTTTTGCTTGCGTGCGCCGCGTAGGTGTGTGTGCGTGTGTGTGTCAAAGTCAAAGTCAATTTTTAGATGGAACATTGAATAAGCAATAATAATTTGTTTTTTTACATCAAGCCATCAAAATATAACACAAAAATTAAAGAAGAAAATAGTAACCATGAAAAAACAACAAACAAACAAAAACTTTAATAAGGTAGGTGTGTGTGTGTGTGTGTGTGTGTGTGTGTGTGTGTGTGTGTAATCCGTCTTAACGCCCTCCGGTCTAAACAGACACACATGGGACATTAGTAGATATAAAGATGGTGGGAACGATCCTGGAGGCATTGCCCGGAGGCAGTGCAACTCCAGGAAAGTCCCGATTTTTTTAACGATACAGATAGTACATGCTGCTTCACACATGAATCACGAAATACCACGATTTAAACATAAACCACGAGACTTCAACCTCCTTCCCCCTTCCCTTCTCCCCCATTGCAGACGACATTGATAATGAAAATGGCGGAGTTTCCTCCCTTGCACCGCAGTTTCCGGATGAATAATGACGTCATTCTGCTCTTCCGCCATCTTCGCTTCCTGAATCAACGACACAGCCCCTTTACTTGATGTTTACATCAAACTGAAGCCAGAAATCAGCCCGGTTTTCATAGTCCCTGCTGCTATTAGCTGTTCATAAGGTACGTGTCGGGTCTGTTGAATTTAAGCGCTGAATTTCTCGTAATAATATCCTAATGAAGTGTCCGTATCGACATTTTTCCGATTGGGTGACGGATCGTCTGAAAATGACATGTCAAAAGAATGCAGAATGTTTGATCAAATCAGGAAGCAATATTATTGTTTTGCATTGAAAAAGAAATGTTGCATTTTCGGCCTTTCGTTTGTTGTTGTTTTCCTGCGTTATAACAATAATGCATTAGTTTGAACCCCCCCAATTTATTGCATCTGTTTCCTGGTCGAAATTATGTCGTCTGCTTTGGAGACACCAGTGACAGTGACCAGACGATCAGTCACACACCCACACTGAGAGTGGATCGACTCATTGAGTCAACAATACTGCTGTTTACAGAGTTTAATTTAAAGAGTAAGTGGGTATTTGTTTGTTTAAACTGTTGCACTCTTTGATGTTTTTGTAGAATTTGTCATAGTCATAGCACATTAGCAGTCTTACTAGCAGACAGTTTTTTCAATGAATCAATGAATGCAAATTAGGCTAGTCATTGAATCAATGACAGAATGAGTAATGTTGGTCATTCCCTTATGTAGACAGTAAGTATGAGATCATATTCAGATGCAAAATTGAGTATGTTGTCATCTTTATTGATTGGTTGTGTGGGAAAACATTTTAATCCGATACTACTACTACTAGTACTACTAGTAGTACTAGTGATAGGTCTGATTCCATCACATTTTTTACCATTATGAGCATGAAACGTAAGTATTTTATTCATTGTTTATGTAATAATTAATGTACAGTTTTGTTTCATGAATATTGTTGATTTTTGTTTAATCATAAAGATGAGGCATATGCTTCATGAATGTTTTCATACATATTTAAAATGATGCACAGTACACTCACTACATCAGTACATGAGAATGTTGGGCATAAAAGTTTATTAAAACTGAACATCTCTTGTGACAGATGATTAATTGTTCGCGTGTTAAGAACTCGACAGCAACTTATAAATGTATTGTCAGTGGTCAGAATTTTGTTCTTTTAGATGATATATCCAGCGTGCACAGGAAGAAAAAAGCTGCAAGAGAACTGTATGCAAAGTGGGGATTCATCTCTACATCGCGAATTCCTACTGCGCAAATTCCTACTCTGTGTGTGTGTGTGTATGTGTGTGTGTGTGCATGCACCCGTGTGTGTGTATGTGTGTGTGTGTGTGCATGCACCCGTGTGTGTGTATGTGTGTGTTTCTCTTTCGTCGTCCCTGTGTTTCTGTCCTTTCTGTGTACATGTAATGTATGCTTACTCTCTCTTATCTGCCCCCCCCCCCCCCCCTCTCTCTCTCTCTCTCTCTCTCTCTCTGTGTGTCTATGCCCCCCACCCCCCTCTCTGTCTGACTGTCTCTGTCTGTATTTCTCTCTCTCTCTCTCTCTCTCTCTCTCTCTCTCTCTCTCTCTCTCTCTCTCTCTCTCTCTCTCTCTCTCTCTCTCTCTCTCTCTCTCTCTCTCTCTCTCTCTCTCTCTCTCTCTCTCTCTCTCTCTCTCTCTCTCTCTCCACGTCATTGTTTCTGACTGACTGTTTCTGTCTGAGAGAAACATTGTAAATTAAGGACAAGTGTTTTCAAATGCACGAAAACGCACAGACAGACAGAGAGGGGGGAAAGAGAGAGAGAGAATAATAAGAGCTTGATCGTTTTGTTTGTTAACTTCTTTAAAAATCTATTATACATGTACGTGACTTTTTACTTGTGCTGTTTTAGACCATTACTGAATCTGGCCTTGGTCACACATAACACACACACGGTACACACACACACACGCACCCATGCATACACACACACACATGCATGCACACACACACATATATTATATTATTATTATTATAATACACACACACGCTTGCACGCACAAAAATTGTGAACTAAGGACAGGTGTTTTCAAATGCACGAGAACGCACAGACAGACAGAGAGAGACACACACACATTAAAGCATTTTGCGCAGTAGGATTCGCGCAGTAGGAATTCGCGCAGTAGGACTTTGCGCAGTAGGAATGACACTGTTAATTAATAGTGGTAGGTGAACACAGGCGTAAAGTAACATCAGAGAAACAAGTAACCAGGCTGGGAATATCCTGCTATCACTACATATCAATAACACTACCAGTACCAAGATAAATAAAATCACTACGGCTATCACTATGTATCGATAACACTACCAGTACCAAGATAAATAAAATCACTACGGCTATCACTACGTATCAATAACACTACCAGTACCAAGATAAATAAAATCACTACGGCTATCACTACGTATCGATAACACTACCAGTACCAAGATAAATAAAATCACTACAGCTATCACTACGTATCGATAACACTACCAAGATAAATCACTACGGCTATCACTACGTATCGATAACACCACCAAGATGAATCACTACAGCAACTAAGGGTTAGGGTTAAAATAGGGTTAAACTTAGGTAAGGAATAGGGTTAGGTTAGGAAAAGGGTTAGGGTTAGGAATAAGGTTAGGGTTAGTCTGTCGGAATCCAAACTGACAGATTGGCCCAGTCATCATCAATGTTCTCTATGGGTCGTAGTGGTAGCAACGGGTAGTTCTTTCGATGATATGTAGTGAAAGTGCTACACACCCACCAGGATCTTTGCTTTTCTAGTTATTGGCCACTGCAAAGAACACCTTTTGCAAGAGTGAATGTCCTTGGTGGGTGGGGAGAGATGCTTGAGTACTGGCCAAACAAGGGAATAACTCTCGCCAATAACCCTATTTGAGGCCACTGAATGGCTGCCTTTTGCAAGAGTGAATGCCCTTGTGAATACTGACCAACAAGGACTTAGCTCCTGCCGTCAAGGGCATTAATAACCCTAGTTGCAGTGGCCAATTCGCAGCACTAACCAGTGAATACTGACCAACAAGGACTTAGCTCCTGCCGTCAATGGCATTAATAACCCTAGTTATAGTGGCCAATTCGCAGCACTAACCAGTGAATACTGACCAACAAGGGCTTAGCTCCTGCCATCAAGGGCATTAATAACCCTAGTTGCAGTGGCCAATTCGCAGCACTGACCAGTGAATACTGACCAACAAGGACTTAGCTCCTGCCGTCAAGGGCATTAATAACCCTAGTTGCAGTGGCCAATTCGCAGCACTAACCAGTGAATACTGACCAACAAGGGCTTAGCTCCTGCCGTCAAGGGCATTAATAACCCTAGTTGCAGTGGCCAATTCGCAGCACTGACCAGTGAATACTGACCAACAAGGGCTTAGCTCCTGCCGTCAAGGGCATTAATAACCCTAGTTGCAGTGGCCAATTCGCAGCACTAACCAGTGAATACTGACCAACAAGGGCTTAGCTCCTGCCGTCAAGGGCATTAATAACCCTAGTTGCAGTGGCCAATTCGCAGCACTGACCAGTGAATACTGACCAACAAGGACTTAGCTCCTGCCGTCAAGGGCATTAATAACCCTAGTTGCAGTGGCCAATTCGCAGCACTGACCAGTGAATACTGACCAACAAGGGCTTAGCTCCTGCCGTCAAGGGCATTAATAACCCTAGTTGCAGTGGCCAATTCGCAGCACTGACCAGTGAATACTGACCAACAAGGACTTAGCTCCTGCCGTCAAGGGCATTAATAACCCTAGTTGCAGTGGCCAATATTCGCAGCACTGACCAGTGAATACTGACCAACAAGGACTTAGCTCCTGCCGTCAAGGGCATTAATAACCCTAGTTGCAGTGGCCAATTCGCAGCACTGACCAGTGAATAAGGCTTAGACTGAGCTTAGGCGGACATTGAGGATAGGTGCTATTGAATAGAGGTGGAGAAAAAAACCGGTTTGAACCGAAAAACCGGTGTTAAGTTTTCGCGGTTCGAAAAACCGGTTAGAGTTGATGTGAACCGGTTTTTAAACTGTAAACTGAAAGTAAGTTTTTCTTAGAATAACGCATTCTTTTCGAAGAACAACACTGATTCTCAGCGCAGATTGGGTGTTTGTAAGCCAAGAGTAGCTGTTTCTAGTTTGTGGCTTTGACTTTGACTGAGTGTTAAGTTGAGTGTGTGTGTGTCATAAGTTTCTTTATTGTGTGTGTGTGTGTGCGCGCGTTCGTGCGTGTGTGTGAATATTCTGACAAATAAATATGTGTTTGCATAGGTGAAGCTAGTGATGCGAGTACTGGTTAAAAAACTGGTTCGACAAATCCGGTTCGAAGAAGGAAAACCGGTTCAGATTTTGTAACCGGTTCTCAACTACTATTGAATACAATGTACGACTTAAATGTAATGTGAATTATCTTATGACCACCTGATATTAGTTACTACTAGTATTACTGTTGCTTGAGAACCTGGTGGTTGTGTGAAACTGAAAGAGTGGCAGAGACAGAGAGACTGGACAAATTGTATCCTCATCACACACTGGCGGCCATGTAATGGTTTCAGCTTGAAAAGCAAAAACAAAAGAAACCCAACAACTTTAGTTTTTTTAATTAAAAAAAAAGTTTAAAACTTTTGTACTTGAATTACGTTTATTTTTTTCATGCTTGAAATCCTCCACATCCTCATGATACTGTGATCAAAAGATGTCCTCACTTTAGCTTGTGACCATAGTACAGTGGAACCTCCCTTAGAAGACCTCCCATTATAAGACTCCCTCCCACATAAGACCCACTTCTCTGAGACATTGCCCTTCTTTGTAAGTATTAAAATTACCTCCCTTATAAGACCTCATTTTGGGTAATTTTTGAAGGTTTTATAAGGGAGGTAATTTTAATACTTACAAAGAAGGGCAATGTCTCAGAGAAGTAGGTCTTATGTGGGAGGGAGTCTTATAATGGGAGGTCTTACAAGGGAGGTTCCACTGTATTATGTAAATGTTTGTAAAGTATAACTCGATAAACATCCAAAACAGACACACCAAGTTCAAAGGACAAAAGTGTAAACTGCTTGGTAAAGATGTGAAAAGGGGGGAAGGAAACTCTAGTTTAGACACCTGCAGAATAGGTGAGGGGAGCTAGAGGGTGGGGTGGGGGGCATCTTTATTGGAGGGGGATGCTGATCTTTTATTGGAGGGGGGTGCTGATAACTAAAGAGGAAGAACCCCAGGGAGTGGAGTGGTTGTGCCAGAAAGCTACCCAGATAGCAGGGTTATAGCTGTGTTTTGATTCCTTCACATGCACACACATGTGCACACTTGCAGGCACGCTCTTTCACACACGCACACATACGCTCACACACACACATACACCCACACACACACACACACACACACACACACACACACACACACACACACACACACACACACACACACACACACACACACACACACACACACACACACACACACGCACACACACAGAGTCACATACACACACTATATACTAATACATCCACACACAAAGTGACACATACACGGAAACACAGACACGTGAATGCACACACTACATACATGCACGCACACACACACACACACACACACACACACACACACACACACAGAGCAGGAGAGGGAGCACACTACACCCTATGCACACACACATACACTCTCTCTCTCTCTCTCTCTCTCTCTCTCTCTCTCTCTCTCTCTCTCTCTCTCTCTCTCTCTCTCTCTCTCTCTCTCTCTCTCTCCCTCCCTCCCTCCAAGACTTTTACAATCCTCCTTCTTTTGATGCAGAACATTATCACAGGTGAACACCTGAGATTGGATGAGGAAAGAAGATGGGTCAGACCAGATAAAACTTGAGTCTTGACCGACTTTGGGCTGCAGTATACTGCTAGTACAGTGGAACCTCCCTTCTTCTTCTTCCATCGCTCAGACAGTTTCCTGCCAATTATGAGCGTAGTTGCTTCATGCTGCCGGTTTGCGCCTAACTAAGAAATAGTTAGGCCCAGCAAGTCCCACTTCGGCTGGTGGAAATCTTTTGACCTCCCATTATAAGACTCCCTCCCACATATTAAAACCTACTTCTCTGAGACATTGCCCTTCTTTGTAAGTATTAAAATTAACTCCCTTACAAGACCCCTCCCTTAAAGACCTCATTTTGGATGAGTTTTGAAGGTCTTATAAGGGAGGTTCCACTGTAAAATAAATCATATTTTATGTAGATTTTGTGAGAAAATAAATCAAAATCATGTAAGGAGTTCAAAAGTTTCTAATTGAAGTAGAAGGTGTTTGTATATGTTTGAGGAAGGGTTGGGGCGCAGTTGGGGGTGAGGAGGGGTGGTGGGGCCGGGATGGGGGGAAGGAGTATGTGAAAGTGCCCATGATCATTTTGAACTACTGTTTCATTTTGTTTTTCCTTCTTTCTTTCTTTCTTTCTTTTTTTTAAAAAGAATGTCTTACAAATATGAAATACAGTGTGTTGTTTGTGTTACTGGTACTTTCTGCATATTTATGCCCCCCTCCCTCTTTTTCTTTCACCCTTGCATGCGCACACGCATTCACACGCACACGCACGCACTCACAGAGAGCTGAGAGAGAGATTGAGAGAGAGAGGAGACATTTGGAAGGAAGGGGGAATAATCACGCACTGCAGAAATCACATTGACTTGTCTCTCTTTGTGCTTGGAATGGTCAGGGTGGACTGATCAGGGGAAGGGTGGAATCTGTGCATGCCCTAGATATTATGCTGATTGCTTGGGGTGGAAATGACCTATCTTTTCCACTGTTTGTCTGTCTCACTGTCTGTCTGTCAGTCTTTTAATTGTTTTTGTTTTTTTAATTTGTTTTTCTTTTATCCAAGGACAGATTGGAAGAATAGGCATCGCCTAAAATCTTTATCCTTGTCAAATAAAGTTGTCCAGTGTCTGTCTGTCTGTCTGTCTGAGCGCTGGAAAATGTCAGTGTGGTTTGATCAGGAGAATGATGAATTGTGTGGGCATGCCATAGTCTCATGCTGCTTGCTTTGGATTAAACTGACTTATCTTTTCCATTATGCCTTTCTCTGTCTGTCTGTCTGTCTGTCTCAGCGCTAGACAAGGTCAATGTGGATGGATTATGGTGAATCCTGTGTGCATGCTATAGATATCATGCTGATTGCTTGGGGTGAAATTGACTTATCTGTTTGTCTGTCTCAGTGTCTGTCTGTCTGTCTCTGAGCGCTGGTAAATCTCAGTGTGGATTGATCAGGAGAGTGGTTAATTCTGTGTTGTGCATGCCGTAGATATGCTGATTGCTTGGGATGAACATGACCTATCTTTTCCCTTAAGTCTGTCTGTCTGTCTGTATGTGTGTATGTATGTATGTGTGTTTCTGTGCTGGTAAATCTCGGTGTGGATTGATCAGGAGAGTGGTTAAGTTTTAATAATTATGTGTTGTGCATGCCGTAGATATGCTGATTGCTTGGGATGAACATGACCTGTCTTTTCCCCTTAAGTCTGTTTGTCTGTCTCAGTGTCTGTTTGTTTGTTTCTGTCTGTCTGTATGTGTGTGTGTATGTATGTGTGTCTCTGTGCTGAGAAAGCTCAGTGTGGATTGATCAGATGAATGAGGAATTCTGTGTGCATGCTTCATTGTGATTGCTGTGTGTGTGTGTGTGTGTGTGTGTGTGTGTGTGTGTGTGTGTGTGTGTGTGTGTGTGTACATGTGTGTGACTATATGTGGTTCTTGAACAAAACCCACCTGTTCCCCCGTCATTAAAGCTCCTCTCTCTTTATCTTCTCTCTCTTGCCATTAGGTCTGTTTCTGCTATATTCCATTTATGTTATCTGTGTGTGTTCGCGTTGTATTGCGTTTGTGTTTGAATGCTAACGTGTGTGTGTGGTTTGATTTGATTTCTATCAAGATTCAGCACCGTATAAATACTGTATGTTGTTGTTGTTGTTGTTGTTCTCTATGTGTCACGTGTGTGTGTGTCGGTGTCACCATGTGTGTGTGCGTGCATATGTATTCTCAATTTAGAAGAATTATGAATTCTGTGTGCATGCCATCAGGTATTTTATGATTGCTTGGGGCGACTCTGACCTCCCCCTTCTCTCTCTCTCTCTCTCTATATATATATATATATATATCTGTCTGTTTGTCTGTCTCTGTTCAGCAGCAGTTATAGATCCTCCCTTGCTGCAGTTCCATCATACATGTGCAAAATCACATTATTGTGTGTGTTTCCCTCCCTCTCTCCCTCTCGATCTCTTTCTCTGTGTGCGTGACACTCCTTCTCGCTCTGTGATTCTGTTTCTCTCTCTCTTCCTCTGTCACGTCTGTGTGGGTGTGTTGAGAAAGAAAGTTTCTAGAGCGTTTATTCTTTAAAAGTCTATGCACGGGCATGTGTGCACACACACACTGTGTGTCACTGTATGTATGTTTGTGTGTCTCACTGTGTATGTGTGTGTGTGTGTGTGTGTGTGTGTGTGTGTGTGTGTGTGTGTGTGTGTCTGACACTGTCAGTGTGTGTGTGTGTGTCACTGTGTGTTTATGTAATTGTGTGTGTGTAGCTATATACTTCAGCTGATTATCTTGAGTTATTTTAAGGCACTTGACAGAACCCCCAAAAAGTTGAACTTGAAGTTGAAGAGAGGTTCTTGGACTGTTTCCAGGCCTACACTGACTCCTTACTGGAGAGAGACAGATATAGAAAGACAGACAGTAACAGAGAGAAACACTGAACACTGAAAACTTTATTTTTCAAGGATGAAGATTTTAGGCAAAACCTAGTCTTCCAGTCTGTCCTTAGAGAGGGAGAGAGAGAGAGAGAGGGGGGGGGGGGGTAACTGAAAGAGAAACACTGAACAATGAATAACTTTAGTTTTGAAGGATAAAGATTTTAGTGAAAGCCTATTCTTCTAATCTGTCCTTTGAGAGGGAGAGAGAGAGAGAGAGGGGGGGCATCTCTTGGAATGTAAGTAGCTAGTTTGAATGAGACAAAGTAGATTGAATTGCTTGAATAGTAAACAAAACGGTGCACAATATTTGAAACAATAGTAAGCATCACAAACAAGAACAACTATGACAACAACAAAAACAAAAATGTTAAAACTTGTTGCCAAGTGAATGCCACCTTTTAAATAGAGTATCTCCCCCCTCCCACACACACACTTTTGGTTTTATTTTCCTGTTTCATGTTTCTTTATCTTTGCTTTTCAATGCAGCAGAGGATAGTATCTTGATAGTTCTTTGGCAATCTATTCCATAAACTATACTGTTCCTCTCTCTCTGTCTGTTTCCGTCAATCTAAATGCTCTTGTTTCTCTGTCCTATCTTTTTGTGTGGAAGATATCACAGCTGTATCACTATCAGTTTGATGGTTCTTTGGCAATCTATTCCATAAACTATACTGTTCCTCTCTCTCTGTCTGTTTCCGTCAATCTAAATGCTCTTGTTTCTCTGTCCTATCTTTTTGTGTGGAAGATATCACAGCTGTATCACTATCAGTTTGATGGTTCTTTGGCAATCTATTCCATAAACTATACTGTTCCTCTCTCTCTGTCTGTTTCCGTCAATCTAAATGCTCTTGTTTCTCTGTGCTATCTTTTTGTGTGGAAGATATTACAGCTGTATCACTATCAGTTTGATGGTTCTTTGGCAATCTATTCCATAAACTATACTGTTCCTCTCTCTCTGTCTGTTTCCGTCAATCTAAATGCTCTTGTTTCTCTGTGCTATCTTTTTGTGTGGAAGATATCACAGCTGTATCACTATCAGTTTGATGGTTCTTTGGCAATCTATTCCATAAACTATACTGTACCTCTCTCTCTGTCTGTTTCCGTCAATCTAAATGCTCTTGTTTCTCTGTGCTATCTTTTTGTGTGGAAGATATCACAGCTGTATCATTATCAGTTTGATGGTTCTTTGGCAATCTATTCCATAAACTATACTGTTCCTCTCTCTCTGTCTGTTTCCGTCAATCTAAATGCTCTTGTTTCTCTGTCCTATCTTTTTGTGTGGAAGATATCACAGCTGTATCACTATCAGTTTGATGGTTCTTTGGCAAAGTGCCCCTATCTTCATCTGTTTCCCTCCCTGTCTCTGTGTTTGTCTCTGTTGTCTTTCTCACTTTCACTTTCACTTTCTCCCCCCTCTCTCTTTTGATTGTTAAGTATTAATTGTGTTTGTGTAGAACCAGTACTGTTAGTTGTCTATTCTATGTAGATATCAAAAGTAATTGCCAAGAACGTGCAATTTATACTTTTTTTCTTTTTTCCCCCCTGTATTATTATTTATGTTTCCCCATTCTCCCCAATGTTTATGTGCCCATGGCCTAAAGACATTAAAGTATTTCAAGTTTCAAGTCTCTCTCTCTCTCTCTCTCTCTCTCTCTCTCTCTCTCTCTCTCTCTCTCTCTCTCTCTCTCTCTCTCTCTCTCTCTCTCTCTCTCTCTCTCTCTCTCTCTCTCTCTCTCTCTCTCTCTCTCTCTCTCTCTCTCTCTCTCTCTCTCTCTCTCTCTCTCTCTCTCTCTCTCTCTCTCTCTCTCTCTCTCTCTCTCTCTCTCTCTCTCTCTCTCTCTCTCTCTCTCTCTCTCTCTCTCTCTCTCTCTCTCTCTCTCTCTCTCTCTCTCTCTCTCTCTCTCTCTCTCTCTCTCTCTCTCTCTCTCTCTCTCTCCTCTCTCTCTCTCTCTCTCTCTCTCTCTCTCTCTCTCTCTCTCTCTCTCTCTCTCTCTCTCTCTCTCTCTCTCTCTCTCTCTCTCTCTCTCTCTCTCTCTCTCTCTCTCTCTCTCTCTCTCTCTCTCTCTCTCTCTCTCTCTCTCTCTCTCTCTCTCTCTCTCTCTCTCTCTCTCTCTCTCTCTCTCTCTCTCTCTCTCTCTCTCTCTCTCCCAAAATGTGTGTACTGCACTTAAAGTAATGGACTGATTATTATGAAAGTTGGCATATTGGTTCCCAAGTGATTCCCCCATCCTTTTAAACTTTAATTTCTTCTTCTTCTGCATTCCCGGGCCATATGGCCATAATGGGTGTCTGTTTCTTAGTTTTCACTGGTCTCTCTGCTGACAATGAACTGATTGATTGGGGATAGCAACAGTAGCAGCTGCAGAAGTAACAGTAGTTGTAGCAGTAGTAGTGTGTGTGTGTATCCCTCACCAGTCTAGCAATGACGCTATATATATATAATTCCCCCCCCCCCCCCACCCCCCACCCCGACCCCCTCCTTGATATTGTTTCTTCCTGTTCCCCATCCATACTGTGCTATGGCTGCATGTTTGGTGGCTTCTGCTAATGGGTTCTCCGGAATGTGTGTTGTGAATGCTGCCAGACACTACCAACAACAACAAACAGTGAGTGACTGAGAGAGAGAGAGGGAGAGAAAGAGAGAGAGAGAGTGAGAAAGAGAGAGAGAGTGTGAGAGAGAGAGAGAGAGAGAGAGAGAGAGAGAGCTATAGAGAGAGAGAGAGAGAGAAGGAGAGAGATTCTGAGTCTGAGTGTTTAACCCTTTCACCGCCAAAGTCGCATTTTAGCACCACAGTGATTTACCACCTATGTCACTATAAGGCATCAAATCGGGGTCTATTATCCAAAGACACTATTCTCTTAGTTTTGGGAAGTAAGGATAGAACCTTATTTTATATTATGTCACAGAAGAATCCACAATACTGCGGATGGATTTTGTTCTCTACCCAGGCAAATTTAATGGACATCTTTTGGCGAAATGTGGCTGGTGGTGAAAGGGTTAATGTACATCAGCCATAGGCCATTATGCAAACACGAAAATGATGGGGATGATGGGGAAGGGTGGGAAAGAGGGTGGGGGTGGGGGCAGACATGGGTGGTGAATGAAAAAGGCAAAGGAAAAAATAAACCATAATACATGACTGAGAAAGAGAGAAAAACAGTCAATCAGACAGACAGACAGAGAGAGACAGACAGACAGACAGATGGAGGAATGCACGTTGACACACTCAAGTAATCTAATGTGAAGTCTTCATTTACACACAGACAGGCACACAGACACACACACGCATACACGCACGTATGCGCGTGCACACACACACACACGCACACACACACACACACACACACATCTATATATAAACTGAAACAAAAGTGGTTAGGAAATCTCACTGGGTCTGTTATAGAGGCGGGGGAATGTTTTATCCACACAAGCATCTTTTCTTCTTTTGGTTCTAATCCTCTCACTCTTTCTTTCCTTTCTACCCACCCTCCACTATCATCCCCACCCTCCACTATCATCCACACCCCTACTCTACTGGTTGACTTCTTTTCTCGTTTTTTTGTGTTGGTATTTCTCTTTTTTATTCTTATTATCTTATTTATTTCATAGGAAGAAAAAAAAGAAATATTTTGTTACACTGGTCTGGTAATCAGAGACCAGAATAGTAACAGATGGAATCTAGTTCAGGTGGTTTATTTTGTTCTCTTTTATTAAACTGTGATGCAAAAATTGGCACACACACAAAAGTAGATGTTAACACTTGGTTCTAAAGGGAGAGTAGATAGGAATAAACCAGGCTGATGCTACTGTCTGTTCACCACTGAAGGTACTATCGTGATAGGAATAAACCAGGCTGATGCTACTGTCTGTCCACCACTGAAGGTACTATCGTGATAGGAATAAACCAGGCTGATGCTACTGTCTGTTCACCACTGAAGGTACTATCGTGATAGGAATAAACCAGGCTGATGCTACTGTCTGTTCACCACTGAAGGTACTATCCTGATAGGAATAAACCAGGATGATGCTACTGTCTGTTCACCACTGAAGGTACTATCCTGATAGGAATAAACCAGGATGATGCTACTGTCTGTTCACCACTGAAGGTACTATCGTGATAGGAATAAACCAGGATGATGCTACTGTCTGGCTGTCCACCACTGAAGGTACTATCGTGATAGGAATAAACCAGGCTGATGCTACTGTCTGTTCACCACTGAAGGTACTATCGTGATAGGAATAAACCAGGATGATGCTACTGTCTGTTCACCACTGAAGGTACTATCCTGATAGGAATAAACCAGGATGATGCTACTGTCTGTTCACCACTGAAGGTACTATCGTGATAGGAATAAACCAGGATGATGCTACTGTCTGGCTGTCCACCACTGAAGGTACTATCCTGATAGGAATAAACCAGGATGATGCTACTGTCTGTTCACCACTGAAGGTACTATCCTGATAGGAATAAACCAGGATGATGCTACTGTCTGTTCACCACTGAAGGTACTATCGTGATAGGAATAAACCAGGCTGATGCTACTGTCTGTTCACCACTGAAGGTACTATCGTGATAGGAATAATTAAACCAGGATGATGCTACTGTCTGGCTGTCCACCACTGAAGGTACTATCGTGATAGGAATAAACCAGGCTGATGCTACTGTCTGTTCACCACTGAAGGTACTATCGTGATAGGAATAAACCAGGCTGATGGTACTGTCTGGCTGTCCACCACTGAAGGTACTATCGTGATAGGAATAAACCAGGCTGATGCTACTGTCTGTTCACCACTGAAGGTACTATCGTGATAGGAATAAACCAGGCTGATGCTACTGTCTGTTCACCACTGAAGGTACTATCGTGATAGGAATAAACCAGGCTGATGCTACTGTCTGTTCACCACTGAAGGTACTATCGTGATAGGAATAAACCAGGCTGATGCTACTGTCTGTTCACCACTGAAGGTACTATCGTGATAGGAATAAACCAGGCTGATGCTACTGTCTGTTCACCACTGAAGGTACTATCCTGATAGGAATAAACCAGGATGATGCTACTGTCTGGCTGTCCACCACTGAAGGTACTATCCTGATAGGAATAAACCAGGCTGATGCTACTGTCTGTTCACCACTGAAGGTACTATCGTGATAGAAATAAACCAGGCTGATGCTACTGTCTGGCTGTCCACCACTGAAGGTACTATCCTGATAGGAATAAACCAGGCTGATGCTACTGTCTGTTCACCACTGAAGGTACTATCGTGATAGGAATAAACCAGGCTGATGCTACTGTCTGGCTGTCCACCACTGAAGGTACTATCCTGATAGGAATAAACCAGGCTGATGCTACTGTCTGTTCACCACTGAAGGTACTATCGTGATAGGAATAAACCAGGCTGATGCTACTGTCTGTCTGTTCACCCCACAAGGTACTATCGTGATAGGAATAAACCAGGCTGATGGTACTGTCTGGCTGTCCACCACTGAAGGTACTATCGTGATAGGAATAAACCAGGCTGATGCTACTGTCTGTTCACCACTGAAGGTACTATCGTGATAGGAATAAACCAGGCTGATGCTACTGTCTGTTCACCACTGAAGGTACTATCCTGATAGGAATAAACCAGGCTGATGCTACTGTCTGTCTGTTCACCCCACAAGGTACTATCGTGATAGGAATAAACCAGGCTGATGCTACTGTCTGGCTGTCCACCACTGAAGGTACTATCGTGATAGGAATAAACCAGGATGATGCTACTGTCTGTTCACCACTGAAGGTACTATCGTGATAGGAATAAACCAGGCTGATGCTACTGTCTGTTCACCCCACAAGGTACTATCGTGATAGGAATAAACCAGGATGATGCTACTGTCTGTTCACCACTGAAGGTACTATCGTGATAGGAATAAACCAGGCTGATGCTACTGTCTGTTCACCCCACAAGGTACTATCGTGATAGGAATAAACCAGGATGATGCTACTGTCTGTTCACCACTGAAGGTACTATCGTGATAGGAATAAACCAGGATGATGCTACTGTCTGTTCACCACTGAAGGTACTATCGTGATAGGAATAAACCAGGCTGATGCTACTGTCTGTTCACCCCACAAGGTACTATCATGATAGGAATAAACCAGGCTGATGCTACTGGCTGTTCACCCCACAAGGTACTATCGTGATAGGAATAAACCAGGATGATGCTACTGTCTGGCTGTTCACCCCACAAGGTACTATCGTGATAGGAATAAACCAGGATGATGCTACTGTCTGGCTGTTCACCCCACAAGGTACTATCGTGATAGAAATAAACCAGGATGATGCTACTGTCTGTCTGTTCACCCCAGAAGGTACTATCGTGATAGGAATAAACCAGGCTGATGCTACTGTCTGTCTGTCTGTCTGACATATGCAGTAGAACCTCCCCAGTAAGACCTCCCATTATAAGAATCCCTCTCATATAACAATACAAGACCTACTTTTCTGAGACATTGCCCTTCTTTGTAAGTACATGTATTGAAATTACCTCCCTTATAAGACCTCATTTTGGATGATGTTTGAAGGTCTTATAAGGGAGGTTCCACTGTATTATAACCCTCGCCTTGGCTTAAAGGGGCACCCTGACAGATGAGTTTTTGCAAGAAACACGTCGAGGTGACCAGGATGACAGCCTTTTCAAGGATCGGAACATTCACTTTGCTCATTTATTTTAGAAATTAAATGTCAAAACGGTGATTCCTCTTTGGCGGAGAGAGAATCCATTTTGGACAGGTGGGTGGAGGCCACTGAGAGTGGTTGAAGCTTTTTATTCTTTTTAATGCAGTAAAAAAAAAAAAAAAAGGAGCTATTTCCCTTGTAGTAATGGTAGTGAGCAAAACTCCTTTTGGTAAACTGTATAAAAACTATAAAAAGGCTTGTATTGTGTAAATTTCATGCAAACGATTTGGTCTAACTCAGGTGGCCAATGGAAAAGAGAAGGCATGCACTGAAAGAATCTGACTTCCAGCACCTCCACCAAGGAGGAATCGCCGATTTGACGGTTTGATTTATAATAAACCAGAGCAAAATGAATGTTACGATCTCTGTAAAGAGTGTTTTCCTGGTGATCTCGACGTGTTTCTTACAAAAACTCATCCGTCGGGGTGCCCCTTAAAGGCTGTCAGACCAATTGACATAGGCTAGAACACCAAGGCTACATCAAAATGTTGTTATGCTATGCATAGTTATGCGGGGATTGTCTTTAGCCATGACAAGCTCCTAGCATAACATCGTCAGTCTCAAAAATCCCCTTAAGACGGAGTGGCTGCCCACGTGGCGGGGTAAAAAACCAACGGTATCACACGTAATGTTCTCATCCCTAGCTGGTGCATTTGTATCATAGTGTTCAATTGCTTGGGCTGTTGGGATGATCCCTGGAGTCTTTTAGCCAGGGTACATCAACAGCATAACCAGGGATGCATAACCCTCGCCCTGTTCTTGATGCTCTCTTTGTTATTGCTCAATACCGGGATATTATGGTATCACTGTCACAGCAGAGTGCGGTTAGTCATTGCCCAGTTTCTCCCTTGATGCTCTCTTTGTTATTGCTCAATACCGGGATATTATGGTATCACTGTCACAGCAGAGTGCGGTTAGTCATTGCCCAGTTTCTCCCTTGATGCTCTCTTTGTTATTGCTCAATACCGGGATATTATGGTATCACTGTCACAGCAGAGTGTGGTTAGTCATTGCCCAGTTTCTCCCTTGATGCTCTCTTTGTTATTGCTCAATACCGGGATATTATGGTATCACTGTCACAGCAGAGTGTGGTTAGTCATTGCCCAGTTTCTCCCTTGATGCTCTCTTTGTTATTGCTCAATACCGGGATATTATGGTATCACTGTCACAGCAGAGTGCGGTTAGTCATTGCCCAGTTTCTCCCTTGATGCTCTCTTTGTTATTGCTCAATACCGGGATATTATGGTATCACTGTCACAGCAGAGTGTGGTTAGTCATTGCCCAGTTTCTCCCTTGATGCTCTCTTTGTTATTGCTCAATACCGGGATATTATGGTATCACTGTCACAGCAGAGTGCGGTTAGTCATTGCCCAGTTTCTCCCTTGATGCTCTCTTTGTTATTGCTCAATACCGGGATATTATGGTATCACTGTCACAGCAGAGTGTGGTTAGTCATTGCCCAGTTTCTCCCTTGATGCTCTCTTTGTTATTGCTCAATACCGGGATATTATGGTATCACTGTCACAGCAGAGTGTGGTTAGTCATTGCCCAGTTTCTCCCTTGATGCTCTCTTTGTTATTGCTCAATACCGGGATATTATGGTATCACTGTCACAGCAGAGTGTGGTTAGTCATTGCCCAGTTTCTCCCTTGATGCTCTCTTTGTTATTGCTCAATACCGGGATATTATGGTATCACTGTCACAGCAGAGTGCGGTTAGTCATTGCCCAGTTTCTCCCTTGATGCTCTCTTTGTTATTGCTCAATACCGGGATATTATGGTATCACTGTCACAGCAGAGTGCGGTTAGTCATTGCCCAGTTTCTCCCTTGATGCTCTCTTTGTTATTGCTCAATACCGGGATATTATGGTATCACTGTCACAGCAGAGTGCGGTTAGTCATTGCCCAGTTTCTCCCTTGATGCTCTCTTTGTTATTGCTCAATACCGGGATATTATGGTATTACTGTCACAGCAGAGTGCGGTTAGTCATTGCCCAGTTTCTCCCTTGATGCTCTCTTTGTTATTGCTCAATACCGGGATATTATGGTATCACTGTCACAGCAGAGTGTGGTTAGTCATTGCCCAGTTTCTCCCTTGATGCTCTCTTTGTTATTGCTCAATACCGGGATATTATGGTATCACTGTCACAGCAGAGTGTGGTTAGTCATTGCCCAGTTTCTCCCTTGATGCTCTCTTTGTTATTGCTCAATACCGGGATATTATGGTATCACTGTCACAGCAGAGTGCGGTTAGTCATTGCCCAGTTTCTCCCTTGATGCTCTCTTTGTTATTGCTCAATACCGGGATATTATGGTATTACTGTCACAGCAGAGTGCGGTTAGTCATTGCCCAGTTTCTCCCTTGATGCTCTCTTTGTTATTGCTCAATACCGGGATATTATGGTATCACTGTCACAGCAGAGTGCGGTTAGTCATTGCCCAGTTTCTCCCTTGATGCTCTCTTTATTATTGCTCAATACCGGGATATTATGGTATCACTGTCACAGCAGAGTGCGGTTAGTCATTGCCCAGTTTCTCCCTTGATGCTCTCTTTGTTATTGCTCAATACCGGGATATTATGGTATCACTGTCACAGCAGAGTGCGGTTAGTCATTGCCCAGTTTCTCCCTTGATGCTCTCTTTGTTATTGCTCAATACCGGGATATTATGGTATCACTGTCACAGCAGAGTGCGGTTAGTCATTGCCCAGTTTCTCCCTTGATGCTCTCTTTGTTATTGCTCAATACCGGGATATTATGGTATCACTGTC
>CM065708.1:39562147-39564647 GCA_017654935.2 Phymorhynchus buccinoides
AGTCAAAGTGTGCGTGTTCGTTTTGGAGTTGGAGATTTTAATTAACGGAAAAGAAAGTGAAAGTTGCCGGCACCAAGTTTCATCTTTTTGTTGAAGTCAAGATTTAAGCACCAAAAAAGAAAGAAAAAGAGTTAGGCCTATCCCTGTGAAGAAAGGGAGAACATGTGTGCAACAGTTGCCGGCACCAAGTGAAGTTGCAACTTTGTCGTTAAGGCCAACAAGTCTCTTCTCTTTTGAGTGATCGGTTTTGGTCAAATAGAGCGTGACGTTTTGTGTGTGTGTGTGTGTGTGGGGGGGGGGGGGGGGGGGGGGGGGTACTATAAAGGCCTGCAGCGAAAGTGCCTTTCTGGGATTGGGTTTTGAGTTGATATCCTGTGAACATTGTGTCAGGGGGGTGAGGGTCAATGCCTACTACTGTACTACTACTAGTACCTAGTAGCTAGGTTCCTTTCTATCCTTCTTTTTCCGTGATGGTGAAGTTTCACTGAAGCAGTGTTGCTGTTAGGATGGGGTGTGAACATTGAGTGACAAACTATTATTCCAATCAACAAACCAGTCAATCATTTCATACGATCAATCAATCAATCAGTCAGTCAGTAGCCAACCATTGATGGTGTAATTAGTCAATTAAGCAATCGATAGTTTGGTTTGTGTATGTGTGGTTAGTTTTGGTTTATATTACTGGTGTATTACAAGAGGGTGGGAATGGAATGGAGGAGAGGAGGGGGTGGGGGCGCTTGGCTGCATGTCTTGAGGGATTGAAGAGAGGAGGTTTTGTGTGTGTGTGTGTGTGTGTGAGAGAGAGAGAGAGAGAGAGAGAGAGAGAGAGAGAGAGAGAACATGTATGTATACTGTACACATGTTCATTATACCCCTTTGGAAATGCAGTATAAAATATAGTTTAGCACCGAGATATGCCCATCTATTTGTAGTTACAGTCTTTTAGCACCTAGACATGGCCATCTATTTCTAGTTACAATCTCTCTAAGCATGACAAGATGTGTGATATTCTTTCCTGATGTTACTCCACAATTAGAACAAAGGTGCTCAAAGGTTATCTTGTAAAGACGGCAGAAGATGGGTTGAGAGGAAATACCTTTACAGTGACGTCAGGCAGCTTCACACCTTCGCCTGCTCTCCTTCCCCCTCTCTCTCTTTGTCTTACACTGGGGCTTCTACCCATTATTTTCAGGGTTCCCCTCTTACACTGGGGCTTCTACCCATTATTTTCAGGGTTCCTGTCTCTGTCTTACACTGGGGCTTCTACCCGTTATTTTCAGGGTTCCCCTCTGTCTTACACTGGGGCTTCTACCCATTATTTTCAGGGTTCCCCTCTGTCTTACACTGGTGCTTCTACCCGTTATTTTCAGGGTTCCCCTCTGTCTTACACTGGGGCTTCTACCCATTATTTTCAGGGTTCCCCTCTGTCTTACACTGGGGCTTCTACCCATTATTTTCAGGGTTCCTGTCTTACACTGGGGCTTCTACCCATTATTTTCAGGGTTCCTCTCTGTCTTACACTGGGGCTTCTACCCATTATTTTCAGGGTTCCCCTCTTACACTGGTGCTTCTACCCATTATTTTCAGGGTTCCCCTCTGTCTTACACTGGGGCTTCTACCCATTATTTTCAGGGTTCCCCTCTGTCTTACACTGGGGCTTCTACCCATTATTTTCAGGGTTCCCCTCTTACATTGGGGCTTCTACCCATTATTTTCAGGGTTCCCCTCTGTCTTACACTGGGGCTTCTACCCATTATTTTCAGGGTTCCCCTCTGTCTTACACTGGGGCTTCTACCCATTATTTTCAGGGTTCCCCTCTTACATTGGGGCTTCTACCCATTATTTTCAGGGTTCCCCTCTGTCTTACACTGGGGCTTCTACCCATTATTTTCAGGGTTCCCCTCTGTCTTACACTGGGGCTTCTACCCATTATTTTCAGGGTTCCTTACCTCTCTACCCTTTCAGGGGGGCTTCTACCCATTATTTTCAGGGTTCCCCTCTGTCTTACACTGGGGCTTCTACCCATTATTTTCAGGGTTCCCCTCTTACACTGGGGCTTCTACCCATTATTTTCAGGGTTCCCCTCTGTCTTACACTGGGGCTTCTACCCATTATTTTCAGGGTTCCTCTCTGTCTTACACTGGGGCTTCTACCCATTATTTTCAGGGTTCCCCTCTTACACTGGGGCTTCTACCCATTATTTTCAGGGTTCCCCTCTTACACTGGGGCTTCTACCCATTATTTTCAGGGTTCCCCTCTGTCTTACACTGGGGCTTCTACCCATTATTTTCAGGGTTCCCCTCTGTCTTACACTGGGGCTTCTACCCATTATTTTCAGGGTTCCCCTCTTACACTGGGGCTTCTACCCATTATTTTCAGGGTTCCTCTCTGTCTTTATCAGTCTGAATCTCTCTGTCTTTGATTGTCTTTCTGTGTCCCAGTCTCTGTCTTTCACTCTCGTTTCGGTATCAACCTCTGTCTGTCTCTTTTATCGCTCTCT
>CM065708.1:39572147-39577147 GCA_017654935.2 Phymorhynchus buccinoides
TGTTTAAAGCAGCCAAGCGGTGCTAGATTGGCAACCACAGCTGTTTTAAACACTTTGACATTTGACTTCTAATGGAAGCATGGAGAACAACCCTTATCCTGTTTCTCTCTCCAGGGTTTCTGAAAACGTAGAGATTGTGCATTTTACGCAGTAGACCTCTTAAATCACCCCCTAGAATCTCAAACCATGCGTTAGATTTACCCTTGAAAATCTCAAGCAGGGGGTGAGAAGACTCATTAATATGATGATTTGTGTCTGTCTGTCTGTCTGTGTTTGTATGTCTGTGTGTTTGTCTGTCTGTCTGTTTGTCTGTCTGTCTGTGTTTGCCTGTCTGTCTGTGTTTGTCTGTCTCTGTCTGTGCTTGCCTGTCTGTTTGTCTGTCCGTCTGTGTTTGTCTGTCTGTCTGTGTTTGTCTGTCTGTCTGTGTTTGCCTGTCTGCCTGTGTTTGCCTGTCTGCCTGTGTTTGCCTGTCTGTCTGTGTTTGCCTGTTTGCCTGTCTGCCTGTGTTTGCCTGTCTGTCTGTGTTTGCCTGTCTGCCTGTGTTTGCCTGTCTGTCTGTGTTTGCCTGTCTGTCTGTGTTTGTCTGTCTGTGTTTTTTTGTCTGTCTGTGTTCGCCTGTCTGTGTTCACCTGTCTGTCTGTCTGTCTGTCTGTGTTCACCTGTCTGTCTGTCTGTCTGTGTTTGCCTGTCTGTGTGTCAGTGTCACTCACCCACACCTCTGTCCGTCACCTTCCCTCTCTCACACCCTTCTATTTATTGTACTTTATTGTCTTTGACCCAGTTCCCCTCAGTCTACTCATAGGATGAAAATATGTATAGAGCTGTTTGTGTTGGTATTGATACTTGCTTGTGGGAGTGGGGTAAAGATGCCAGAATGAAACTTGTCCTCTGTGTGTGTGTGTGTGTGTGTTTGGTGTGTGTCAGCCTGTGCGTATGAATAGCTGGGGTGGGTGATGGGGGTAGTTTATACCTGTGTTTCACTGACAGTATTACATCATCATTAACACCTACTTTTCAAGATTTCTCAAATATTGTGTGAAGTAAACCTTTTCTTTATATGAGACTGAGAGAGAGAGATGGTGGTGATGGGAGAGAGAGAGAGATGGTGGTGATGGGAGAGAGAGAGAGAGAGAGAGATGGTGGTGATAGGAGAGAGAGAGAGAGAGAGAGAGATGGTGGTGATAGGAGAGAGAAAGGGAGAGAGGGAGGCAGGCAGGGAGGTAGAGAGAGAATAAGAAAGAAAGGGGGAGGGGAGGGGGAATACAAATCTTTTGTAATAAACAAATCAGGTCAGGATCCTACGAAAATCTTTTGTAATAAACAAATCAGGTCAGGATCCTACGAAAAATCTTTTGTAATAAACAAATCAGGTCAGGATCCTACGAAAATCTTTTGGCTTAGAGTAAGTTAGACTTCCGTTTCTTTTGGCGAAGAAGAAATAGAGTTAATTTGAAAACAAATGGTACACAAAATTAAAATTAGTCATTTGAAACTGACCTCATTACATCACAAAACAGTCCAATAGCTTTGTCAGCTTAGCACATCTGCCACAGTGAATGACACTTACTGTTGATGAAATTGGTCTTTGCAGATAATGAGATAGTGATAACCTACATTGGCTCTCATTCTGTGTTCATGACTATCACTTACTACGGTTAGTCACTAACTGACGTAGGTAGGACCCCACCGTGAAATTAGCCAACCTTATAACCGACAGCAGGTAGATGTGTGTTGCAACTGAAATTGTGGAGGCAGATACTGAGATATGATAGGTTACAATATTTCTGATTTTGATTCTTCTTTTTTTTTGCTCAGTTCTTAACAAGTTCTGAACGGACCAAGAATGTTATTTGTAGGACCAAGGGATTGTTTTAAACTTCAACTTTCCTGATCAATAAGTGAATAATATGGATATTGTAAGTCTTTTATCTAATAGTTGGCCATATGATTTTTCAAATGGGCTGAAGTCAACATAAGGAATCATTTTTTTAATTTTGCACTAGATTGTCTGTTCAGGATGAAAATGCTCAAATATTACTTTTACATGGTGTGCATAATAATATAGTGATTGCCCTGATGGTTGCAGTACGCATTGTCAAAGAGATTAAGTTCGCTTCTGTGATGGGCTGAACTGCAGACAGGCTATTTTCTTAATTTTGGGAGGTAAGGATAGGCCTAATGTTATGCATGTCACAGAGGAATTCCCAATATCGAAGATATATTATTTTCTCTATCCAGTTAAGTTTAAGGGTATTATTTTGGCTGAAAAATAGCTGGCGGCGAAAGGGTTAAACCGATAACAGCAAGAAGACAGCAAGAAGAACTAGCATCCATAATGGAAACCACAGACCCTGAAGATTTCATAGAAGTAATTAAAGAAATCAATTATATTGCCTCACTACTGTAATGAATTTTATACAGAACAGAACACTAGAACAGAACCGATAAAATAACAAGAAAAACAGTAAAATACTGTAGAACAAACCTCCACCATGGCGCGAATGGAGAGCTCAGAATACCCTGACAATTACATTGAAATCATTCTAGAACGAAATCAACGACTTTATTGCCTCGCTGTTGTGCTGACTTGTATGTAGAATTCACGCAGAATACAAAGACAAATCACCTAATAATACAAAAGAACATAAACCTCCACCATGGCGCACATGGAAAGCTCGGAGTACCCCGACGAGTACATAGAAATCGTTAACGAAATCAACGACTTTATCGCCTCACTCGATGGTGTTCCAGGGAAAGAAGACTCCTCTCTCCCTTTCAGCAACACCGGACACACCACCACCGGAGACGCCGCCGGTATCCACACCGCCGACAAATACTCGGACACCACCGGCGTCTGCGGAGGGGGCGGAAGCAGCGGAAGCTCGGACACGGGCTACGGCGGAAGCAGCCACTCCGCGGGCGGTCGAGAGTTCCTCTCCCCGTACGCCCCCGCCGGGTCCGCGCCCTTCCTGGACACCCGCTTCAGCGTGGACAGCCTCGAACACGACTATGAGCCGATTGAAAACCTAGCCCTGTCCCCCACCCCCCCTCCCACCCCGCCCCGCAACCCCACGCCAGTTCTGCGTAAGGACCCCTTCAACGTGGGCGTGCTGAGTGGAAGTAGCAGTTGTAGCAGCAGCAGCGGTGGTGGTGGTGGTGGGTTGGCGAGTCGTGCTGAAGCCTTGGGGCTGCAGGGGAGGATGGCGTCGGACGGGGTGCAGCCCAAGCACGTCAAGGCCGTCTTCAACTTCAAGGGGACCAATAATGATGAGGTGAGTGGCTGAGAGAGAGACAGACAGACAGACAGAGATTTTGTGTGCTGTGTTTATTGTGTTTTGATGCCGAGTTCCTTAGAGACGCACTGACCAACCACGATTAAGTCCCTAGTTTTTTTCTGGGTAGCTGTGACCCACATGCAAATGCCCCCAACTTCAAATTGAGGTTACTCTTTGAAATGATGTTTCGTTTTCGATCTGGGGGCATTTGTATGGGAGTCAAACCTGGTCAAAGCAAGATGAGCTATAAGAGGGAAAACATGTGAAACCCGTGATTTTGACACATGATCTTGTGGGTCTTTAAGCTGTCTGTGTGTGCATTTTCTAAGTCATGTTTTAACATTTCTTAGCCAACAGACTTCCACCCGGGGGGGGGGGGGGGGGGGGGGGGGGGGGGGGGGGGGGGGGGGATGTCTTTCGTACAAATAGTTATCTATTATCTTTCTGCCTTACCGGTCCATTCTCCTGCTTTTGTTCTAGAAATTCTTACAAAGATTTTCTCCAGCCAAAGACAGACATGCTGGACCTAACTATTTCTTAGTTTGGCGCATAACGGCAGCAACACATAACAAAAAAATGTGCGCTCATGGACAGAGATTTGGTATAGTCTACTTTCTAGTCACAAACTGGCAAAGACTTGTCTCTGTTAAATTCGGGTAGCTTCCCCCTGGAGAGTGTGTTGCAGCGAGTGCAGCACCACTTCTCTTCTTTTTTTTTCTTCTTTTTTTGGGGGGGGGCGAACTTGGGAAATCTAGCCATCAATTTGGTCATACCAGGCAGCGGGATTTCTCCCTACTCTTGTCGACTTTCAAATGCGTAAAGCGCACAGGTCAGCCTTGCTTTAAGTCCCCATCCGAAGGACTTGACATTCGGTTTGATTTTTCCGTTGCACTGGAAAGAAAGGGCGAGGCCGGGTTTCAGACCCGGGTCGCTCACGCATTGAAATTGGCAGGCAAGCGTCTTAGCCACTCTGCCACCTTCCTAATGAGTCCTGTCTGCCTGAGTGAGTGATCAATGAAGAAGAAAGGAGCAGCCAACAGACTGACTCCACCCGGAATGGAGGGTTGCTGGGTAGCCGTTGTAGTCATTGCTGGCTGTGTGTTCGCCTGCACTGTATCTTGTGGACCCCTGAAGTGTTCAGAGCAACGTATTGATGAGGTATTTTCATGGGTGCTACTCTTTCACTTTTACACTGATTTCAGTTTTTTAAATTTTACCACAAACTGAACTTCAGGTTTTTAAAAAAATGCATTCCAAAGAAATTTGACCACAGGCGATTTGGGGCGTTTTGATCTTGATTTTTCTCTCCTGGAAGTGTCTCTCTGGGAATCTTGAACACAGCATTGTGATGCCAAATTTTTTTCAAAGGCAATGTAATCATTTTACAAGGCTTATCCAACTCAAAACTGTCTCTGTCCATCATTGTGACTGTCTCGTTATCTCTCTCTCTCTCTTGCGTTGCCCCCCTGAATCTGCCCCTGTATCTTGCCGGGGCACTGGGCCGGCCCCTGGACCCCTGCCTTTCATTTTTTTTCATTTTGGGGAGTAGCACCCATGTATATTTCCTGAGGCTGTTGAGTCCTGTCCAATAGCTGTTGCTCTCTCCTTGTGGTGGTGACGATTGTGGGTTTAGGTTGATTGTTCGTGTTTTGTGGGTTGTCTTTGGATTCGATTTATCAAGATTGACCAAGTCTGCATGCTTTGATTTTAATTCATACTAGCGCA
>CM065708.1:39582147-39587147 GCA_017654935.2 Phymorhynchus buccinoides
CCATTGTGGGCATGATCACTGCCAAGAGGTTTTCTTTTCCTTCTGTTTTGTAGCCTGAATCCTATGGCGCGCCAAAGATACAAAACTCTATCTAGCAGTTCGACAGAGTTTAAAAACCCTATCGAACTGTTAGATACAGTTTCTAAACTATAGCTAGCAGTTCGATAGAGTTTCAAAACTCTGTCGAACTGCTAGATAGAGTTTCTCGTCGTAAAACTCTATCGAACGCGCCATGTTGACACTTTTTTTAAATGAAGCATTTCATTGGTAGATAGGACTAGTATCTTTGACTGTGACCTACACCTAGCCTAATAGGTGGCATTCTACGAGCTTCTATCTCGCTTAGATCTTCGATGTAGGTACAACCCCCCAGGGTATGGAATGCGGATTGGTTCAAACACCCTATGCAATTACATATCAAAACGATGCATACTTTCAGAAATTATGCATTCATTTCCTGCATCCTTTTCGGCTTGCATTTCCGATTTTGGCCGAAGATTGCCGAGTGGTTGAGTAAAATTTGGTCTAGGTGATGGGCCTATTGAGTATTCCCAGGGATAATGCCAGAACAGAATCGTGGGGGGTAATACAACTTTAGTCACCATCACGGCAATGTAAGTTTAGAATTACCCTTTATACTAAAATGTGATGTCTCATTTTTATCTTGTTTAATGTCCACAGCGGAATGATTGGAAAGTAATTGTGTGTCCGTTTGAGGTAGAACTGGCAGCAGACAGTGTAGCAGACGACAGTGCTGATGCCGCACTGGCTTTGTGAGTTCGCCAGTAGGCATGAGTAGGCCTACTGTTCGTATTCTAGGCCTAGTGTAGGCTAGTAACACAAATTCAAAACGTGTGTGAGTTACACACTGGCTTTGTGAGTTCGTCAGTAGGCAAATATAGAGTACTGTTCGTATTCTAGGCCTAGTGTATGTATGTCAAGTCAAGTCAAGTCAAAATCATCTTTATTGAGGGTTAAAGAATAAGCTAACAAAGCTTTTTTTCATCCTGCCCTTATGCATGGTGTGTGTGTGTGTGTGTGCATGCGTGTGTGTGTAGGTGTGTGTGTAGATGTGTGTGTGTGTAGGTGTGTGTGTGTGTGTGTGTGTGTGTGTGTGTGTGTGTGTGTGTGTGCGTGCGTGCGTGTGTGTGTGTAGGTGTGTGTGTGTGCGTAGGTGTGTGTGTGTGTGTGTGTGTGAAAAATAAAAATATTAAATGAAAGTATGAAACAAAATTACATTAACAAATATGTAACTCAGTCTCACACCACACCCAATCATTCATCCGCTCTCCGCTATCTTGCTCACTCATCATGCAACCCACCACCACTTCCGCCTTCATTTTCAATCCTTTCTTCTTCCTTTCCTCCTGTTTTCTTTGTTCCTTTTCTCCCCCCCCCCCCCCCCCCCCCCCTTTTTTTGCTTGTTTAAAAAAAAACCCAATTCATTGAATTTTTTTTTAGAATGAATAAATACCAACCTAAACACTTTATATTATTGTATTTTATTGTGTTGTCCAGTGCCACTATGTGTATGTGTGTGCACTGCGTGTGTTTGTACGCAAGTGTGTATGAATCTATAATAGTATGATCGATGTGACGACAGATGATAAAACGTGGTTGGCTTGGGTTTGGGTGTGGAAAACGGTGCGTGAGTGGGAAAATGATTCTAGTTTGAAAAATGTGTCTTTTGTAATGACAGTGGATAGGGGTGGAATTCAGGGGAGGTGGGGATGAAGAGAGAGAGGGGGTGATAACACAAAAGTGAGAGAGAAAGTGAGTGTGTGTGTGTGTGTGTGTGTGTGAGAGAGAGAGAGAGAGAGAGAGAGAGAGAGAGAGAGAGAGAGAGAGAGAGAGAGAGAGAGAGAGAGAGAGAGGCCAATAGAAATATAGATCATTCAGACATTTAATCTTCACTTGAGCTTACTTAACACTTGATCTTAATATTTCAATTGGCTCTTTATTCAAGTCCTTTTCTTTGCAGTTGGTTGACATGACAGCTGTATGTATGGACCAATAATAGTAACAGCTGTAAATAAACAATTTACCACAGTAATAGGTATTCACGGGTCACTGCCCTGCCAATGCCACAAACTTGTCGCTGAAGCCATGTACCAATCAGAAATCGCGATAGAAAAACTGTATCTCGATAGGGTTATTTTGTGGAAACCCTATCTAGCTGTTCGACAGAGTTTTAAAACTCTATCGAACAGCTAGATAGGGTTTTCAAACTCTATCGAACTGTTAGATACAGTTTCGAAACTCTATCGAACAGCTAGATAGAGTTTTGTATATTTGGCGTTCCATAGAATCCACCTAGCCCATCTTTTCAGAATCTCTCACCCCCTCTCCCTCTGTCCCATTGCTTCTTGCCAGTAGCCTAACATTTCAGACACACACCCCCCCCACCCCCTTTCTCTCACCCCCCCTCTCCCTCTGTCCCATTGCTTCTTGCCAGTAGCCTAACATTTCACACACACACCCCCACCCCCTTCTCTCACCCCCTCTCCCTCTGTCCCATTGCTTCTTGCCAGTAGCCTAACATTTCAGACACCCCCCCCCCCCCCACCCCCTTCTCCTCATTTCCTCTCCCTCTGTCCCATTGCTTCTTGCCAGTAGCCTAACATTTCACCCCCCCCCACCCCCTTCTCTCACCCCCTCTCCCTCTGTCCCATTGCTTCTTGCCAGTAGCCTAACATTTCAGACACCCCCCCCCCCCCACCCCCTTCTCTCATTTCCTCTCCCTCTGTCCCATTGCTTCTTGCCAGTAGCCTAACATTTCAGACACCCCCCCCCCACCCCCTTCTCTCACCCCCTCTCCCTCTGTCCATTGCTTCTTGCCAGTAGCCTAACATTTCAGACACCCCACCCCCCCACCCCCTTCTCTCACCCCCTCTCCCTCTGTCCCATTGCTTCTTGCCAGTAGCCTAACATTTCAGACACCCCCCCCCCCACCCCCTTCTCTCACCCCCTCTCCCTCTGTCCCATTGCTTCTTGCCAGTAGCCTAACATTTCAGACACCCCCCCCCCCACCCCCTTCTCTCACCCCCTCTCCCTCTGTCCCATTGCTTCTTGCCAGTAGCCTAACATTTCAGACACCCCCCCCCACCCCCTTCTCTCACCCCCCTCTCCCTCTGTCCCATTGCTTCTTGCCAGTAGCCTAACATTTCAGACACCCCCCCCCCCCCCCACCCACCCCCTTCTCTCATTTCCTCTCCCTCTGTCCCATTGCTTCTTGCCAGTAGCCTAACATTTCAGACCCCCCCCCCCCCCCACCCCCTTCTCTCATTTCCTCTCCCTCTGTCCCATTGCTTCTTGCCAGTAGCCTAACATTTCAGACACCCCCCCCCCCCCCCACCCCCCTTCTCTCATTTCCTCTCCCTCTGTCCCATTGCTTCTTGCCAGTAGCCTAACATTTCAGACCCCCCCCACCCCCTTCTCTCATTTCCTCTCCCTCTGTCCCATTGCTTCTTGCCAGTAGCCTAACATTTCAGACACCCCCCCCCCCCCACCACCCCCTTCTCTCACCCCCTCTCCCTCTGTCCCATTGCTTCTTGCCAGTAGCCTAACATTTCAGACACCCCCCCCACCCCCTTCTCTCACCCCCTCTCCCTCTGTCCCATTGCTTCTTGCCAGTAGCCTAACATTTCAGACACCCCCCCCCCCCCACCCCCTTCTCTCATTTCCTCTCCCTCTGTCCCATTGCTTCTTGCCAGTAGCCTAACATTTCAGACCCCCCCCCCCCACCCCCTTCTCTCATTTCCTCTCCCTCTGTCCCATTGCTTCTTGCCAGTAGCCTAACATTTCAACCCCCCCCCCACCCCCTTCTCTCACCCCCTCTCCCTCTGTCCCATTGCTTCTTGCCAGTAGCCTAACATTTCAGACACCCCGCCCCCCCCCCCCCACCCCCTTCTCTCACCCCCTCTCCCTCTGTCCCATTGCTTCTTGCCAGTAGCCTAACATTTCAGACACCCCCCCCCCCACCCCCTTCTCTCACCCCCTCTCCCTCTGTCCCATTGCTTCTTGCCAGTAGCCTAACATTTCAGACAACCCCCCCCCCCCCCCACCCCCTTCTCTCACCCCCTCTCCCTCTGTCCCATTGCTTCTTGCCAGTAGCCTAACATTTCAGAATACCCCCCCCCCCCCCCCCCACCCCCTTCTCTCATTTCCTCTCCCTCTGTCCCATTGCTTCTTGCCAGTAGCCTAACATTTCAGACACCCCCCCCCCCCCCCCTTCTCTCACCCCCTCTCCCTCTGTCCCATTGCTTCTTGCCAGTAGCCTAACATTTCAGACACCCCCCCCCCCACCCCCTTCTCTCATTTCCCCTCTCCCTCTGTCCCATTGCTTCTTGCCAGTAGCCTAACATTTCACCCCCCCCCCCCCCCCACCCCCTTCTCTCACCCCCTCTCCCTCTGTCCCATTGCTTCTTGCCAGTAGCCTAACATTTCACACACCCCCCCCACCCCCTTCTCTCACCCCCTCTCCCTCTGTCCCATTGCTTCTTGCCAGTAGCCTAACATTTCACACACACCCCCCCCCCCCACCCCCTTCTCTCACCCCCTCTCCCTCTGTCCCATTGCTTCTTGCCAGTAGCCTAACATTTCAGACACCCCCCCCCCCACCCCCTTCTCTCACCCCCTCTCCCTCTGTCCCATTGCTTCTTGCCAGTAGCCTAACATTTCAGACCCCCCCCCCCCCACCCCCTTCTCTCACCCCCTCTCCCTCTGTCCCATTGCTTCTTGCCAGTAGCCTAACATTTCACCCCCCCCCCCTTCTCTCACCCCCTCTCCCTCTGTCCCATTGCTTCTTGCCAGTAGCCTAACATTTCAGACCCCCCCCCCCCCACCCCCTTCTCTCATTTCCTCTCCCTCTGTCCCATTGCTTCTTGCCAGTAGCCTAACATTTCAGACACCCCCCCCCCACCCCCTTCTCTCACCCCCTCTCCCTCTGTCCCATTGCTTCTTGCCAGTAGCCTAACATTTCAGACACCCCCCCACCCCCT
>CM065708.1:39592147-39627147 GCA_017654935.2 Phymorhynchus buccinoides
ACACACACACGCACGGATGACACACACATACACATACGCACAGGGCTCATGTGGGTGCATGCGCAGACACGCACACGTGCATGCACACACACACTCACACACACACACACACACACACACACACACACACACACACACACACACATAGGAGGGGGGAGGGATGGGGGGGAGCACTAGCGCAGAATGACTGATAAGGCAGCCTGAAGGTGGAGGGAGAGGGATGGCTAAGAGATAAGCAGTTGAGGAAGAAGCTTGATGATTTGTGACATTAGAGAACCCACTTGATAGTGTGTGTGTGTGTGTGTAGGTGTGTGCGGGAGGTGTGTGTGTGCGTGTATGCACATGTGTGTGCATCCGTGTGCGCATGCGCGTGGCAAGCACTGTGTATCTTTTTTATTTATCTAGTACAGCCCCTGAAATAAGGTGCCAGCTGCTTGTTGTGGCCTGTTTTCTGCCCCAGTTCCTGGCAGTAGTAAAACACACACATGTTGCATGCAGTGGTGGTACTGTAGTGAGCTTGCTGCATGCTGGCTGCCCTCCACTGGTTGTAAGGTGGTAGGTAATTTAGAAACAACCTTCATTCTGATTTCTTTGGGGCTGTGTTTATTGTTTTGAGTGTTTGAGATCAATTAAACTGTACTGTATTTTGCGGACTATGACATAATTAATCTGTACTGTATTTTGTGGACTATGACATAATTAATCTGTGCTGTATTTTGCGGACTATGAGGTAATTAAACTGTACTGTATTTTGTGGACTATGACATAATTAATCTGTGCTGTATTTTGCGGACTATGACATAATTAATCTGTGCTGTATTTTGCGGACTATGAGATAATTAATCTGTGCTGTATTTTGCGGACTATGACATAATTAATCTGTGCTGTATTTTGCGGACTATGACATGATTAATCTGTGCTGTATTTTGCGGACTATGACATAATTAATCTGTGCTGTATTTTGCAGACTATGAGATAATTAATCTGTGCTGTATTTTGCGGACTATGAGATAATTAAACTGTGCTCTACTTTGCGGACTATGACATAATTAATCTGTGCTGTATTTTGCGGACTATGAGATAATTAATCTGTACCGTATTTTGCGGACTATGAGATAATTAAACTGTGCTCTACTTTGCGGACTATGACATAATTAAACTGTACTGTATTTTGCGGACTATGAGATCATTAAACTGTACTGTATTTTGCGGACTATGAGATCATTAAACTGTACCATAGTGAAGGGGTACCTGATTTGTTTAGGGAAGGTTAAAAGGCAGCGGAAGGAGAGGGATGGGCTCCGCTTTCCATGATGCCGTGCCCTTGACACAGTGAACCTCTAACAGTTCACTGCCCCTGCGGCCTATAGGCTATGGGACACCTTTTTGGAGGCCATATTGTACAGACTATAACTAGTATAAGGCGATACTATTCCTCCGCCTTCCATGATGCCGTGCCCTTGACACGGTGAACCTCTAACAGTTCACTGCCCCTGTGGCCTATAGTTTATGGGACACCTTTACCTTCCATGATGCCGTGCCCTTGACACGGTGAACCTCTAGCAGTTCACTGCCCCTGCGGCCTATAGGCTATGGGACACCTTTACCTTCCATGATGCCGTGCCCTTGACACGGTGAACCTCTAGCAGTTCACTGCCCCTGCGGCCTATAGGCTATGGGACACCTTTTGGGGGGCCATATTGTACAGACTATAACTAGTATAAGGCGATACTTTTCCTCCGCCTTCCATGATGCCGTGACGGTGAACCTCTAACAGTTCACTGCCCCTGCGGCCTATAGGCTATGGGACACCTTTTGGGGGCCATATTGTACAGACTATAACTAAGGCGATACTTTTCCCCCAGACTGAGACCCCTGTGCCTTACTTACAATATGATGAACACAATAGTATGAAAGTGTAATAACCAAATCTGAATTTTTAGTCAGACTTTGGGGGTGCGCCTTATAGTCCGTAAAATACTTTAAGAAATTTGTGAAACATCATTCAGTGAAATATGTTTTGTGTTTGTGCTGTGGAGAAGAAAAATCAATTAAAATTAATAGTGTTGTTCAGAAGTTTGAGGTGATCAATAAAAATTATAAAAAGTGTGCCGTGAGTGTGTGAGATATATCGGTTGTGCAAGGATCATGATCCCCAACAATCATGATCCCAGGTACTGGATGAATCGACCTGGAATACATTCTTTTCAGAAAAAGAAGGTAAAATTGTAGGAGAGATAGTTGATGATTATGTTTAACTTGAAGTGTTAAGGTAGAAGTGTTAACTTGAAGTGTTAAGGTTGAAGTGTTAACTTGAAGTGTTAAGGTAGAAGTGTTAACTTGAAGTGTTAAGGTAGAAG
Organism: Phymorhynchus buccinoides; assembly: GCA_017654935.2. Taxonomy (NCBI): domain Eukaryota; kingdom Metazoa; phylum Mollusca; class Gastropoda; order Neogastropoda; family Raphitomidae; genus Phymorhynchus; species Phymorhynchus buccinoides. Next base: position 39,594,508 of record CM065708.1, read on the forward strand.
TGTTAACTTGAAGTGTTAAGGTTGAAGTGTTAAGGTTGAAGTGTTAAGGTTGAAGTGTTGTTGAAGTGTTAAGGTTGAAGTGTTAACTTGAAGTGTTAAGGTTGAAGTGTTAACTTGAAGTGTTAAGGTTGAAGTGTTAAGGTTGAAGTGTTAAGGTTGAAGTGTTAAGGTTGAAGTGTTAACTTGAAGTGTTACGGTTGAAGTGTTAACTTGAAGTGTTAAGGTTGAAGTGTTAACTTGAAGTGTTACGGTTGAAGTGTTAACTTGAAGTGTTAAGGGCCAGCCTCACGTCCACTAAAATCGCACGACTGTTCGATGCGATTCGATCACGTGGTCTCTAAGAACAAATGTGATTCGCGCTTCGAGACCATGTGACCGAATCGTATCGAACAGTCGTGCGATTTTAGTTGGGGAATGAGGTGATTCTGAAAAGTGTCATTAATTAAAATTTAAAGAAAAAGCAGTGAAGTAAGTTGCTAAAATTTATATGTCTGTCTGTCTGCTTCTGTCTTATTTTCTTTATGACGTGGACAGAAAGACCTACTCATTAAAATGATTCGTTCGTTCGTTCTCTCAATCACTAGTTTCTCAGTCTCACCCTGAGCAATTAGCGACTTTGACTGAAACGGACAGCACAGGTGTGGATTCTTTGACTGAAACAGACAGCACAGGTGTGGATTCTTTGACTGAAACGGACAGCACAGGTGTGGATTCTTTGACTGAAACGGACAGCACAGGTGTGGATTCTTTGACTGAAACGGACAGCACAGGTGTGGATTATTTGACTGAAACGGACAGCACAGGTGTGGATTCTTTGACTGAAACGGACAGCACAGGTGTGGATTCTTTGACTGAAACGGACAGCACAGGTGTGGATTCTTTGACTGAAACGGACAGCACAGGTGTGGATTCTTTGACTGAAACGGACAGCACAGGTGTGGATTCTTTGACTGAAACGGACAGCACAGGTGTGGATTCTTTGACTGAAACGGACAGCACAGGTGTGGATTCTTTGACTGAAACGGACAGCACAGGTGTGGATTCTTTGACTGAAACGGACAGCACAGGTGTGGATTCTTTGACTGAAACGGACAGCACAGGTGTGGATTCTTTGACTGAAACGGACAGCACAGGTGTGGATTCTTTGACTGAAACGGACAGCACAGGTGTGGATTCTTTGACTGAAACGGACAGCACAGGTGTGGATTCTTTGACTGAAACGGACAGCACAGGTGTGGAAAGAATCCAGCTTTTTAAAAGACCAATGCAAGAGGTCTGTTGTGAAGAAATGTTACGGAATGGAGAAAGAGAGCGGAGAGAGGGAGGGGAGACAGACAGAGACTGAGAGAGAGAGAGAGAGAGAGAGAGAGAGAGAGAGAGAGAGAGAAGAAAAGGAATAAAAGAGTTAGGAAGAGAGAGGTTCGGGTGGCGTGATGCAAGTTACTTCTTCTTCTTCTGCGTTCCCAGGCCATATGACCATAATGGGTAAGGTACGTATGTGTCCGGTTTTCAGTTTCCACTGGTCTCCCCTCTGCATACAGCCGACACATTCCGATTTCGGAGGAGCTCAAAGGAGAAAAATTATCTGGAAGATTTTTTCAAAAAAGGCAGGAGAATGGGCCAATAAGTCAGAAAAATAGTAGATGATAGAAAGCAAAGGGAAAAGGCAGAGTCAAAGAGAGTGGCAGATTAAAGGAAGTTACGAGCACAGAGCTTCCAGAAGGTGGGGGAACTTTTTTTTTACGAAAGCCCCCCCCCCCCCCGGTATCCCCACGGGGATATGCAAGGTACAAGTAGTACAACTTACAAACTGTGCATGGAATGCCAACTTGGCTGAATATGGAGTTGACCTTTTCTCTCTCCTCTGCTGGGAATTCTGCTATTGTTAATGTTGTTATGATGCCATTCATTTGCTGTGTAATCAACAATTCTTGTTAAAGACCCCCCCACGTCACGTGTCACACTCCCTCTTATGCTAGGAAGATTTCTTACCAGCTATAAGAGGGAAACACGATTTTGATGCGTGACGTGGTGGGTAGCAATATAAAGAAGAAAGATGTCCAACGAGGGATTTTGCAATCATTATTGACTCTTCTTGTTTTCTGGGTTTATCATTTACGTGTGTGTGTGTGTGTGTGTTTCTTGGGAAAATTGTTGTTTGTACTTTACCTCTGAAGTTTCTTCACTTTACTGAAACTAGTGAAAGACAGTCGCTTCCACCTTTATACTGAAGGTGAAAAATGAAGCAGAAAAAAAACATGGCAGAACTTTCCTGAATATGTTTGAGTCTTTGAAGATGTCATGGTCCAGAGAGCTTGCATTTAGCTCGTAAAAGGTTTTGTAATAAACCGAAATATTGCTCTTCTTTTACAACAGTGTTGCTGTTTTTATTTCTTTAAGTTACATCATTATCTTGTTTGTTTTTCTGGTTGTTTCAGCTGTGTTTTTCCAAGGGGGATATCGTCACGGTAACGCAGGTGGTGGATGGGGGATGGTGGGAAGGCACGCTCAACGGGAAAACGGGATGGTTCCCTAGCAACTACGTCAAAGAGGTCAAAGCTGGTAAGTCAAGGTCACACTTCCTTATATGGGCTTGCTGTGTGCATTAATATTCATGATATTACTTAAGACTGTACTGTACTTCTTTATGATGTTGTGCTTCATGCATTAATAATATTATTAATAATATTAGCCCATTCACATATATGGTTCACTGTGTGCGTTAATATTCATGAGCACATTGTGTAAAGGTCAAGGCTGGTAAGTCAAGGTCACACCCCCATATATACGGTTTGCTGTGTGCATTAATTTACTACTCCTATTATCCTGATGTACATTACTGTAGGCTAGAGACACTTTTAAAGATAAGGGCTTTTGGGGTTTGTAGATCCTTCAATTGTAGTGTGAAAATGTTGTCTGCTTCCGTTTTAATTTCATTGTTTGCCGTATCTTGAAAGTGTACAACTCGTTGGCATTTGCTATAGCCAGTAAAAGTTTGAAATACGTTGGGAAGTTTCTTGGGCGATGCTGTTGTTGATGTTACTTCTGTTAACTTGGATTTGAGTGAGTCATGTACCTAGTATAGCTATAGGACTTGAATTTGTTTGCATTTCACATTCCCCCATCTTCCTGTCACTTTTCCCCCTGATATATTCCATGTTGTGGAGTTTCTGAAAGATGTGATTGTCTGTTCTAATCTTCTTCTATGGTCCCTGATATATTCCATGTTGTGGAGTTTCTGAAAGGTGTGATTGTTCTATGGTCCCTGATATATTCCATGTTGTGGAGTTTCTGAAAGATGTGATTGTTCTATGGTCCCTGATATATTCCATGTTGTGGAGTTTCTGAAAGATGTGATTGTCTGTCTGTTGTATGGTCCCTGATATATTCCATGTGGAGTTTCTGAAAGATGTGATTGTTCTATGGTCCCTGATATATTCCATGTTGTGGAGTTTCTGAAAGATGTGATTGTTCTATGGTCCCTGATATATTCCCTGAAAGATGTGATTGTTGTATGGTCCCTGATATATTCCATGTGGAGTTTCTGAAAGATGTGATTGTTGTATGGTCCCTGATATATTCCATGTTGTGGAGTTTCTGAAAGATGTGATTGTTGTTGTATGGTCCCTGATATATTCCATGTTGTGGAGTTACTGAAAGATGTGATTGTTCTATGGTCCCTGATATATTCCATGTTGTGGAGTTACTGATAGATGTGATTGTTGTATGGTCCCTGATATATTCCATGTTGTGGAGTTTCTGAAAGATGTGATTGTCTGTTGTATGGTCCCTGATATATTCCATGTTGTGGAGTTTCTGAAAGATGTGATTGTTCTATGGTCCCTGATATATTCCATGTTGTGGAGTTACTGAAAGATGTGATTGTTGTATGGTCCCTGATATATTCCATGTTGTGGAGTTACTGATAGATGTGATTGTTCTATGGTCCCTGATATATTCCATGTGGAGTTACTGAAAGATGTGATTGTCTGTTGTATGGTCCCTGATATATTCCATGTTGTGGAGTTTCTGAAAGATGTGATTGTTCTATGGTCCCTGATATATTCCATGTGGAGTTACTGAAAGATGTGATTGTCTGTTGTATGGTCCCTGATATATTCCATGTTGTGGAGTTTCTGAAAGATGTGATTGTTCTATGGTCCCTGATATATTCCATGTTGTGGAGTTTCTGAAAGATGTGATTGTCTGTTGTATGGTCCCTGATATATTCCATGTTGTGGAGTTACTGAAAAATGTGATTGTCTGTTGTATGGTCAGGACTGATCCCAGGTATGCTGTTTGGACAAATTCTGCCCACTGATGGTAAAAACACACCCTTGATTTTATCATCAATGTATTTCATCCACCCTCCCCCCCCCCCCCTTTTTTTTTTAATTGGATAAAACTTAAAAGTGCGACTCCCCTTGCTATGTGTATGACTTGTAGTTGACACGCAGTTTCTTTAAGCCACAGCACATACAAGTGTTGCTGAAGACAGCAACAAGCTCACCGTGCAAAATGTGAAGTGATTCTGTGTAAGGGTTCACATGGGACCCCAAAAAAGACTGCCCAGAAGGAGACGATGCATTCACAGTGAACAAGAATGTCAGTTTTTCTGGTGCCACATGACATACTAACGTTTATGTCCCTCTTCTTGCCAGCATTGTTTCTAAGCATTGAGTCCTCATTCCTTGGGTTGCTGCCTTGCCTCTGAGTCTGAGCTCTTTCACCCTATTCGCCTTAAATGTTGCTTAAAAGTAACAAACATGAATTGAATCTTCATGAAAATAAAAAATTCAGCACTAACTTTTTTCAGAATCTGATAACTTGATGCACCTATAAGAATCATGTGTCAACAATTTCAGAACGTCTGGCTAAGGTTTGTAGAGGAAAATGTCTGAAAATAGACAGGAGAAAAGTCTACAGAGCCTTAGTTGAGCCCACAAAGGGGCAACGTTTGTCGCTTCTTTGCCGCTTTGTCTCCTTTTCTTCAGCTTTTTATCATATTTTTTAATTTTGTACTTAATTTAAAGAAAATCAGGGCTCCCAATCGTCCCACAAAACAAGGGGTCCCAGGGACTCCTTCACTTACAGTATAGAGGGTCTTAGAGTCGGGATAGAGGGTCCCAGTGGCATTGTGAATGCTAAAAAGAATTTTTCTAGTGCATCCCTGGGACCCCCTGCACATTCTTTTAGAGGGTCCTTTAGAATTTTAGTGCTTCATAGACTCCCAAATGGGGGTCCCTGGGAGCCCTGATAATGCACAGCCATGTTTACATTCATTCTTGATTAGAAATGTATTTTCATTAGTGTTTTCTTGTACTTTTGTTTGTTTGTTTTTTTACCTTTTCTTCTGTTTGTCAAAAGAGGTCAGATGTTTATCATTGATGACCTGTGCACTTTTCCTGCTTCTCTTCTGATTAATGAATCGCTTTCAAGACGGTGTACTGAAAGTATTGATCAATTTTATTAACACTTTCCCCTGATGGTGGTGTATTGGATGACGTTTTCTGTATGACAGTGAAAATGTTTTTTTTATTTTTTGAAAAACTACAATATGTGATTGTTGAGTCAAGTGCACATAAGGCTGAGAGAGAAACTGAAGTCAAAATAGCAATATTTGAATAATGTTTTCCTGCTAAAACGTTTTCTACTTGGACCGTTTTGCAATGATAAATAAATGGGAGGGGAGGGGGTTAAGACTAAAACAGAGAGGGGTGAGGGTGGGGTGCTGCTAAGAAGGGTGAATGAAAATGGTGTGTTGTTGGTTTATTGGTGGATTATGTTTTCTATTTGTTGGGCTGGGAAAAGAGGATGCATTTTACAAATTGGACATTGAAAATTGTATCATTTACTCATAATATGTCATGTGTACCTTAAAACATTGTTCCCACTTATGCTTTACTTTTTCTTTATTTTTTAAACATTCTTTGGGGTTTTATTCCGTTTAAGGTTTTTGTGGGGGTGTTTTAACTGTTCACCATTTTTCTTCAGATTTTGGGTGAAGGGTTTTGAATTTGTTTTAACAATTATTAGTCATATCTTTTATTTAGCTTATTTTGTTTGTTGTTCGGTTAAAAGATTTAATTATGATGTTGTTTGCAACACTTTCATAAACAGTGATTGGATTGGACTGAGGAATTCAGGTTTCCAATCACAGTGGTTGCTTTGTGTTCTGATCGCCAAACATACATTATACTGTTTATGCAGGCATAAGGAGGCACCGTGGTGTAGTTGGTTAGAGTCGCCGTTCATAATCCAACGGGTTTGCAAGTGCGCTGGTTCGAACCCAGCTCCGTTCACGGTGTTGTGTCCTTGGGAAAGATACTTTACTCCTATTTCCTGGTTCTTTGGATGAGACCTTAAACCGAGGTCCCGTGTGCGAACGCACGCACAAGATCTTGCTGCACACGTTAAAGCCCATTCCACTATTCGGTAGGAGTAGGCCGTGTTGTGCCGGTGGAATGGATGACACAAACTCGCATAGCATACAAAAATGGGTGTCGCTGTACTAGAGCGACGCGCTCTCCTGGTGGGAGCAACCCGAATTTCACAGAGACCAGTTTCTGTGACTAGAAAATACCAAATGTGTGTGCTGTTCGTATGGGAGTCTTGTTCAGAAATGTCCTTAAAATAGTGTGTGATGTTCGTATGGGAGTCTTATTCAGAAATGTCCTGAAAATAGTGTGTGCTGTTCGTGTGGGTGTCTTATTCAGAAATGTCCTGAAAATAGTGTGTGCTGTTCGTATGGGAGTCTTGTTCAGAAATGTCCTGAAAATAGTGTGTGCTGTTCGTGTGGGAGTCTTGTTCAGAAATGTCCTGAAAATAGTGTGTGCTGTTCGTGTGGGTGTCTTGTTCAGAAATGTCCTGAAAATAGTGTGTGCTGTTCGTATGGGAGTCTTGTTCAGAAATGTCCTGAAAATTGTGTGCTGTTCGTGTGGGTGTCTTGTTCAGAAATGTCCTGAAAATAGTGTGTGCTGTTCGTGTGGGAGTCTTGTTCAGAAATGTCCTGAAAATAGTGTGTGCTGTTCGTGTGGGAGTCTTGTTCAGAAATGTCCTGAAAATAGTGTGTGCTGTTCGTGTGGGAGTCTTGTTCAGAAATGTCCTGAAAATAGTGTGTGCTGTTCGTGTGGGAGTCTTGTTCAGAAATGTCCTGAAAATAGTGTGTGCTGTTCGTGTGGGAGTCTTGTTCAGAAATGTCCTGAAAATAGTGTGTGCTGTTCGTGTGGGAGTCTTGTTCAGAAATGTCCTGAAAATAGTGTGTGCTGTTCGTGTGGGAGTCTTGTTCAGAAATGTCCTGAAAATAGTGTGTGCTGTTCGTGTGGGAGTCTTGTTCAGAAATGTCCTGAAAATAGTGTGTGCTGTTCGTGTGGGAGTCTTGTTCAGAAATGTCCTGAAAATAGTGTGTGCTGTTCGTGTGGGAGTCTTGTTCAGAAATGTCCTGAAAATAGTGTGTGCTGTTCGTGTGGGAGTCTTGTTCAGAAATGTCCTGAAAATAGTGTGTGCTGTTCGTGTGGGAGTCTTGTTCAGAAATGTCCTGAAAATAGTGTGTGCTGTTCGTGTGGGAGTCTTGTTCAGAAATGTCCTGAAAATAGTGTGTGCTGTTCGTGTGGGAGTCTTGTTCAGAAATGTCCTGAAAATAGTGTGTGCTGTTCGTGTGGGAGTCTTGTTCAGAAATGTCCTGAAAATAGTGTGTGCTGTTCGTGTGGGAGTCTTGTTCAGAAGTGTCCTGAAAATAGTGTGTGCTGTTCGTGTGGGAGTCTTGTTCAGAAATGTCCTGAAAATAGTGTGTGCTGTTCGTGTGGGAGTCTTGTTCAGAAGTGTCCTGAAAAGCCCTGAATGGAAGGTGGCCATTAACTATTCCAGCTCCATGCATTTTTGGACGTTCTTGGCTGGCTGTTGCATCTCAACGACCAGAGAGGGGGGGGGGGGGGGGGACTTTTTTTCAACTGCACATGCGCTGCTTTAACAGAAAAAAATCACTGGCATAAGCTCTGAAAATAGACAAACACATGGTTGGCAGTGAATGTCTGCATTTGGTGGGAGTGAAGTGTGATGTATGGCAAATTTTAGACAAACACATGGCAGGGTGCTTGGCAGTGAATGTCTGCATTTGGTGGGAGTGAAGTGTGATGTAGTGGACAAATACAATAGACAAACACATGGCAGGGTGCTTGGCAATGAATGTCTTTGCATTTGGTGGGAGTGAAGTGTGATGTTTGGACAAATACATTAGACAAACACATGGCAGGGTGCTTGGCAGTGAATGTCTTTGCATTTGGTGGGAGTGAAGTGTGGTGTGCTGGGTGAATACATTAGACAAACACATGGCAGGGTGCTTGGCAGTGAATGTCTTTGCATTTGGTGGGAGTGAAGTGTGGTGTACTGGGTGAATACATTAGACAAACACATGGCAGGGTGCTTGGCAGTGAATGTCTTTGCATTTGGTGGGAGTGAAGTGTGGTGTAGTGGGACAAATACATTAGACAAACACATGGCAGGGTGCTTGGCAGTGAATGTCTGCATTTGGTGGGAGTGTAGTGTGATGTACTGGGTGAATACAATAGACAAACACATGGCAGGGTGCTTGGCAGTGAATGTCTTTGCATTTGGTGGGAGTGAAGTGTGATGTAGTGGACAAATACATTAGACAAACACATGGCAGGGTGCTTGGCAGTGAATGTCTTTGCATTTGGTGGGAGTGAAGTGTGATGTAGTGGACGAATACATTAAGCAAACACATGGCAGGGTGCTTGGCAGTGAATGTCTTTGCACTTGGTGGGAGTGAAGTGTGACGTAGTGGACGAATACATTAAACAAACACATGGCAGGTTTTTTAGCAGTGAATGTCTTTGCATTTGGTGGGAGTAGAGTGTGATGTAGTGGACGAATACATTCGCCCATTGTGCTAGAAGAGTTAAGTTATTGACATCATTATGACAAATGTAGAAGTTTTATTTTTGTTGTCTGTTTTATGTAATAGAAGAAAAATGAATCTGGTCCATTGTCTGAAGAGAAGACAATAAAAGATTCACACTTTAGCAAGTTATGCACATGAAAACTTCCAATACAGTGTATCTCTATTATTACTTTACGCTATGGTCTTGAAAATGAAAGACATAAACATTATTCCATGGCATTTTTAGCAATATAAAATTACTTGAGATTATATCTGCACAACGTATAGTTAACCATACAAACTTGCAATGCTTCTTATGTGCAAATCGAAGTATTTTTCCTCTGCTTTAGCAATCTCTTTCTATAGATAATAAAGATGTTTTGATTTGATTTGATGTCAAGAGGAGGTGTTGTTCTTCTTGATTCGAGAGTAAACTGACAGTGATATCATCAAATGAGTGGAAAATAATTGTCAATTAGCTGATAGCGATGATGGTGTTGACAATGATGACGACGGTGATGATGATGAGAATGATGACAATAGTGATGATGATGATGATGATGGGTGATGATGACGATGGTGATGATGATGATGATGGTGGTGATGATGACAATAGTGAAGATGGTGATGGTGATGATTTGTGTTGTTTTTCTTTCTTTCTTTCTTTGTCTTTCTTCTTCTTCTTTTCTTTCTCTTTCTTTCCTTTGTTCTTTTCTGTCTTTCTTTCTCTCTTTTTCTTGTGCCTTTTTTTTCTTTCTCTTTCTAGAAGTTTTTCTTTCTCTCTTGTTTTCTTTATTTTTTTCATTTGTACATTTATTTCTCTTTCTTATCTTCCTTCTTTCCTTTCTTCCTCCCTCACTACTTCTGTTTCCCTGTTTCAATACTCTCTCTCTCTCTCTCTCTCTCTCTCTCTCTCTCTCTCTCTCTCTCTCTCTCTCTCTCTCTCTCTCTCTCTCTCTCTCTCTCTCTCTCTCTCTCTCTCTCTCTCTCTCTCTCTCTCTCTCTCTCTCTCTCTCTCTCTCTCTCTCTCTCTCTCTCTCTCTCTCTCTCTCTCTCTCTCTCTCTCTCTCTCTCTCTCTCTCTGTTCGTCTGCTCTTTGTTCCTTTCTTTCTTCCTTCCTCTTTCCATCTTATTTCTTCTTTTTCTTTAGCTTCTTTCCTCTTTCCATCCCTCTCGGTCTCCTCCCCATCTTTCTTTGATTTCTTTCTTCCTTCCTTCTTTCCGTCCTTTTTTCCATCTTGTACTTCTGACATGGGTAAGCAAAGTGTTTTTGCTAACAGTGTCAACTGTCAATGAAAGTTGGCTTTTGCGTCCGCTGGGCATGGCCCTGTGTGATGGAGCCATCAACCAACCATCATTCACCATCAGCATTTCGTTCATTGTTGTGTGTTGTTTCCTGTGTTTCAGACATCATCCCCAAGAACACTAAAGACATGCCCGTCTACAAAAGGGAGAGCATGCAGCTCTATCACAATGTGGTAGGAGTTATAGCTCTTGACTGTTGTTACTATTAATAGTTTTCTACTGGGGAGGGGGGGGGGGGGGGTGTGTGTTGGACCTACAGTTTGCTAGTCACATGGGCAGAAATAGAATGAAGTGGGGGGGGGGGGAGTATCAAATGCAGAATGATGTATTTTACTCCTGATATGAAATGACTGGTTTCTGTCTATCATTATATGGCCATCTTGAGTACATGTATCTGGAAATGACTGGTTTCTGTCTATCATTATATGGCCATCTTGAGTACATGTATCTGGAAATGACTGGTTTCTGTCTATCATTATATGGCCATCTTGAGTACATGTATCTGGAAATGACTGGTGTCTGTCTATCATTATATGGCCATCTTGAGTACATGTATCTGGAAATGACTGGTTTCTGTCTATCATTATATGGCCATCTTGAGTACATGTATAGATCTGGAAATGACTGGTTTCTGTCTATCATTATATGGCCATCTTGAGTACATGTATCTGGAAATGACTGGTTTCTGTCTATCATTATATGGCCATCTTGAGTACATGTATCTGGAAATGACTGGTTTCTGTCTATCATTATATGGCCATCTTGAGTACATGTATCTGGAAATGACTGGTTTCTGTCTATCATTATATGGCCATCTTGAGTACATGTATCTGGAAATGACTGGTTTCTGTCTATCATTATATGGCCATCTTGAGTACATGTATCTGGAAATGACTGGTTTCTGTCTATCATTATATGGCCATCTTGAGTACATGTATCTGGAAATGACTGGTTTCTGTCTATCATTATATGGCCATCTTGAGTACATGTATCTGGAAATGACTGGTTTCTGTCTATCATTATATGGCCATCTTGAGTACATGTATAGATCTGGAAATGACTGGTTTCTGTCTATCATTATATGGCCATCTTGAGTACATGTATCTGGAAATGACTGGTTTCTGTCTATCATTATATGGCCATCTTGAGTACATGTATCTGGAAATGACTGGTTTCTGTCTATCATTATATGGCCATCTTGAGTACATGTATCTGGAAATGACTGGTTTCTGTCTATCATTATATGGCCATCTTGAGTACATGTATCTGGAAATGACTGGTTTCTGTCTATCATTATATGGCCATCTTGAGTACATGTATAGATCTGGAAATGACTGGTTTCTGTCTATCATTATATGGCCATCTTGAGTACATGTATCTGGAAATGACTGGTTTCTGTCTATCAATGGCCATCTTGAGTACATGTATCTGGAAATGACTGGTTTCTGTCTATCATTATATGGCCATCTTGAGTACATGTATCTGGAAATGACTGGTTTCTGTCTATCATTATATGGCCATCTTGAGTACATGTATCTGGAAATGTTGAATCAATGCATAATTCAACGGCTTTCCTTACGAGACGTCCCGTTTGATTGCCCTGAAGCAAAAAGCCTTTGAACACTGGCCTACTTTTTGTTTTTATCTTCTAAGGGGTTAACATTTGTTTGGAAGGACTCTACTTTTGTCAACATTAGACTTTTGTCACCAAATGACTTGCACGAAGACAGGTGTGTCTGTAGCTTCTGGTGGTGTGCTGTTCCTTGTTTTTGTTTTTCTTCAAAGATGGCATTTCACAGGTGTGTCTGTAGCTTCTGGTGGTGTGCTGTTCCTTGTTTTTGTTTTTCTTCAAAGATGGCATTTCACAGGTGTGTCTGTAGCTTCTGGTGGTGTGCTGTTCCTTGTTTTTGTTTTTCTTCAAAGATGGCATTTCACAGGTGTGTCTGTAGCTTCTGGTGGTGTGCTGTTCCTTGTTTTTGTTTTTCTTCAAAGATGGCATTTCACAGGTGTGTCTGTAGCTTCTGGTGGTGTGCTGTTCCTTGTTTTTGTTTTTCTTCAAAGATGGCATTTCACAGGTGTGTCTGTAGCTTCTGGTGGTGTGCTGTTCCTTGTTTTTGTTTTTCTTCAAAGATGGCATGTTTGTGTTGTTCACAGGTGTTTGTGTTGTTCACAGGTGTTTGTGTTGTTCACAGGTGTTTGTGTTGTTCACAGGTGTTTGTGTTGTTCACAGGTGTTTGTGTTGTTCACAGGTGCTGAAGAATGTGATAGAGACAGAGCGCATGCACGTGTCAGAGATGACAGACGTTTTACAGAACTACTTCAGACCTATACAGGCCAAGGCTATGTGAGTACTGGGCATCATGCATGCGCGCATACACACCCATACACATGCACATATACACACTCATGTGTATGCATGCACACCCATACACATGCATGCATGCATGCACACCCATACACATGCACGCATACACACCCATACACATGCACGCATACATGCACACATACATGCACGTACATATGCACGCATACACACCCATACACATGCACGCATACACACCCATACACATGCACATATACACACTCATGTGTATGCATGCACACCCATACACATGCATGCATGCATGCACACCCATACACATGCACGCATACACACCCATACACATGCACGCATACATGCACACATACATGCACGTACATATGCACGCATACACACCCATACACATGCACGCATACACACCATGCCATGCACACCCATGCGCATGCACACCCATGCGCATGCACACCCATACACATGCACGGATACACACCCATACACATGCAAACATATACACTCATATGTTTGCATGCACACCCATGCACATGCATGCATACATACACATGCACGCATACACACGCATGCATGCACGTACACATGCACGGATACACACCCATACACATGCACGGATACACACCCATACACATGCATGCATACACACCCATACACATGCACGGATACACACCCATACACATGCACGCATACACACCCATGCACATGCACGCATACACACCCATACACATGCACGCATACACACCCATGCACATGCATGCATACACACCCATGCACATGCACGCATACACACCCATACACATGCATGCATGCACACCCATACGCATATATACACATGGGTGCTACTCTTTCAGTTTTACTCTGATTTAAGTATTTAGAATTTTTGCCAGAAACTGAACTTCAGTTTCATAAAAAAATATATAAAAAGACCACATGTCAAGCGATTTGGGGCATTTTGAACTTGGTTGTTCTATCTTGGAAGTTTACAAAGGCAATGTAATAATGTTACATGGCTTATCGCACTCAAACTGTCTTTGTCTGTCATTTTAACCGTCTGTCTATCTCGTTATTTCTCTCTTAAGTTGCCCCCCCTGAATCGTCCGATGGGGTTCTGCCCCTGTTCCCTGCCGGGTCCATGGGTTCTTGGACCCCTGCCTTTCAACTTGTTCGTTTGGGGGAGGTGCACCCATGTACACATGCACGCATGCATGCACGTACACAAGCACATCTCTTTTCTATTTCTCCTACTTTGTTGTCTTTCTCTCCCTCTCTTTCTAACCAGCTAGGCACACCCATGCATATTCACTGTGGATTCATGTGTGAGTGTGTGCGCGTGTACATGTGTGAGTGTGTACTGACGCACCCAAGCATTTGTGCTTGTTCTTACAATAAGTATATTGTGATCTGTGTGGACCTGTGTTGCTGTCTGTTTATTGCTATATTTTAATTGAATTAAGACGATGTATTTTGGTTGTTTTTCAGTTTATCTCCAGCAGAGTTCACCTTGCTGATTGGAAACTTGGAGGAAATCATCAGCTTTCAACAGACCTTCCTGGCTGCTCTGGAGGAGTGTGAAAAGTGAGTTATTGTGTGTTATCATATACAATAAGAGGTTATAATATGATAATGTAGTTCACTCTACTGATTGGAAACTTGGAGGAAATCATCAGCTTTCAACAGACCGTCCTGGCTGCTCTGGAGGAGTGTGAAAAGTGAGTTATTGTGTGTTATCATATACAATAAGAGGTTATAATATGATAATGTAGTTCACCTTGCTGATTGGAAACTTGGAGAAAATCGTCAACTTTCAACAGACCTTCACAGGGTAGGACTTTTCATGCAGTTTCCAACGCGGTTAAAAGAACTGTACCTCACCTACTTCATGTGAAGTTATAGGATATTTTGTGTTAATTTTATATTTTGTTACATGTGTAGATGACCGTTCAACCAGCGTAGAGTAGCAGGGTAGGAGGGCTGTTCATGCAGTTTCCAACGCAGTTACAAGAACTGTACCTCACCTATTTTATGTTAAACTAGCGCAACGCCGAGTACCAGTAACGCCTAGTAATGGTAACACCTAGTAACGGTAATGCCAAGTACTGGTATCGCTGAGTACAGCAAATTTGAAGCGATTTGGTTAAGAAACAGTGGAGTTCTAAGGCCCCGTTTCCCATTGATGCTGCTCTGAGAGTAATGCGCTCTCCCTAGTAACGGCAACGTCTAGTAACGGTAACGCCAAGTACTGGTAACGCTGAGTACAGCAAATTTGAAACGATTCGGATAAGAAAAGGCGGAGTTATAAGGCCCCGTTTCGTGTTGGCGCTGCTCTGAGAGTGACGCGCTCTCCCGATTTTCTTCAAATTTGCTGCCAGGCTTTGCCCCGGTGACAGCAAGCCTGACAGCAAATTTGACGCGATTCGGTTGAAAACCGGCGGAGTTATAAGGCCCGTTTTGCTTCATGCTGCTGTTATGCGCCTAAGTAATGGATTCGCTTCCGGTTTAGCACATTGATAGTCACCGTCTCCAGTCATATATCTGCCAAATTTGAAGGTAATCGGTCCAGAAATACCGGAGATACGGGCGCCAAAAGGCCGTCGGATGCGCGTTTCGCGCATTTGCGAAACCGCGCAAATCACACGGCCGCCTCGGTTGCCGTTGACATCGCCCCGTTAGGGCTCACAGCAAATTTGAAGCAATTCGGTCGAAAAACGGCGGAGTTATAAGGCCCGTTTTGTGTTTCAGACACACAGACACACACACACACGGACGGACAGTTGGCTTTTTACTATATGATTACACTATATGTTGTTGTTGTTGTTGGATTACCCTGGCTAGAAGACTCCAGGGATCATCCCAACAGCGGAAGCACTTTAACACTATGGTACAAGTGCATCAGCTACGGATGAGAACATTATGTGTGTGACCGTTTTTAATTACCCTGCCACACTCCATCTTCGGGAGGGGACACAATATGTTGTGTTAATTTTATCATTTTTTATGTTCTCAGGTTACTGTCGAACCAGCCCAGGGTAGGAGGGCTGTTCATGCAGTTTGCACCGCGGTTGAAAGAACTGTGCCTGACCTATTTCATGTGAAGTGACACTATATTTTCCATGAATGGTGTATTTCATTATGTTCGCAGGTTACCGTTGAACCAGCGCAGGGTGGAAGGGCTGTTCATGCAGTTTGCACCGCGGTTGAAAGAACTGTACCTGACCTATTTCATGTGAAGTGACACTATATTTTCCATGAATGGTGTATTTCTTTATGTTCGCAGGTTACCGTTGAACCAGCGCAGGGTGGGAGGACTGTTCATGCAGTTGAAAGAACTGTGCCTGACCTATTTCATGTGGTGACACTATATTTTCCATGAATGGTGTATTTCTTTATGTTCGCAGGTTACCGTTGAACCAGCGCACTGTTCATGCAGGGTGGGAGGACTGTTCATGCAGTTGAAAGAACTGTGCCTGACCTATTTCATGTGAAGTGACACTATATTTTCCATGAATGGTGTATTTCTTTATGTTCGCAGGTTACCATTGAACCAGCGCAGGGTGGGAGGACTGTTCATGCAGTTTGCACCGCGGTTGAAAGAACTGTACCTGACTTACTGCGCCAACCACCCACAGGCTGTGTCCGTTTTACAAAGTCACAGGTAATTTACATCTCTACTTCTATCCCTGTCTCTCTCTCTCTATCTCTGTCTCTCCCTGTGTGTATCTCTCTCTGTCTCTCCCTTCCCTCTGTCTCTCTATCAGTGTGCATCTCTCTCTCATGTCTCTCTGTCTCATTTTCTGTTTCTGTATCTTTTCTGTTACTCTGTGCGTGTGAGCGTCCGTCTGTCTGTCTGTCTGTCGGTATGTTAAAAGCATTGTCTTTGACATATTGCGCCAATCATCATCCCCAGGCTGTGTCAGTGTTATAAAGTCAGGTGTGAGTGTGTGTGTCTATGTGTGTGCATGCCTGTGTCTGTGTCTCTGTGTGTGTGTCTGCGTGCCTGTGTGTCTGTGTCTCTGTGTGTGTGTCTGCGTGCCTGTGTGTGTGTGTCTGCGTGCCTGTGTGTGTGTGTGTGTCTGCGTGCCTGTGTGTGTGTGTGTGTCTGCGTGCCTGTGTGTGTCTGCGTGTCTGTGTGTGTGTGTGTCTGCGTGCCTGTGTGTGTGTGTCTGTGTGCCTGTGTCTGTGTGTGTGTCTGCGTGCGTGTGTGTGTGTCTGTGTGCCTGTGTCTCTGTGTGTCTGCGTGTGTGTGTGTGTGTGTGTGTGTGTCTGCGTGCCTGTGTGTGTCTGCGTGCCTGTGACTGCATGCCTGTGTGTGTGTGTGTGTGTTAAAATAGCTATGCTTTCATACTGCACCAATCTTCTTCAGGCTGTCTCCATGTTACAGACCTGTATTTTTTGTCTCTCTGGTCTCTGCATCTCTCTCTCTCCTTTATATCAAAGTGCTGAATCTAACTCTTTCACTACTGGGAGAGACAACTCCTGTGGTCCCAAATGACAGAGGATGTAGCATTTCTCTCCCTTGGCACAGAGGGCTAAGTGGATAAGCTGTGGGGACAGATCTGAAGAAAAGACGCTGGTTTGCTCTTGATCTGAATGAAAAGTTGATGTGTGCATGGACATCTGAATGTCTCTATCTGCCTGCCTCTCTGTCTTTTTCTCTCTTTCTCTCATGACCCCTTCTCTCTCCTTTCTAGTCTGTCTGATTTGATTTGATTTAAAAAAAAATTTATTGACTTTTTTTGTTGCAATACATAATGTGCACACATACACATCAACAGTTTCTTACATGCATTAATGTATTGCTCCTTTGTGGTTGTCATAATGAAAGGGGGGGGGGGGGGGGAACAACATAGCTGACGGGACAAAATAGACACGCATAAACAAAATGAAGGACAAGCACACAACAAACAGAAAACAAAACTAAACATACAAATAAGAACATCCTCTGGTGTATGTGACAGCGAGCGAAAATTCACAGATTCACAAAATCTACATAAAAATATGCAAGTCAAGCAAATTCACATTAGTCAGGGAGATGCACATTGGACAAAGAGGTATATCATGAGCGCACATTGGACAAAGAGGTGTATCATGAGCACACATTGACAAAGAGGTATATCATGAGCGCACATTGGACAAAGAGGTATATCATGAGCACACATTGGACAAAGAGGTATGTCATGAGCGCACATTGGACAAAGAGGTATATCATGAGCACACATTGACAAAGAGGTATATCATGAGCGCACATTGGACAAAGAGGTATATCATGAGCGCACACTGGACAAAGAGGTATATCATGAGCACACATTGGACAAAGAGGTATATCATGAGCGCACATTGGACAAAGAGGTATATCATGAGCACACATTGGACAAAGAGGTATATCATGAGCGCACATTGGACAAAGAGGTATGTCATGAGCGCACATTGGACAAAGAGGTATATCATGAGCACACATTGGACAAAGAGGTATATCATGAGCGCACATTGGACAAAGAGGTATGTCATGAGCGCACATTGGACAAAGAGGTATGTCATGAGCGCACATTGGACAAAGAGGTATGTCATGAGCGCACATTGGACAAAGAGGTATATCATGAGCGCACATTGGACAAAGAGGTATATCATGAGCGCACATTGGACAAAGAGGTATATCATGAGCGCACACATCATTGGACAAAGAGGTATATCATGAGCGCACATTGGACAAAGAGGTATATCATGAGCGCACATTGGACAAAGAGGTATATCATGAGCGCACATTGGACAAAGAGGTATATCATGAGCGCACATTGGACAAAGAGGTATATCATGAGCGCACATTGGACAAAGAGGTATATCATGAGCGCACATTGGACAAAGAGGTATATCATGAGCACACACTGGACAAAGAGGTATCATGAGCACACATGAGCAAAGAGGTATGTCATGAGCACACATTGGACAAAGAGGTATATCATGAGCACACATTGGACAAAGAGGTATATCATGAGCACACATTGGACAAAGAGGTATATCATGAGCACACACTGGACAAAGAGGTATACCATGAGCGCACATTGGACAAAGAGGTATATCATCAGGGATGTGAGAGCTACGCGTAAGTGCGTAAATGCGCTTTTTCTATTTGAAAAACACACAGAAAAAAACGCACAGACAGATTGTCGAGTTAGGTAGCCTTTCTTTGCTCGCACACAGTGAAAACGAAAGCAGTTTGTAGCGTGAGTACAGTCCCTTGACTGAATTTTGTAAGCTTCTCTGTGGTTGGCCAGTTAAGTCCAATGGCTATGCATCATTTTTATATATTCGGCTATGATTTCGAAGGAGGATTTTGATGTTTTTTAAAGCTATTGAATGACTGTTTCGTCGTCAACCATAAACATTATTTATCACACCATAGATGTGAGGAAAGAGGAGATCGACAAAGGATGCCAGCACAAATTTGACAGTGCTTGGATGGATGAAACGAATGGACAGTAAGATCCGTGTAGGCGAGCAGCGAAAAAAAATTGATGTCGAAGGCAAAGTTTTGTTTGAGTACTTTGACCATTGACTACACTTTTTTGTTTGGGGCACTCTCACATCCCTGTATCATGAGCGCACATTGGACAAAGAGGTATATCATGAGCACACATTGGACAAAGAGGTATATCATGAGCGCACATTGGACAAAGAGGTATATCATGAGCACACATTGGACAAAGAGGTATATCATGAGCGCACATTGGACAAAGAGGTATATCATGAGCGCACATTGGACAAAGAGGTGTATCATGAGCGCACATTGGACAAAGAGGTATATCATGAGCACACATTGGACAAAGAGGTATATCATGAGCACACATTGGACAAAGAGGTATATCATGAGCACACATTGGACAAAGAGGTATATCATGAGCGCACATTGGACAAAGAGGTATATCATGAGCGCACATTGGACAAAGAGGTATATCATGAGCACACATTGGACAAAGAGGTATATCATGAGCACACATTGGACAAAGAGGTATATCATGAGCGCACATTGGACAAAGAGGTATATCATGAGCACACATTGGACAAAGAGGTGTATCATGAGCGCACATTGGACAAAGAGGTGTATCATGAGCGCACATTGGACAAAGAGGTATATCATGAGCACACATTGGACAAAGAGGTATATCATGAGCACACATTGGACAAAGAGGTATATCATGAGCACACATTGGACAAAGAGGTATATCATGAGCACATGAAAACAAATGAGCTGCGCATCAAAACACAAGCTGTCAACCAAATTAATAATTGAACCAACATTTTCTTCTCTTTTTTTTTCTGCCTTCCCTACTTCTTCCTTCGTGGTCCATCGTTCTGTTTCTATTTCTCTTTTCTGCCTTCCCTACTTCTTCCTTCGTGGTCCATCGTTCTGTTTCTATTTCTCTTTTCTGCCTTCCCTACTTCATCCTTCGTGGTCCATCGTTCTGTTTCTATTTCTCTTTTCTGCCTTCCCTACTTCATCCTTCCTGGTCCATCGTTCTGTTTCTATTTCTCTTTTCTGCCTTCCCTACTTCTTCCTTCGTGGTCCATCGTTCTGTTTCTATTTCTCTTTTCTGCCTTCCCTACTTCATCCTTCCTGGTCCATCGTTCTGTTTCTATTTCTCTTTTCTGCCTTCCCTACTTCTTCCTTCCTGGTCCATCGTTCTGTTTCTATTTCTCTTTTCTGCCTTCCCTACTTCATCCTTCGTGGTCCATCGTTCTGTTTCTATTTCTCTTTTCTGCCTTCCCTACTTCTTCCTTCCTGGTCCATCGTTCTGTTTCTATTTCTCTTTTCTGCCTTCCCTACTTCATCCTTCCTGGTCCATCGTTCTGTTTCTATTTCTCTTTTCTGCCTTCCCTACTTCATCCTTCCTGGTCCATCGTTCTGTTTCTATTTCTCTTTTCTGCCTTCCCTACTTCTTCCTTCCTGGTCCATCGTTCTGTTTCTATTTCTCTTTTCTGCCTTCCCTACTTCATCCTTCCTGGTCCATCGTTCTGTTTCTATTTCTCTTTTCTGCCTTCCCTACTTCATCCTTCCTGGTCCATCGTTCTGTTTCTATTTCTCTTTTCTGCCTTCCCTACTTCTTCCTTCCTGGTCCATCGTTCTGTTTCTATTTCTCTTTTCTGCCTTCCCTACTTCATCCTTCCTGGTCCATCGTTCTGTTTCTATTTCTCTTTTCTGCCTTCCCTACTTCATCCTTCGTGGTCCATCGTTCTGTTTCTATTTCTCTTTTCTGCCTTCCCTACTTCATCCTTCCTGGTCCATCGTTCTGTTTCTATTTCTCTTTTCTGCCTTCCCTACTTCTTCCTTCCTGGTCCATCGTTCTGTTTCTATTTCTCTTTTCTGCCTTCCCTACTTCTTCCTTCGTGGTCCATCGTTCTGTTTCTATTTCTCTTTTCTGCCTTCCCTACTTCTTCCTTCCTGGTCCATCGTTCTGTTTCTATTTCTCTTTTCTGCCTTCCCTACTTCATCCTTCGTGGTCCATCGTTCTGTTTCTATTTCTCTTTTCTGCCTTCCCTACTTCATCCTTCCTGGTCCATCGTTCTGTTTCTATTTCTCTTTTCTGCCTTCCCTACTTCATCCTTCCTGGTCCATCGTTCTGTTTCTATTTCTCTTTTCTGCCTTCCCTACTTCTTCCTTCCTGGTCCATCGTTCTGTTTCTATTTCTCTTTTCTGCCTTCCCTACTTCATCCTTCCTGGTCCATCGTTCTGTTTCTATTTCTCTTTTCTGCCTTCCCTACTTCTTCCTTCGTGGTCCATCGTTCTGTTTCTATTTCTCTTTTCTGCCTTCCCTACTTCATCCTTCCTGGTCCATCGTTCTGTTTCTATTTCTCTTTTCTGCCTTCCCTACTTCATCCTTCCTGGTCCATCGTTCTGTTTCTATTTCTCTTTTCTGCCTTCCCTACTTCTTCCTTCGTGGTCCATCGTTCTGTTTCTATTTCTCTTTTCTGCCTTCCCTACTTCTTCCTTCCTGGTCCATCGTTCTGTTTCTATTTCTCTTTTCTGCCTTCCCTACTTCATCCTTCGTGGTCCATCGTTCTGTTTCTATTTCTCTTTTCTGCCTTCCCTACTTCTTCCTTCCTGGTCCATCGTTCTGTTTCTATTTCTCTTTTCTGCCTTCCCTACTTCTTCCTTCGTGGTCCATCGTTCTGTTTCTATTTCTCTTTTCTGCCTTCCCTACTTCTTCCTTCGTGGTCCATCGTTCTGTTTCTATTTCTCTTTTCTGCCTTCCCTACTTCATCCTTCGTGGTCCATCGTTCTGTTTCTATTTCTCTTTTCTGCCTTCCCTACTTCATCCTTCGTGGTCCATCGTTCTGTTTCTATTTCTCTTTTCTGCCTTCCCTACTTCTTCCTTCCTGGTCCATCGTTCTGTTTCTATTTCTCTTTTCTGCCTTCCCTACTTCTTCCTTCGTGGTCCATCGTTCTGTTTCTATTTCTCTTTTCTGCCTTCCCTACTTCATCCTTCGTGGTCCATCGTTCTGTTTCTATTTCTCTTTTCTGCCTTCCCTACTTCTTCCTTCGTGGTCCATCGTTCTGTTTCTATTTCTCTTTTCTGCCTTCCCTACTTCTTCCTTCCTGGTCCATCGTTCTGTTTCTATTTCTCTTTTCTGCCTTCCCTACTTCTTCCTTCCTGGTCCATCGTTCTGTTTCTATTTCTCTTTTCTGCCTTCCCTACTTCTTCCTTCCTGGTCCATCGTTCTGTTTCTATTTCTCTTTTCTGCCTTCCCTACTTCTTCCTTCCTGGTCCATCGTTCTGTTTCTATTTCTCTTTTCTGCCTTCCCTACTTCTTCCTTCGTGGTCCATCGTTCTGTTTCTATTTCTCTTTTCTGCCTTCCCTACTTCTTCCTTCCTGGTCCATCGTTCTGTTTCTATTTCTCTTTTCTGCCTTCCCTACTTCATCCTTCCTGGTCCATCGTTCTGTTTCTATTTCTCTTTTCTGCCTTCCCTACTTCTTCCTTCCTGGTCCATCGTTCTGTTTCTATTTCTCTTTTCTGCCTTCCCTACTTCATCCTTCGTGGTCCATCGTTCTGTTTCTATTTCTCTTTTCTGCCTTCCCTACTTCATCCTTCCTGGTCCATCGTTCTGTTTCTATTTCTCTTTTCTGCCTTCCCTACTTCATCCTTCCTGGTCCATCGTTCTGTTTCTATTTCTCTTTTCTGCCTTCCCTACTTCATCCTTCCTGGTCCATCGTTCTGTTTCTATTTCTCTTTTCTGCCTTCCCTACTTCTTCCTTCCTGGTCCATCGTTCTGTTTCTATTTCTCTTTTCTGCCTTCCCTACTTCATCCTTCCTGGTCCATCGTTCTGTTTCTATTTCTCTTTTCTGCCTTCCCTACTTCTTCCTTCCTGGTCCATCGTTCTGTTTCTATTTCTCTTTTCTGCCTTCCCTACTTCTTCCTTCCTGGTCCATCGTTCTGTTTCTATTTCTCTTTTCTGCCTTCCCTACTTCTTCCTTCCTGGTCCATCGTTCTGTTTCTATTTCTCTTTTCTGCCTTCCCTACTTCTTCCTTCCTGGTCCATCGTTCTGTTTCTATTTCTCTTTTCTGCCTTCCCTACTTCTTCCTTCCTGGTCCATCGTTCTGTTTCTATTTCTCTTTTCTGCCTTCCCTACTTCTTCCTTCCTGGTCCATCGTTCTGTTTCTATTTCTCTTTTCTGCCTTCCCTACTTCTTCCTTCCTGGTCCATCGTTCTGTTTCTATTTCTCTTTTCTGCCTTCCCTACTTCATCCTTCCTGGTCCATCGTTCTGTTTCTATTTCTCTTTTCTGCCTTCCCTACTTCTTCCTTCCTGGTCCATCGTTCTGTTTCTATTTCTCTTTTCTGCCTTCCCTACTTCTTCCTTCCTGGTCCATCGTTCTGTTTCTATTTCTCTTTTCTGCCTTCCCTACTTCATCCTTCGTGGTCCATCGTTCTGTTTCTATTTCTCTTTTCTGCCTTCCCTACTTCATCCTTCCTGGTCCATCGTTCTGTTTCTATTTCTCTTTTCTGCCTTCCCTACTTCTTCCTTCGTGGTCCATCGTTCTGTTTCTATTTCTCTTTTCTGCCTTCCCTACTTCTTCCTTCGTGGTCCATCGTTCTGTTTCTATTTCTCTTTTCTGCCTTCCCTACTTCTTCCTTCCTGGTCCATCGTTCTGTTTCTATTTCTCTTTTCTTTTCTTCTTCCCCCTTTCTTTCTATCTCCCTTTTCCTTTTCTTTCTTCCTTTCCTTTTCCTTTCTCTCCATTCTTGCACTAAGGAAAAACACATGGTATGTCTTGTCAGCTGAGGTAACTTCTCTGTTCCCATGCCAAAACCACTGCCAACGGCATCTGTGTGTGTGTGTGTGTGTGTGTCACTGTGTGTGTGTGTGTGTGTGTGTGTGTGAGAGAGAGAGAGAGAGACTGTGTGTGTGTGTGTGTGTGAGAGAGAGAGAGAGAGAGTCTGTGTGTGTGTGTGTGTGTGTGTGAGAGAGAGAGAGAGAGAGAGAGAGAGAGAGAGAGAGAGAGACTGTGTTTGTGTCTGTGTGTGTGTGTGTGTGAGAGAGACAGAGAGAGAGAGACTGTTTGTGTGTGTGTGTGTGAGAGAGAGAGATAGAGAGAGACTGTGTGTGTGTGCGTGTGTGTGTGAGCGCTTGTGTAGGTGTGTGGTGTGTGTGTGTGTGTAGATGTGTGTGTGTGTGTGTTAAGAGAGTTTGTGAGTTGAGTGTAGCATCTTCTAACTGTGTGTATCTGTATGTCCATGTATCTGTGCGTCTATCTCTGTCTGTGTTCTGTAACAGTTGTTTTCTCTGGATGCGTGGCATGCCTTATGTATGTATGATGGGGTGCACCTGAGGTCTCACACACACACACACACACACACACACACACACACACACACTCACAGTCTGTGGGGTGGTTGTAGTAAACATCAGTGGTGTTTTTGTGCTGTGAGACACGAACCGTGTGAGAGGTAAACCCCTTTCTGTTTGTAATCATATTTTCTCGAGCCAGATATATGCCAAATATTCCGTAATCTGGGAAATTGATATTGCCTGGGAAATATTTTTGTCTTTTTCCATTCCATTTGTGTCACATGTTTTTCCATTCCATTTGTGTCACATGTTTTTTTCCTCCGTTCCATTTATGTCACATGTTTTTCCGTTCCATTTGTGTCGCATGTTTTTCCGTTCCATTTGTCACATGTTTTTCCGTTCCATTTGTGTCACATGTTTTTCCATTCCATTTGTCACATGTTTTTCCATTCCATTTGTGTCACATGTTTTTCCGTTCCATTTGTGTCACATGTTTTTCCATTCCATTTGTGTCACATGTTTTTCCGTTCCATTTGTGTCGCATATTTGGCAAAATACTACAGTAGGAAACAGGAAAAGATTTAATAACAAAAACAACACAAGCTACGACTTTCGAGTTCAACCCCTTGTCCAGTGACTAAAAATAGATTTCCCTTGCCCCGGTCAGTCCAATCATGTAGATCTTTATTTCATGCTAATCACAGCAAGTTTATTTGTCATCATTTTACTTAAGTGATGTCATCCATCGTCAATTTGATTATTGCATCAGGACGAAAATGGTAGAATGGGGAAACTCACCAGGGTTTGGGTTGGGTGATCAATGGTAGAATGGGGACACTCACCAGGGTTTGGGTTGGGTGATCAATGGTAGAATGGGGAAACTCACCAGGGGTTGGGTTGGGTGATCAATGGTAGAATGGGGAAACTCACCAGGGGTTGGGTTGGGTGATCAATGGTAGAATGGGGAAACTCACCAGGGGTTGGGTTGGGTGATCAATGGTAGAATGGGGACACTCACCAGGGTTTGGGTTGGGTGATCAATGGTAGAATGGGGAAACTCACCAGGGGTTGGGTTGGGTGATCAATGGTAGAATCAGACCTGCCTACCCATACGATTTTTCCGTATTTTGTACACGATTTTGAGCCCCAGTACTGTACGGTAAATGGAAAATTAATACGGGAGGTCTTCTAAGATCGGTCAAAATCGACTCACCATGTTCTGTAATATTCCGTTTTGGGGTCTCCTTTACGGGGTTGGAGGTGACTCACCATGGGTGATAGAATGGGGAAACTCACCAGGGGTTGGGTTGGGTGATCAATGGTAGAATGGGGACACTCACCAGGGGTTGGGTTGGGTGATCAATGGTAGAATGGGGAAACTCACCAGGGGTTGGGTTGGGTGATCAATGGTAGAATGGGGAAACTCACCAGGGGTTGGGTTGGGTGATCAATGGTAGAATGGGGAAACTCACCAGGGGTTGGGTTGGGTGATCAATGGTAGAATGGGGAAACTCACCAGGGGTTGGGTTGGGTGATCAATGGTAGAATGGGGACACTCACCAGGGTTTGGGTTGGGTGATCGAGGTAGAAAAGGGAAGAAGCAAGCTTTCCGCTCGTAGAGCTTTCATCAGGCTGGGGGTTAGTGGGGAGAGAGACAGAGTTTAAAGCAAGATGACAACAAAAACCTGAATAGAGCTCAGAATGAACAGAGAGGGTTAGTTGAGGTGAGGTAGTGTGAGTAGAAATCATGAATAAATGAGACAGTGAAAGTCAAAAGACAGAATTAAGGGGAAAGGGAGGATATGATGGTAGTGGTTTGAGGAAGCAGGGTGTGAAAACACACACACACACACACACACACACACACACACACACACACACACACACACACACACACACACAACACAACACAACACAACACAACACAACACAACACAACACAACACAACACACACACACACACACATACACACACACACATTATAATTGCATCACAAGATGTTTGCGTTTTTGCGTCATATATGTCACCATGTCATGTCTATTTTTAGTTACTGGACAGCGTGTTGAGCCCGAAGCATCGTGATTTGTGTCAGGCAGTGATGTTCTGAAGGGGTTACAATGATTTCTCACAGAATCCTACCTCTCTGGTCATAATGGGAAACTGAGTTCAGTGTTGTTTGTCTAGTATCTGGGTGCTTGAGGACTTGCACAGTGCTTTTCAGAGGATTGGACTTCAGACAATTGTGACCCAGCACCACGAAAGCGACATTAAGTGTCAAACTGACCATACTGAAAAATAATATATATTTGAAAACTTCAGACAATTTTCTTTCTAATGATACAAGAATCATTCTTGTATCTTTTTCTGTTCCAAGGTTAGGAGCATTTAAAGTTAGTATGGTGAGTGTCAGCCATTTTGAGAAAACACAGTCTAAAGTCTAGCCTAGCTGAAGAAAATGCATTGACCTACTCATTTAACCCTTTCACTGCCAATGTTGCATTTTAGCACCACAATGGTTTAATACCCATGTCACTAAAAGGCATCAAATCAGGACCTGTTATTTAAAGACCCTATTTTCTTAATTTTGGGAGGTAAGGATAGGCCTAATGTTATATATGTCACAGAGGAATTCGCAATATTGCAAATATTTTATTTTCTCTACCCAGTTAAGTTTAACGGTATTTTTTGGCTGAAAAATGGTTGGCGGCGAAAAGGTTAAAACACTTATAAGACCACTTAGAGACCATAGTAAAGATTGTCCTTTATAGATAGGAAAGAAAAGATGGTAGAGAACATCTTATAAGACCACTTAGAGACCATAGTAAAGATTGTCCTTTATGGATAGGAAAGAAAAGATGTTAGAGAACATCTTATAAGACCACTTAGAGACCATAGTAAAGATTGTCCTTTATGGATAGGAAAGGTAAGATGGTAGAGAACATCTTATAAGACTACTTAGAGACCATAGTAAAGATTGTCCTTTGTAGATAGGAAAGAAAAGATGTTAGAGAACATCTTATAAGACCACTTAGAGACCATAGTAAAGATTGTCCTTTATGGATAGGAAAGGTAAGATGTTAGAGAACATCTTATAAGACCACTTAGAGACCATAGTAAAGATTGTCCTTTATAGATAGAAAGGTAAGATGTTAGAGAACATCTTATAAGACCACTTAGAGACCATAGTAAAGATTGTCCTTTATGGATAGGAAAGGTAAGATGGTAGAGAACATCTTATAAGACCACTTAGAGACCATAGTAAAGATTGTCCTTTATAGATAGGAAAGGTAAGATGGTAGAGAACATCTTATAAGACCACTTAGAGACCATAGTAAAGATTGTCCTTTATAGATAGGAAAGGTAAGATGGTAGAGAACATCTTATAAGACCACTTAGAGACCATAGTAAAGATTGTCCTTTATGGATAGGAAAGGTAAGATGTTAGAGAACATCTTATAAGACCACTTAGAGACCATAGTAAAGATTGTCCTTTATAGATAGGAAAGGTAAGATGTTAGAGAACATCTTATAAGACCACTTAGAGACCATAGTAAAGATTGTCCTTTATGGATAGGAAAGGTAAGATGTAGAGAACATCTTATAAGACCACTTAGAGACCATAGTAAAGATTGTCCTTTATAGATAGGAAAGGTAAGATGTTAGAGAACATCTTATAAGACCACTTAGAGACCATAGTAAAGATTGTCCTTTATGGATAGGAAAGGTAAGATGGTAGAGAACATCTTATAAGACCACTTAGAGACCATAGTAAAGATTGTCCTTTATAGATAGGAAAGGTAAGATGTTAGAGAACATCTTATAAGACCACTTAGAGACCATAGTAAAGATTGTCCTTTATGGATATGAAAGGTAAGATGGTAGAGAACATCTTATAAGACCACTTAGAGACCATAGTAAAGATTGTCCTTTATAGATAGGAAAGAAAAGATGTTAGAGAACATCTTATAAGACCACTTAGAGACCATAGTAAAGATTGTCCTTTATAGATAGGAAAGAAAAGATGTTAGAGAACATCTTATAAGACCATTTAGAGACCATAGTAAAGATTGTCCTTTATAGATAGGAAAGGTAAGATGTTAGAGAACATCTTATAAGACCACTTAGAGACCATAGTAAAGATTGTCCTGTATGGATATGAAAGGTAAGATGGTAGAGAACATCTTATAAGACCACTTAGAGACCATAGTAAAGATTGTCCTTTATAGATAGGAAAGAAAAAAAGATGTTAGAGAACATCTTATAAGACCACTTAGAGACCATAGTAAAGATTGTCCTTTATAGATAGGAAAGAAAAGATGTTAGAGAACATCTTATAAGACCACTTAGAGACCATAGTAAAGATTGTCCTTTATAGATAGGAAAGGTAAGATGTTAGAGAACATCTTATAAGACCACTTAGAGACCATAGTAAAGATTGTCCTTTATGGATAGGAAAGGTAAGATGGTAGAGAACATCTTATAAGACCACTTAGAGACCATAGTAAAGATTGTCCTTTATAGATAGGAAAGGTAAGATGGTAGAGAACATCTTATAAGACCACTTAGAGACCATAGTAAAGATTGTCCTTTATAGATAGGAAAGGTAAGATGGTAGAGAACATCTTATAAGACCACTTAGAGACCATAGTAAAGATTGTCCTTTATAGATAGGAAAGGTAAGATGGTAGAGAACATCTTAGAGACCACATAGAGACCATAGTAAAGATTGTCCTTTATGGATAGGAAAGGTAAAAGACCACTTAGAGACCATAGTAAAGATTGTCCTTTATAGATAGGAAAGATAAGATGTTAGAGAACATCTTATAAGACCACTTAGAGACCATAGTAAAGATTGTCCTTTATAGATTAATAGAGAACATCTTATAAGACCACTTAGAGACCATAGTAAAGATTGTCCTTTATGGATATGAAAGGTAAGATGTTAGAGAACATCTTATAAGACCACTTAGAGACCATAGTAAAGATTGTCCTTTATAGATAGGAAAGAAAAGATGTTAGAGAACATCTTATAAGACCACTTAGAGACCATAGTAAAGATTGTCCTTTATGGATAGGAAAGAAAAGATGTTAGAGAACATCTTATAAGACCACTTAGAGACCATAGTAAAGATTGTCCTTTATGGATAGGAAAGGTAAGATGGTAGAGAACATCTTATAAGACCACTTAGAGACCATAGTAAAGATTGTCCTTTATAGATAGGAAAGGTAAGATGTTAGAGAACATCTTATAAGACCACTTAGAGACCATAGTAAAGATTGTCCTTTATAGATAGGAAAGGTAAGATGGTAGAGAACATCTTATAAGACCACTTAGAGACCATAGTAAAGATTGTCCTTTATAGATAGAAAAGATGTTAGAGAACATCTTATAAGACCATTTAGAGACCATAGTAAAGATTGTCCTTTATAGATAGGAAATATGTTAGACCACTTAGAGACCAGACCATAGTAAAGATTGTCCTTTATGGATAGGAAAGAAAAGATGGTAGAGAACATCTTATAAGACCACTTAGAGACCATAGTAAAGATTGTCCTTTATAGATAGGAAAGAAAAGATGTTAGAGAACATCTTAT
This sequence comes from Phymorhynchus buccinoides, assembly GCA_017654935.2. Taxonomy (NCBI): domain Eukaryota; kingdom Metazoa; phylum Mollusca; class Gastropoda; order Neogastropoda; family Raphitomidae; genus Phymorhynchus; species Phymorhynchus buccinoides. Next base: position 39,624,423 of record CM065708.1, read on the forward strand.
AAGACCACTTAGAGACCATAGTAAAGATTGTCCTTTATGGATATGAAAGAAAAGATGGTAGAGAACATCTTATAAGACCACTTAGAGAAGTAAAGATTGTCCTTTATGGATAGGAAGGAAAGATGGTAGAGAACATCTTATAAGACCACTTAGAGACCATAGTAAAGATTGTCCTTTATAGATAGGAAAGGTAAGATGGTAGAGAACATCTTATAAGACCACTTAGAGACCATAGTAAAGATTGTCCTTTATGGATAGGAAAGGTAAGATGGTAGAGAACATCTTATAAGACCACTTAGAGACCATAGTAAAGATTGTCCTTTATAGATATGAAAGGTAAGATGTTAGAGAACATCTTATAAGACCACTTAGAGACCATAGTAAAGATTGTCCTTTATAGATAGGAAAGAAAAGATGGTAGAGAACATCTTATAAGACCACTTAGAGACCATAGTAAAGATTGTCCTTTATGGATAGGAAAGAAAAGATGTTAGAGAACATCTTATAAGACCACTTAGAGACCATAGTAAAGATTGTCCTTTATGGATATGAAAGAAAAGATGTTAGAGAACATCTTATAAGACCACTTAGAGACCATAGTAAAGATTGTCCTTTATAGATAGGAAAGGTAAGATGGTAGAGAACATCTTATAAGACCACTTAGTAAAGACCATAGATAAAGATTGTCCTTTATAAGGATAGACCATAAAAGATTGTCCTTTATGGATAGAAATGGTAAGAGAACATCTTATAAGACCACTTAGAGACCATATAAAAGAGTAAAGATTAGAGTCCTTTATAAGATAGAGACCATAGAGATTGTCCTTTATAGATAGGAAAGGTAAGATGGTAGAGAACATCTTATAAGACCACTTAGAGACCATAGTAAAGATTGTCCTTTATGGATAGGAAAGAAAAGATGTTAGAGAACATCTTATAAGACCACTTAGAGACCATAGTAAAGATTGTCCTTTATGGATAGGAAAGGTAAGATGTTAGAGAACATCTTATAAGACCACTTAGAGACCATAGTAAAGATTGTCCTTTATGGATAGGAAAGGTAAGATGGTAGAGAACATCTTATAAGACCACTTAGAGACCATAGTAAAGATTGTCCTTTATAGATAGGAAAGGTAAGATGGTAGAGAACATCTTATAAGACCACTTAGAGACCATAGTAAAGATTGTCCTTTATGGATAGGAAAGAAAAGATGTTAGAGAACATCTTATAGACCACTTAGAGACCATAGTAAACATTGTCCTTTATATATAGGAAAGGAAGATGGTAGAGAACACTTATAAGACCACTTAGAGACCATAGTAAAGATTGTCCTTTATAGATAGGAAAGGTAAGATGGTAGAGAACATCTTATAAGACCACTTAGAGACCATAGTAAAGATTGTCCTTTATAGATAGGAAAGAAAAGATGTTAGAGAACATCTTATAAGACCACTTAGAGACCATAGTAAAGATTGTCCTTTATAGATAGGAAAGAAAAGATGTTAGAGAACATCTTATAAGACCACTTAGAGACCATAGTAAAGATTGTCCTTTATAGATAGGAAAGGTAAGATGTTAGAGAACATCTTATAAGACCACTTAGAGACCATAGTATGAAAAAGATTGTCCTTTATGGATAGGAAAGGTAAGATGGTAGAGAACATCTTATAAGACCACCTTAAAGATTGACCATAGTAAAGATTGAACATCTTTATGGATAGAGAAAGTAAAGAAGATGGATGGTAGAGAACATCTTATAAGACCACTTAGAGACCATAGTAAAGATTGTCCTTTATAGTAAGAGTAGAGAACATCTTATAAGACCACTTAGAGACCATAGTAAAGATTGTCCTTTATAGATAGGAAAGGTAAGATAGAGAACATCTTATAAGACCACTTAGAGACCATAGTAAAGATTGATAGATAGGAAAGAAAAGATGTTAGAGAACATCTTATAAGACCACTTAGAGACCATAGTAAAGATTGTCCTTTATGGATAGGAAAGAAAAGATGTTAGAGAACATCTTATAAGACCACTTAGAGACCATAGTAAAGATTGTCCTTATAGGATAGGAAAGGTAAGATGGTAGAGAACATCTTATAAGACCACTTAGAGACCATAGTAAAGATTGTCCTTTATGGATAGGAAAGGTAAGATGGTAGAGAACATCTTATAAGACCACTTAGAGACCATAGTAAAGATTGTCCTTTATGGATAGGAAAGGTAAGATGGTAGAGAACATCTTATAAGACCACTTAGAGACCATAGTAAAGATTGTCCTTTATGGATAGGAAAGAAAAGATGTTAGAGAACATCTTATAAGACCACTTAGAGACCATAGTAAAGATTGTCCTTTATGGATAGGAAAGGTAAGATGGTAGAGAACATCTTATAAGACCACTTAGAGACCATAGTAAAGATTGTCCTTTATGGATAGGAAAGGTAAGATGGTAGAGAACATCTTATAAGACCACTTAGAGACCATAGTAAAGATTGTCCTTTATAGATAGGAAAGGTAAGATGGTAGAGAACATCTTATAAGACCACTTAGAGACCATAGTAAAGATTGTCCTTTGTAGATAGGAAAGAAAAGATGTTAGAGAACATCTTATAAGACCACTTAGAGACCATAGTAAAGATTGTCCTTTATGGATAGGAAAGAAAAGATGTTAGAGAACATCTTATAAGACCACTTAGAGACCATAGTAAAGATTGTCCTTTAT
>CM065708.1:39639647-39674647 GCA_017654935.2 Phymorhynchus buccinoides
TTTTGGGTTGTGTTTTTATTTAGAACAATGCTTGGAAAAATTAGTTGTGTGTACCAAAGCCTTTGTTTTTGCAAAGTATTTTGTCTTCTGTTGACACTGTGTCTTCTGTTGACAGTGTGTTGATAGTGTGTCTACTGTTGACAATGTGTCTGCTGTGTTGATGCAGTTATAGAGAGGAGTTTAGAGCAGGTACAGTGTGGAAATAATGCTGTTGTTGTTGTGTTTTCAGAATTCATGTATGGAAATCCGTCGGCTCAAAGAAATGGAATATGAAATCCTCACCAGTAGCATCAGGGGCTGGGAAGGGGAGGTAAGAGTGAGTGAGAGTGTGTGTGTGTGTGAGGGAGAGAGAGTGTGTGTGTGTGTGTGTGAGAGAGAGAGTGTGTGTGTGTGTGTGAGGGAGAGAGAGTGTGTGTGTGTGTGTGAGAGAGAGAGAGAGAGAGTGTGTGTGTGTGTGTGAGGGAGAGAGAATGTGTGTGTGTGTGTGTGTGTGTGAGGGAGAGAGAGTGTGTGTGTGTGTGTGAGAGAGAGAGAGTTTCTGTAATTTTTTTTTAATTTTTTTGTTACAGTTTTGTTGGACAAACTGAGCTAAGTGTGAACAGTGTGTGTTTGTGTGTCTTCTTCTTCCAGTCAGTGACCAAAGTCATTATTTCATCAGTCGCTCTTGGTCTGTTTGTCTTGCTTGGTCTGTGTGTTTGTCACTGTGTATGTGTGTGCGTCTGTCTGTCTGTCTGTCTGTCTGTCTCTGTGTGTTTCAATGCAGATGTGTGTACACACATATGCATATTATGTTAGTGTGTATAGATGTATACATGTATGACAAGATGCTTGCATATGCATGTTTTATGTGAAGCTATCTATGCTTTCCTGTTTTTAGTATCTATGTCATGAAGAATGTTGACTTTATTGCTGAACAGCTGCTGAGTTAATTTGATGTAGTTCAGTGATGCTTGAAACCATCTAACGTAAAACATGTGTGTGCCTGTCTGTCTATCTGTCTGCCTTTCTCGCTCTGTCTGTCTGTCTGTCTGTCTCTCTCTCTCTCCATAAGTGTGTCTGTATGTGTGTGTGTGTCTGTTTGACTTAGTGAATGTGTGTGTGTGCGTGTGTGTGCTCTTGTTAACTTTCATTGCTTTCATGTTAACTACTTGTGACTGTTGTTTGTGTAGAATTGTCTTCTTCAGTGTATGTTGTGTCACTGACCAGTTATTGAAATGTTTTTACTCTATTTTTACGTGCAAGCCGAGTAACAAATTTCTTCTGTTTGAAGACATTGAATTGATTGATTGATTGGTTGGTATGTAAGTGTGTCTCTGTGTGTGACTTTGTGAGCCTGTGTCTGTGTGTTTGTCACTTTGTGTGTGTGTGTGCATGCATTTATGTGTGTGTGTGTGTGTGCATGCATTTATGTGTGTGTGTGTGTGTGCATGCATTTATGTGTGTGTGTGTGTGTGCATGCATTTATGTGTGTGTGTGTGTGTGTGCATGCATTTATGTGTGTGTGTGTGTGCATGCATTTATATGTGTGTGTGTGTGTGTGCATGCATGCATGTGTTATGTGTGTGTGTGTGTGTGTGCATGCATTTATGTGTGTGTGTGTGTGTGCATTTATGTGTGTGTGTGTGTGTGCATGCATTTATGTGTGTGTGTGTGTGTGCATGCATTTATGTGTGTGTGTGTGTGTGCATGCATTTATCTGCATATTTTATTGCACTCTTTCTGTTTTCTTTTCAGGAGATCCAACAGCTAGGGGAGGTCACCCACCTATCTCAAGTCAAACTCCACACGCAGACGGGCGAAAAATACGAGAGAATTTTTGTTCTGTTCGCCAACTCCTTGGTCATGCTGAGCATGAGTCCACGACTTTCCTCCTACCAGTATGAGGTGAGAGAAACAGTATGCAGTGAACTGTTTATACCAGTATGAGGTGAGAGAAACAGTATGCAGTGAACTATTTATACCAGTATGAGGTGAGAGAAACAGTATGCAGTGAACTATTTATACCAGTATGAGGTGAGAGAAACAGTATACAGTGAACTATTTATACCAGTATGAGGTGAGAGAAACAGTATACAGTGAACTATTTATACCAGTATGAGGTGAGAGAAACAGTATACAGTGAACTATTTATACCAGTATGAGGTGAGAGAAACAGTATGCAGTGAACTATTTATACCAGTATGAGGTGAGAGAAACAGTATACAGTGAACTATTTATACCAGTATGAGGTGAGAGAAACAGTATACAGTGAACTATTTATACCAGTATGAGGTGAGAGAAACAGTATGCAGTGAACTGTTTATACCAGTATGAGGTGAGAGAAACAGTATGCAGTGAACTATTTATACCAGTATGAGGTGAGAGAAACAGTATACAGTGAACTATTTATACCAGTATGAGGTGAGAGAAACAGTATACAGTGAACTATTTATACCAGTATGAGGTGAGAGAAACAGTATACAGTGAACTATTTATACCAGTATGAGGTGAGAGAAACAGTATACAGTGAACTATTTATACCAGTATGAGGTGAGAGAAACAGTATACAGTGAACTATGTATACCAGTATGAGGTGAGAGAAACAGTATGCAGTGAACTATTTATACCAGTATGAGGTGAGAGAAACAGTATCCAGTGAACTATTTATACCAGTATGAGGTGAGAGAAACAGTATACAGTGAACTATTTATACCAGTATGAGGTGAGAGAAACAGTATACAGTGAACTATTTATACCAGTATGAGGTGAGAGAAACAGTATGCAGTGAACTGTTTATACCAGTATGAGGTGAGAGAAACAGTATGCAGTGAACTATTTATACCAGTATGAGGTGAGAGAAACAGTATGCAGTGAACTATTTATACCAGTATGAGGTGAGAGAAACAGTATCCAGTGAACTATTTATACCAGTATGAGGTGAGAGAAACAGTATGCAGTGAACTATTTATACCAGTATGAGGTGAGAGAAACAGTATGCAGTGAACTATTTATACCAGTATGAGGTGAGAGAAACAGTATCCAGTGAACTATTTATACCAGTATGAGGTGAGAGAAACAGTATACAGTGAACTATTTATACCAGTATGAGGTGAGAGAAACAGTATACAGTGAACTATTTATACCAGTATGAGGTGAGAGAAACAGTATACAGTGAACTATTTATACCAGTATGAGGTGAGAGAAACAGTATACAGTGAACTATTTATACCAGTATGAGGTGAGAGAAACAGTATGCAGTGAACTATTTATACCAGTATGAGGTGAGAGAAACAGTATGCAGTGAACTATTTATACCAGTATGAGGTGAGAGAAACAGTATGCAGTGAACTATTTATACCAGTATGAGGTGAGAGAAACAGTATGCAGTGAACTATTTATACCAGTATGAGGTGAGAGAAACAGTATGCAGTGAACTATTTATACCAGTATGAGGTGAGAGAAACAGTATACAGTGAACTATTTATACCAGTATGAGGTGAGAGAAACAGTATACAGTGAACTATTTATACCAGTATGAGGTGAGAGAAACAGTATACAGTGAACTATTTATACCAGTATGAGGTGAGAGAAACAGTATACAGTGAACTATTTATACCAGTATGAGGTGAGAGAAACAGTATACAGTGAACTATTTATACCAGTATGAGGTGAGAGAAACAGTATGCAGTGAACTATTTATACCAGTATGAGGTGAGAGAAACAGTATACAGTGAACTATTTATACCAGTATGAGGTGAGAGAAACAGTATACAGTGAACTATTTATACCAGTATGAGGTGAGAGAAACAGTATACAGTGAACTATTTATACCAGTATGAGGTGAGAGAAACAGTATACAGTGAACTATTTATACCAGTATGAGGTGAGAGAAACAGTATACAGTGAACTATTTATACCAGTATGAGGTGAGAGAAACAGTATACAGTGAACTATTTATACCAGTATGAGGTGAGAGAAACAGTATACAGTGAACTGTTTATACCAGTATGAGGTGAGAGAAACAGTATACAGTGAACTATGTATACCAGTATGAGGTGAGAGAAACAGTATGCAGTGAACTGTTTATACCAGTATGAGGTGAGAGAAACAGTATGCAGTGAACTATTTATACCAGTATGAGGTGAGAGAAACAGTATACAGTTAACTATGCAGAGTTATAGGAAACTTAAACATAGTAGATACATTTTCATGCTTTTCTCAACACCTTAGTCATGCTCTGTGTGAGTAATTATCAGTATGAGGTGAGAGAAACAGTATACAGTTAACTATGCAGAGTTATAGGAAACTTAAACATAGTAGATACATTTTCATGCTTTTCTCAACACCTTAGTCATGCTCTGTGTGAGTAATTATCAGTATGAGGTGAGAGAAACAGTATACAGTGAACTATGCAGAGTTATAGGAAACTTAAACATAGTAGATACATTTTCATGCTTTTCTCAACACCTTAGTCATGCTCTGTGTGAGTAATTATCAGTATGAGGTGAGAGAAACAGTATGCAGTTAACTATGCAGAGTTATAGGAAACTTAAACATAGTAGATACATTTTCATGCTTTTCTCAACACCTTAGTCATGCTCTGTGTGAGTAATTATCAGTATGAGGTGAGAGAAACAGTATGCAGTTAACTATGCAGAGCTATAGGAAACTTAAACATAGTAGATACATTTTCATGCTTTTCTCAACACCTTAGTCATGCTCTGTGTGAGTAATTATCAGTATGAGGTGAGAATTAGAGAGTTCTCTAGTCAAAGTTGTAAAGAGTTGTAGAGTTAGAACTTTTGTGCTTTTTGCCAACTGCCTAGTCATGCCTTGCATGAGACCTCGACTGTCAAGCTGCCAACATGAAGTGAGTCAAAGTTGAACTGTTGTTTTGGAGTTATATAAAGTGAGTGAGTTATGAAAAGTTACATGCTTGACTGGAAATCAGGCATCAGAATAGTCCTATGAAAACTGATAAAAGTGCCACCAAGGCCCCACACTAGAGACAGAGAGACGCACCGACTTCAGTTCCCAACATCAGCTATTAGGTACTTTATAGTCACAGAGGCGTCTCTGTGAAATTTAGGTTGCTCCCACCTGGAGAGCGCGTCGCAACCAGAGGAGCGCCACCCATTTAAATAATAAATTATGTGTGACAGGGCAAGTTACCACTGAGCGGCATGGCGGTGAACAAGTGTGAGGACTCAGAGAAATACCCCAATGGATTTGAAATCTCAGGTGAAAACAAACAAACGCTTGATTTCTTGTTGATGCAGTCTTCTTCTCTGTGTGTGTCTCTAAAGTGAAGCGTGAAAATAGTCAGAGGTCTTTTTCTGTTTTGTTTGTTTTAGATTATGTCTTTGTCGTTTCAGTGTTATGGTTCATTGTGTCTGTTGTTTCAGTGGTATGGTTCATTGTGTTTTTGTTGTTTCAGTGTTATGGTTCATTGTGTTTTTGGTGTTTCAGTGTCATGGTTCATTGTGTTTTTGTTGTTTCAGTGTGCAAGTTATGGTTCATTGTGTTTTTGTTGTTTCAGTGTGCAAGTTATGGTTCATTGTGTTTTTGTTGTTTCAGTGTGCAAGTTATGGTTCATTGTGTTTTTGTTGTTTCAGTGTGCAAGTTATGGTTCATTGTGTTTTTGTTGTTTCAGTGTGCAAGTTATGGTTCATTGTGTTTTTGTTGTTTCAGTGTGCAAGTTATGGTTCATTGAAGATAGTAATGGCATCTAGCGATGGAGGTGATTATGGTCAGGATTAAAACAAAATAATTCAGTGGTTGATACAAATTCATGATGATGGAGTCTGTGTGTGCTTATTTAATGCCAATGATGCTGCTGATAGTGATGATAGTTTGAATAATGCATCCAGTATTAGAACAAGGTAGAGGTAATGTGTGTAACAAAACTGGAGGTCCAAACATGGACACATTATGATAAGAGTAGCGATGATGACGAAATTGATAATAACGATGATGATATTGATGATGATGATGATGGTGATAGTGATGATAGTTTGAATAATGCATCCAGTATTAGAACAAGGTAGAGGTAATGTGTGTAACAAAACTGGAGGTCCAAACATGGACACATTATGATGAGGGTAGCGATGATGACGAAATTGATAATAACGATGATGATGATGATGACAAGTCCAATGATAGAAAAACTTGTGGTAACGTGTGGCACTAAAATTGAAGTCCAAGTCTGGTTAGACATGTTGTTGATGATGATTATGATGGTGACAGTAACGATGATGTTGATAATGATGATGATGATGATGATGATGACAGGTCCGAAGATAAAGAAAGTTGTGGTAACGTGTGGCACCAAAATGGAGGTCTAAGCCTGGTTAGACGTGTTGATGATGATGATGATGATGACAATAACAATAATATAGATAATGATGATGATGATGATGGTGACAGTAATGATGATAGTGATGATGATGATGATGACAGGTCCGATGATAGAATGCGGCACTGAAATGGAGGTCCAAGACTGGCTATATGTGTTGATGATGTTGATGTTGATGATGATGATGACAATAACGATAATATAGATAATGATGATGATGATGATGGTGACAGTAATGATGATGATGATGATGATGACAGGTCCGATGATAGAGAAACTTGTGGTAACGTGCGGCACCAAAATGGAGGTCCAAGCCTGGCTAGACGTGTTGAGAAATCTGACGCCCGGTAAACCAGCCCCCAACCCTGTCTCTGTCAAACCACAAAGCTTACAGGTAGAGAGACAGAGAAAGAAAGGAGAGAGAGACAAGGAAAGAAAGAGAAAGAGAGAGAAAGAGAGAAAGAAAGGAGAGAGAGTCAAGGAAAGAAAGAGAAAGAGAGAAAGAAAGGAGAGAGAGAGGGGCTGAAAGAGAGAGAGAAAGAAAGAAAGGACAGAGAGAGAGGCAGAAAGAGAGAGATAGAGTTTGTATAGATGTGTTGAGAAATCTGAGGCTTGGAAAACCAGCCCCAATCCTGTCTCTGTCAAACCACAAAGCTTACAGGTAGAGAGAGACATAGAAAGAAAGGAGAGAGAGAGTATATGTATAGAGGTGTTCTGATATCTGAGGCTTGGGAAACCTGCACCCAACCCTGTCTCTGTCAAACCACAGGCTTGAACTGTGTGTTGGTCTGTTTTCAGATCTCCTCTTCACAGCCCAGCATAAGCACCATCACGCCGGCCAAAACGGCCCAGATTTCCAACACGGTCACCCTCCCCACCCCCCCTCGGCCCACCTCGGTGTGGTCCCTGACCTGCCTGAGGCCCGCTCCCCCCCTGCGGCCCTCGCTCATGTGCAGAGACGACTTGCTGAGGAGTCCACGCTCCTCCAGAAGGTCCACACAGCGGAAAAAACCTGGTGAGGACGGTTTTTTTGGCTCACTCGTTTCAACGAAGTGAGTGTATTTTCAAGCTTGTTCGGTTTTCCGGGTGTCTGTGTGGATGTCTGTCTGTGTGTGTGTGTCTGTCTGTGGTAACTTTAACGTTGGCCGTTTCTTGGGATCTATGAGGCGCTCAATGCTCAAACTTTGCATACATGTAGATGTTTATATAAGCTCTCAAGAAACATTTGCATAACAAAATTAACCAATGACCTTGACTTTTGACTTTTAACATGTAATTTTTGTCCTGGCCATATCTTTCACAGTTATGGTCCCCAAATTTGGCACGTGGGTCTATTAGTCTAAGGTGATACAGTATCTATGATGACTTTTACCCTCTTGACCGTAACCTTGACCTCTGACCTTGAACATCATCAATTTTTTGTTATAGCCATATCTTTTATATCCTAACACAGGGGACCACGGTGGTCGAGAAGATCAACACAGAGGTAGAGACCTGGAGAGACTAGTGAGAAAGATTGGTATCGATGGTTTAACGATCGCTGTGTCTAGTGTGTTGGTATTATAAAAGGAGACTTTAGAGAGATAAAGATTGGTATCGATGGTTTAGCGATCGTTGTGTGTCTAGTGTGTTGGTATTATAAAAGGAGACTTTAGAGTGAGAAAGATTGGTATCGATGGTTTAGCGATCGTTGTGTGTCTAGTGTGTTGGTATTATGAAAGGAGACTTTAGAGTGAGAAAGATTGGTATCGATGGTTTAGCGATCGTTGTGTGTCTAGTGTGTTGGTATTATAAAAGGAGACTTTAGAGTGAGAAAGATTGGTATCGATGGTTTAGCGATCGTTGTGTGTCTAGTGTGTTGGTATTATAAAAGGAGACTTTAGAGAGAGAAAGATTGGTATCGATGGTTTAGCGATCGTTGTGTGTCTAGTGTGTTGGTATTATAAAAGGAGACTTTAGAGAGATAAAGATTGGTATCGATGGTTTAGCGATCGTTGTGTGTCTAGTGTGTTGGTATTATGAAAGGAGACTTTAGAGAGATAAAGATTGGTATCGATGGTTTAGCGATCGTTGTGTGTCTAGTGTGTTGGTATTATAAAAGGAGACTTTAGAGTGAGAAAGATTGGTATCGATGGTTTAGCGATCGCTGTGTCTAGTGTGTTGGTATTATGAAAGGAGACTTTAGAGAGATAAAGATTGGTATCGATGGTTTAACGATCGCTGTGTGTCTAGTGTGTTTGTATTATAAAAGGAGACTTTAGAGAGATAAAGATTGGTATCGATGGTTTAGCGATCGCTGTGTCTAGTGTGTTGGTATTATAAAAGGATGAGATAAACTCTCCGCTTGTCTGTTATAGTATAGCGGGGAAACATCGTAAGTAACATCAGTGGGAAAGCTGCGCCTGTATTCACATTGAGACAGTATGAGACTTGTCATCATGGTATTTTAGAAGTCCTTCTAAAGTTGTAGGATTTAATGTGAATACATGCCCTGGTGTGTTTGTATGAAGAGCATTGTTTCAGTGTCTGTACCCTTGGTTGTATGTAAAACAGGAGTGGGTATGTCATGGTCACAATAACTGCCCGTGTGTGTGGAAACTACTAGCCTTTACTGCTTTTGTGTTTCCTATTCAGACCAAGTTTTTATTGTTGATGTTTGTTTGCCTTTCTTTTTTCAGCCACCAACATTGCTCTATCAGCAGTGATTGTCAGTCGCATTTATGCTCACAGCTGATGTGTAGACGCATTTTAGTACACGCGTAGACGTATGCAAGCGTGCATACACAAACTGTCTCAGCCTCTGTCTTTCTCTCTGTGTCTGTCTGTCTGTTTTTCGCCAAGAAGAAAAGGATATCTATCTGAAATAGCTGTATATCATTGTGTTTTTCTGCTCCTGTGGACGCAGTGCGCACGTTTTCCGGGGATGAGACGGAGTGGCAGAGAAGTCAGTACCGAGAATGCGTTGAATTAGATGTCGTCTGTGCTGCCCCCTACCTCTGTGCTTTGTGCTGCACCCTCCTGCGCCTCTGTTCCCTTCTTCTCACCTGCGGTGTTCACGACTTGGCTGTCCCCAGTGGTCCCCCTTCCCGCCTAGTATTTCTTTTCGCTTCATTTCAGTCGTTTCTTTAAGTTCGCCACCACTATGTCTCTTTTGCTTTCTGAGATTCCGTCCTCCCCCTTCCCTTGTGTTTTGTGTTGGGTGGTGTGAACGTCTCCCCCGAGGCATTGTGAAGACATCATTTCATGTTGTGTTGGGTGGTGTGAACGTCTCCCCCGAGGCATTGTGAAGACATCATTTCATGTTGTGTTGGGTGGTGTGAACGTCTCCCCCGAGGCATTGTGAAGACATCATTTCATGTTTGTGTTGGGTGGTGTGAACGTCTCCCCCGAGGCATTGTGAAGACATCATTTCATGTTGTGTTGGGTGGTGTGAACGTCTCCCCCAAGGCATTGTGAAGACATCATTTCATGTTGTGTTGGGTGGTGTGAACAACTCCCCCAAGGCATTGTGAAGACATCATTTCATGTTGTGTTGGGTGGTGTGAACGTCTCCCCCAAGGCATTGTGAAGACATCATTTCATGTTGTGTTGGGTGGTGTGAACGTCTCCCCCAAGGCATTGTGAAGACATCATTTCATGTTGTGTTGGGTGGTGTGAACAACTCCCCCAAGGCATTGTGAAGACATCATTTCATGTTGTGTTGGGTGGTGTGAACAACTCCCCCAAGGCATTGTGAAGACATCATTTCATGTTGTGTTGGGTGGTGTGAACAACTCCCCCAAGGCATTGTGAAGACATCATTTCATGTTGTGTTGGGTGGTGTGAACAACTCCCCCGAGGCATTGTGAAGACATCATTTCATGTTGTGTTGGGTGGTGTGAACAACTCCCCCGAGGCATTGTGAAGACATCATTTCATGTTGTGTTGGGTGGTGTGAACAACTCCCCCGAGGCATTGTGAAGACATCATTTCATGTTTGTGTTGGGTGGTGTGAACGTCTCCCCCAAGGCATTGTGAAGACATCATTTCATGTTGTGTTGGGTGGTGTGAACAACTCCCCCAAGGCATTGTGAAGACATCATTTCATGTTTGTGTTGGGTGGTGTGAACGTCTCCCCCAAGGCATTGTGAAGACATCATTTCATGTTGTGTTGGGTGGTGTGAACAACTCCCCCGAGGCATTGTGAAGACATCATTTCATGTTGTGTTGGGTGGTGTGAACGTCTCCCCCAAGGCATTGTGAAGACATCATTTCATGTTTGTGTTGGGTGGTGTGAACGTCTCCCCCAAGGCATTGTGAAGAAGTAATTTCATGTTGTGTTGTAGTATGTTAGTTACAAGACCTTTTATGTCTTCTGCCACTTGGAGGAGGGCTTATGCCTTTTTGTTAGTTTCTGCATTATCCTTTCAATATGTTGTCAGTGTTGTTAGTTTCTGCACTGTCCATTCAATATGTTGTTAGTGTTGTTAGTTTCTGCACTGTCCATTCAATATGTTGTCAGTGTTGTTAGTTTCTGCACTGTCCATTCAATATGTTGTCAGTGTTGTTAATTTCTGCACTGTCCATTCAATATGTTGTCAGTGTTGTTAGTTTCTGCACTGTCCATTCAATGTGTTGTTAGTTTCTGCACTGTCCATTCAATGTGTTGTCAGCCGGTAATGTTTCCAGTGGTGTCTATTTGTTCAATACATGGCTGCAGCCGATTTTAATGCGTGACTGCAGCGTGAGTGACCCGGGTTCGAATCCCGGCTTCACCCTTTCTTTCTAGTTCGACAGGGAAATGGAATTTCGGATGGGGACTTGAAGCTAGTCTGACTCGTGCGCTTTGCGTACGTAAAAACGGCAATTAAACATCGGTAAGAGCAGGGAGAAGTCCCGTTGCCTGGTATGACCAAATTGATAGATAGGTTTCCAGAGTCTGCGCTCTCCAGGGGAGAGCAGCCCGATTTTCACAGAGATAAGTCTTTGTGACTAGAATATACCAAATACCAAAAATACCAAATTATTGCCATGTGCCCACAGCTGAGGTTTCCCATTTTGTATCCATTGCCGGGAGGGGGGGGGGGGGGGGGGGGGGGCGGTTTACTTGTTGACTCCCTTTTGGGTTTCTTTATCAGTTTATGTATTCAGTTAATTTGATGTTCTTGTTTATTTCTTTTAATTTTCTTGCCATTTCATGTTGAATGTTGTCTGGTGACATGTTGTGTTGTGAAGTGAAGTGTGTACTGCATTGTTTTATCGTTTAAACTTCTTTGTTTAATATTAGACTGATTTCTCAGCATGGAGATGAAGATTGCTTTTGTTTAATTTGGTGTGGAGTGTTCCGTGCTGTGGTGATGTTTTGAGCGCTTGATGTGCCTGGCCAAGATGGTGACTTTTATTGTGATCAGTCCTAGTCTTACTGCTGTGGATTCAACTTTTATAAAATAGTGTGATGAATGAAAAAGCAAGCAGAAATTATAGCATTGTTTCTGACACGTACTGCACTTTTATAAGAGTTAATATTGGGACATATTAGTTTTTTGGTGAATGGGTTGCGAAAAGAAGGCATATTATGAATATGAAATGTTACACGCTGACATAGCACTAAAGTTCTACTGTTGCACAATGACATTTATGTTTGTGACATTGTTATAGCATTGTCTTTTTGTCAAAAACAAATAAATTAACAAACAAACAGACATGGGGGGGTTTCGGTTAAAGGTTGATTGCTATGTTTAAATTGAGTGCAAAGACATTATTGCTTTTCCCGGCAATGAATCACTCCTGGTGTCACTTCTGTTAGTAATGAAGGCTGAAGAAAGTGCCTTTCAATCTCCTTTTTCCCATCAGAAGTAAGCTGTAGTGTACTCAAGGACCGTTGTATCAAAACAAAAGTCATCCTCGCATTTAAGTAACACTGTCTTTCAGTTTGTGGTAATGATGTGTGTGTGCGTGCATGTGCGTGTGTGTGTGCGTGTGTTCCAGTGACGTACAACGAAGACGCGTTCATCCTCCAGGTGATTGAGGCCTACTGCAACAGCACCAAGACGCGGCACACCGTCAACTCCTGTGAGTAGTGCTTACTCCTTCATCCCATCACACGTAATCCAAGCTTCATTCTTCTTCTTTCCCTCTCTCTCCTCTCTCTCTTTCTCTCTCTTTTTCTACCTTTCTCTCCTTCCTTCCTTCCTCGTTGCTCCAATTCCTACCTCTCTTTCTTTCTTCCTTTCCTGTCTGTCTCTTTCTTTTTCTCTGTCTCTGTCTTTCTCTCTTTCTTTCCTCATTTCTTCTGTCCCCCCCCCCCCCCCCCTCCCCCCATGGTAGAAGTTTTACTGCAAACCGATTGCTATTCTTTATGTGTGAGCATCTGCCAGGTTAATTCACTTTTTTTTTCTCTTTTTGTTGTTGAAATCCCAGTAAAGGGTGAGATCCTAAGGACAGTTGTACCGAAGATTCATTATGATGAGTGCAGTAGTTTTGGCTACATACGGTGCAACATGTTTCTGGTTGCATGTCCAGCCTCCCACACACAGAGAAGCGTGTTGGACTTTCATTTTGTTTTACGTTTTGATAGAACTTGGAATATAAAAAGGGAGAAAAACAAAGTAAAAACAATGGGGACAAAAAAGAGAAAAACAGTTGTTAATGTTTGTTTACTGGTGAATGCTCACGCATATAATGTTGCGAAATTGATGCGGATATCAAATGCGTTTTGACGGTTTAGTGATGAAGAGAGGAGACATTAAGGAGGAAGATCAGGGGGAGGGGAGGGGGCAACAAAGAAAGTGTGATAGGAAATTGCCTACATTTTTTTAAGTTTGTTTTTGTCTAATCATTTTATTATTGGCTTTTTTTTCCCCTGACAGATTTTTGTTATTTTATCTTCATTTTGTCATTTTGCCTTTTTTGTGTTTTATTTCTTTGCTCATAAAAGTGTGGTTTTAGGTTTTGTCTAGTACTTGTGTTTCCTGTGTGACTTTGAGGGGAATACTTTGTGTATAGGCCTCTGCAACTAGGGTTATTGACGCCCTTGACAGTGAGAGTGATGCCCTTGCTGGTCAGTACTGACAAGGGCATTCACTCTTGCGAAAGGAAGCCATTTAGTGGCATCAAATAGGGTTATTGGCGAGAGTTATACCCCTGTTTGGTCAGTGCTCAACCATCTTCCCCCACCCACCAAGGGCATTCACTCTTGCAAAAGGTGTTCGTTGCAGACCCCAATAGTACACTTATGCAAAGTTGTTGGCGTCTGAGGTTTCTGTTTTTAGTGTATGAGACAAAAGTTTAAAAGATCTTATTAGCTATACACCTAGCATTTTTTTTAGATCACCATGTCCATGTAGATACCATGTAACCACCATGTAACCAGATTATGAAACATAATAATAGAATGTAAGCAACTTAGTGGGGAATATTTTTAATGAAGAAAACTTGAATTGCTTATGTCGTTACAGAATTAGAAATCTTGTTTTTAAATAGGAATATTGTGGTCGAGACGCCATTTTAAAAAAAATAGAACTTTTGACAGATTAAAATAACATTATTTAGAAAGACAAGTGTCACATGACTTTAGTCAGGGCAAAAGCAAGAAACGGTTCTTTTGCAATTTATAGTGTGGTGTTGCTACAGTGGAACCTTTCTTATAAGACCTCCAAAAATCATCCAAAATGAGGTCTCATAAGGGAGGGGTCTTATAAGGGAGGTCATTTTAATACTAATTTTAATACTTGCAAAGAAGGGCGATGTGTCAGAGAAGCAGGTCTTATGTGGAAGGGAGTCTTATAATGGGAGGTCTGATAAGGGAGGGTCCACTGTATTGCCCGAAGATTAGCTCAGTGACTTTGTAATCTCCTTTGTGTCATTTGCTTTGTGTAATCTCCTTTGTGTCATTTGCTTTGTGTAGCTTTCATTTGTCATTTCTTGGTGCTCTCTTTGACATCACCCATTTCTTTGAAGTTTGTGTAGTTCACCTTGGTTTAGAACTTGAACCACCTGTGCTGACACGCTTCTTTAGCTCGGTGGGCTTATCAGTGTGTTGTGTTTTTTCAAATATTTTTTTATGAAAATGATGTCTGTTTTTAATGATTCTCTTTTTTCTCCAGTCTTCTTGTGTTGTTGTTTTAGTTTTCTGTTCTCCTTTACAGTTTAGTTTAGTTTAGTTTATACTGCTACGTCTTTTACAACAAAGCACAAACACAGTGAATCAATGATATATTTGACTGAATATTTATTTATTTTTTATCAGAATGTGTAAGTGAGTTAATCTGATATCATGTGAGTTCGTAACCTAGGGCAACTGTCATTTTACCTCAGCACATCTGTCTTCTTCCTCTTCCTTCTAATTAGCACAGAGAAAGACGAAGAGGACAGACGATCTGCTGTGACTTTGTCTGTCTGTGTTAATTAGCGCTTGTCACAGCAGACTGTCTGTCCTCTTTGTTTTTCTCTGTGTTAATTAGCACTTGTCACAGACTGTCTGTCCTCTTTGTCTTTCTCTGTGTTAATTAGCACTTGTCACAGCAGACTGTCTGTCCTCTTTGTCTTTCTCTGTGTTAATTAGCGCTTGTCACAGCAGACTGTCTGTCCTCTTTGTCTTTCTCTGTGGTGGTCGCTGGCTGTCTGTCCCCTTTCTTCCACGATTCACTGAAGCCTGTGTTTCCTCGTCTTTCTTTCTTCTGTGCTGCAAGATTGTTTTTATTTCTAGTTTTGTGTTGGTCTAGTCAGACAGTATTTCTTCTTTTTCTCTCCTTTCCTTTCTTCCCAGAAGCTTGTCTTTAGCCTTCCTCTTTCTTTGCTTGTTTGCTAAACAATGGTTGTGCAGCTTGTTTTGTTTCTGTGAAATAGGGCTGTAATATTTTCATTATGTTTTCGTCAATCCTTTCTTTCTTCTTCCTGCTTTCCTTCCTCAGAAGCTTCTCTTTCTTCGTCCTTATCCTTTGCCGGTCATGAGTTGTGCTCAGAGTTCAGCAATTTTCTGTTTTTGTCCTTTCCTTTCTGTCCGTCCTTTCCTTTCTGCTTGTGTTTCTTTTTCCTCCTGTTGTTGTTTCGCGGAACACTTACTGTGCTGTGCTGACCTGCTGGTTTAGCGCTGTGACGTTTGTTTTATTCCCTGGTCATTGCTTTGCTGTCTGTGGGCGGTGGTGCTGTGCTGCTGTTGTAGGCAAAGTGTTGTTGGACCCCAAGCTGAAAGTGATGGTGGGCCTGCCCAAAGTGAACAGTCACGCTGCTAATAAAGGTACGCTGCTGCATCCGCCTTGCTGCAAGGAGTCCCCCCTTCCCCTGCATGGAATAGATTGCTGGAAGCGTTTGCTGTTGGCAGCAAGAATTGAGCAGTTTCTGCCAACATGTCTTGTCTGCTTGTTTCCCCCCCTTCCACCCAGCCCTGTACCCTGCATGGCTAGATGGTGGGCAATGTCTGTGCATCTGGTGGTTGTCGTGTTGATAGTCGGCATGTTGCAAGAGTCGGTTCTTTTCAGGTGGAAAAGTCAATGTCGATGTGTCTGTTTGAGATCAATCATTCCTCCGCACTTTCTGGTTTCCCAGCCCTACATAAAATAGTCAGTCAGCAGTCTGTCGGCATGCAGCAGTAGCTATGGAGTTGAGGCATTTTGAACAGGTCTGCTCTGTTAATACCAGCTGCAAGAATGGTTGAAAGGTCGCCTGGTGGCAAGGGTTAGGAAGAACAGTCCAGGCACACGTGAGAAAAACAGTTCTGTAGGTTGAACTCGTTGCTCTTGAAGTAAAAAAGAAACTTCAAAGCTTTGTGTAACCGCATAGACTATTTCCACATGATGATAGTGGGGTGTTCATTCTTACTGACTCTGCCATGCATGAGTCGTTTGGTGCCTTGCTGGTCGATGGTTGCCATGCATGAGTCGTTTGGTGCCTTGCTCATCGATGGTTGCCATGCATGAGTCGTTTGGTTCCTTGCTGGTCGATGGTTGCCATGCATGAGTCATTGCCTGTCGATGGTTGCCATGCATGAGTCGTTTGGTTCCTTGCTGGTCGATGGTTGCCTTGCATGAGTCGTTGCCTGTCAATGGTTGCCATGCATGAGTCGTTGCTGGTCGATGGTTGCCATGCATGAGTCATTTGGTGACATGCTCGTCGATGGTTGCCATGCATGAGTCGTTGCTTGTCGATGGTTGCCATGCATGAGTCGTTGCTCGTCGATGGTTGCCATGCATGAGTCGTCGATGGTTGCCATGCATGAGTCGTTGCTCGTCGATGGTTGCCATGCATGAGTCGTTTGGTGCCTTGCTCGTCGATGGTTCGAGATGGGCTTGCAGCCAGCGTGGCATTTTGTGATAAATACGAGTGGATTTGTTGTGCTTGCAACAGTCATTGGTCATTTCTGCGTCAGGCATGGGTGTGGTTTTCTCTTCCTATGCGAGCAGTACTGGTGTGTTTGTTGCATTTGTCTACAAGCATGAGAGTGTAGGTGTGTCAATCCTGTGACGTGCATGGGTGTGTTGTTCCTCTTGGAAAGCACAGGTGTCATTTGTTGTTGCGTGCTACAAGCATGGGTGTAGGTGTGTCAATCCTGTGACATGCACCCATTTTGTTGTTGCGTGCTACAAGCATGAGTGTAGCGTTGCCTCACCACGCAATATGCATGAGTGCTTTCTTCACTGACTGTGATGTGCTTCGTGTGTGTTTGGAAGTAGCAACAACATGGCAATAGAAACACCATCTCTCAGACCTGTTTACCCTCCCGGTTTTGCCGGAATTATCCCGGGAATTTGCAAAAATTCTGGGTATAATAATAAATTCCGGGTGAACGCTGAAAATCTCGGGATTTTTAAAAAACGTCTATTATTTGTTTCCGTTTGTATGAAAAGACGCAAGGGTTGACCGAAACCTTGGAGTTCTGAGACGCGATTTTTCATTGGTCCGTGGACCCCCCTCAACCAATGATAGTATTTCTTGTTAGCAGAGATTGTAGTTTTGCGCCAGACAAGTCAACCGCAGGCGGCAAGCGCCAGAAATCTTCGACAAACGACAGCAGTGATAGGGTGAAACGGCCAAAAGTGAAGCAGAAGTTTTATCAAAAATATTTGAAAGTGCCAGGAATAACAAGTTTGCGTTTGGGAGACAAGCATGCACACTGCAAGTACTGCAACGTGGACTTCAAAATTTTGCAAGATACCTTTTAAATCAGTGTTTTATCGCGAGTCGTGTACCGATGTGAATTCTGTTGTTTTGGGTCAAATTCCAGGGTTTTCTGTGACAAATTCCAGGTTGTTCATTATAAGGGTAAACGGGTCTGCATCTCTTGAGCTGCGTCTTTTTCGCTTTGTTTGTAGTGTGTTATGTGGGGATGCTAAGATGGCCGAGTGTGCATGGATTTAAGGAGTGACTGTGTCTGGAAGTAGCAGCAGCATGGCAGTAGAAACCCCATCTCTTGAGCCACCTCTTTTTCGCTTTGTTTGTACGCGTGTTGTGCGGGGATGTTAAGATGGCCGAGTGTGCATGGATTTAAGGAGGGGGAGAAAGGGTGAGGGGGGGGGGGAGGAGGAGGGGGGTAGATGGGTCGATGAGCGAGCAATGTGTGAAGAGAATGGGAAAAGGAAGTATTTTGGTTTATCTTCTCCTGTTTGCACTTGACGCCGGCAAATACCACAACATTTTCACTCTTTCCCTTTCTTTCTCTTTCCCTCTCCCTCCTCTTCCTGTGTTGAGAGAGACTTTCAAGAGAGGATCTTAACGATTTATTTATTCAAATATTGTGTTCAGTTTTTAAGTGTAAGAAATAATAAAAGCAATGAAGAGAAATCTTGAAAACTATTGGTATTAAACCTTATATTAATCTGAAATATTATGATATATGTTCTGGTAATTCTTTCTTTTTTGGGGGGAGTGGGGGGGGGGGGGGGGTAGTGCCAAAGAGAGGTGGATGATTGTCTTTTGTCTGGATTCTGTTACTGTGTTTCCTGTCACTTTGTTATTGGTGGAAACGATATCTTCTGTTCCATATCCAGCTTTCTTTTCCTCTTTTATTTGTGTGTGTGTGTTGTTGTTTTTTAATATTGTGGTTTTGCTGACTTGTTTGCTTTCATTTGCAGTTTGTAGTTTCTCTGTGGTTATTGCTTCTCTTGATCCTGTGTTGATGTTTCCAAGCATTTGTTGATTTGTTGGTTTGAAGCAAATATTTAGTGTGGTGTTTTTTTAGGAGTTATTGGGTGTTTTATAAATGGTTTGAATAGAAAACAAATAAAAGGGGAAATATGATATTGATATACTATAATTACTACATGTATGTCAACAATTTTTTTAATTCAAAGTGTGACGTGTCATATACAGCCTTTTATGTTGAGATGTGAGATTTCAAACTGTACAATTCTAAATGTGTACGGAATGACATCTTGTTCATCATTTTATTCTGGTGGATGGGTTCATTTAGTTCTTATAATGTAGTGTCCTGTTTAAGGGGCCCGAGAACTACAGACACCTGCAGTGTTGCATCCATTGTGTAAGCGGATGAAGCTCGACTGCGTGGTTTCAGTCTTAACATTGAGCCCATAGCCACTCACTCTGGGTAGGACTGGGAAAAAAACCTCGCCTCTGATTAGATTCGAACCCAATACCTCCCAGCCAGTAGTCTGATGTTACCACTGTGCCTGGAGACGAAAACTTTTAAAACATCTTTATAGTTCCTAACAGCACACAGGTTTGCTGCAACTCTTGATATGTCTTTTCATGTCTCATAAATTATTATAAATTATAATCCAATGATGATACTGTATCAAAAGTCCTTGTTTTTGTTGTTGTTTGGTTTGGTTTGTTTGTTTTTCCTCTGAAGGATAGTAGGGTTTACATCTAGACCTGGGCTAGTATGGCAAGAACATTGTTTTTCCTCAAGGATAGTAGGGTTTACATCTAGACCTGGGCTAGAATGGCAAGAACATTGTTGGTTTTTCCTCTGAAGGATAGTAGGGTTTACATCTAGACCTGGGCTAGAATGGCAAGAACATTGTTTGTTTTTCCTCTGAAGGATAGTAGGGTTTACATCTAGACCTGGGCTAGAATGGCAAGAACATTGTTGGTTTTTCCTCTGAAGGATAGAACATTGTTTGTTTTTCCTCTCAAGGATAGTAGGGTTTACTATAGGGTTTACATCTATAGACCTGGGCTAGAATGGCAAGAACATTGTTGGTTTTTCCTCTGAAGGATAGTAGGGTTTACATCTAGACCTGGGCTAGAATGGCAAGAACATTGTTTGTTTTTCCTCTGAAGGATAGTAGGGTTTACATCTAGACCTGGGCTAGAATGGCAAGAATATTGTTTGTTTTTCCTCTGAAGGATAGTAGGGTTTACATCTAGACCTGGGCTAGAATGGCAAGAACATTGTTTGTTTTTCCTCTGAAGGATAGTAGGGTTTACATCTAGACCTGGGCTAGAATGGCAAGAACATTGTTTGTTTTTCCTCTGAAGGATAGTACGGTTTACATCTACTATCTAGACCTGGGCTAGAATGGCAAGAACATTGTTTGTTTTTCCTCTGAAGGATAGTAGGGTTTACATCTAGACCTGGGCTAGAATGGCAAGAACATTGTTGGTTTTTCCTCTGAAGGATAGTAGGGTTTACATCTAGACCTGGGCTAGAATGGCAAGAACATTGTTTGTTTTTCCTCTCAAGGATAGTAGGGTTTACATCTAGACCTGGGCTAGAATGGCAAGAACATTGTTTGTTTTTCCTCTGAAGGATAGTAGGGTTTACATCTAGACCTGGGCTAGAATGGCAAGAACATTGTTTGTTTTTCCTCTGAAGGATAGTAGGGTTTACATCTAGACCTGGGCTAGAATGGCAAGAACATTGTTGGTTTTTCCTCTCAAGGATAGTAGGGTTTACATCTAGACCTGGGCTAGAATGGCAAGAACATTGTTTGTTTTTCCTCTGAAGGATAGTAGGGTTTACATCTAGACCTGGGCTAGAATGGCAAGAACATTGTTTGTTTTTCCTCTGAAGGATAGTAGGGTTTACATCTAGACCTGGGCTAGAATGGCAAGAACATTGTTTGTTTTTCCTCTGAAGGATAGTAGGGTTTACATCTACTATCTAGACCTGGGCTAGAATGGCAAGAACATTGTTTGTTTTTCCTCTCAAGGATAGTAGGGTTTACATCTAGACCTGGGCTAGAATGGCAAGAACATTGTTGGTTTTTCCTCTGAAGGATAGTAGGGTTTACATCTAGACCTGGGCTAGAATGGCAAGAACATTGTTGGTTTTTCCTCTGAAGGATAGTAGGGTTTACATCTAGACCTGGGCTAGAATGGCAAGAACATTGTTGGTTTTTCCTCTGAAGGATAGTAGGGTTTACATCTAGACCTGGGCTAGAATGGCAAGAACATTGTTTGTTTTTCCTCTGAAGGATAGTAGGGTTTACATCTAGACCTGGGCTAGAATGGCAAGAACATTGTTTGTTTTTCCTCTGAAGGATAGTAGGGTTTACATCTAGACCTGGGCTAGAATGGCAAGAACATTGTTGGTTTTTCCTCTCAAGGATAGTAGGGTTTACATCTAGACCTGGGCTAGAATGGCAAGAACATTGTTTGTTTTTCCTCTGAAGGATAGTAGGGTTTACATCTAGACCTGGGCTAGAATGGCAAGAACATTGTTTGTTTTTCCTCTGAAGGATAGTAGGGTTTACATCTAGACCTGGGCTAGAATGGCAAGAACATTGTTTGTTTTTCCTCTCAAGGATAGTAGGGTTTACATCTAGACCTGGGCTAGAATGGCAAGAACTTTGTTTTTCCTCTCAAGGATAGTAGGGTTTACATCTAGACCTGGGCTAGAATGGCAAGAACATTGTTTGTTTTTCCTCTCAAGGATAGTAGGGTTTACATCTATAGACCTGGGCTAGAATGGCAAGAACATTGTTTGTTTTTCCTCTGAAGGATAGTAGGGTTTACATCTAGACCTGGGCTAGAATGGCAAGAACATTGTTTGTTTTTCCTCTCAAGGATAGTTGGGTTTACATCTAGACCTGGGCTAGAATGGCAAGAACATTGTTTGTTTTGCTTGTGAGCTTGTGGATGAGTGTGAATGTTGAATGATTTATGTTTGTATGCATGTCAAATGGCATGACAAGTGGGATGTCAAGTGGCATATCAGATAGCATGTCAAGTGGCATGGCAAATGGGATGTCAAATGGCATGACAAGTGGGATGTCAAATGGCATGTCAGATGGCATGAGAAGTGGCATGTCAAGTGGTATGGCAAATGGCATGATAAGTGGGGTGTCAAATGGCATGTCAAAGTGGGATTGCCATTGAATATTGAGTTCTTGAAACTGTCTTGTTGGGGTTTTTGTGTGTGTTTTTTTTTCAATCTACAATGGAATGGTTGTTGTTGAAATCATGAATTTTTAGTCAGACTTTCATACTGTTTTTTAACTGCATGCTTGCATCATGATGATGATGATGATGATCATTGCCAATATCATCATTGTCGTCTCCTCTGTCTCATCTGTTCTTTCTTTTTGTCCCCTTCTGTCTCTCATGCTTGCTGTGCCTCATTCACACGGACTGGCGGGTGGGCGATTTTCTTTCGTCTTCATTCGTGGTGGTAATGATGATGATGGTGGTGGTGGTCTTCATGGTGGTGGTCAAATGATGATGATGGTGGTGGTTGGTCTATGGTGGATTTGATAACTGCATGCTTCATCTCATTCTCTCATTGTCTCTCCTCTCTCTCTCTCTTTTTGTCTCTCTCTCTCTCTCTCTCTGCCTCTCTCTCTCTCTCTCTCTCTCTCTCTCTCTCTCTCTCTCTCTCTCTCTCTCTCTCTCTTCTTTGTGTATGTCTATCTGTCTCGTTCTCTCTCTCTCTCTCCCTTTCTCTCTTTTTTCTATCTGCTATCTATCTTGCTGTGTATGTCTATCTCTCTCTCTCTCTCTCTCTCTCTCTCTCTCTCTCTCTCTCTCTCTCTCTCTCTCTCTCTCTCTCTCTCTCTCTCTCTCTCTCTCTCTCTCTCTCTCTCTCTCTCTCTCCCTCCCTCTCCCTCCCGTTCTCCTTCCCTTTTCTCCTCCCTTTCTCCTTTACTCTCTTTTCCCCCTCTCTCTCTGTCTCCCTTCTCCCTTCACTCCCTTCTCACTCTTCCCTACCCCCATCTCCCCCCTCACTTCACCCCCACCCCCCTGCAGTGGATCTGTCCAAGCTTCGATTCAGCGACAGCTCGGGATCGGACGGCACGGGATACGTAGATCCGGGATCTCCGGATTACGAGGACTATCCCTTCATCCAAGGCCGGCCCGTCATGGGGCCGTTCTGCTGCGCCACCTTTCCCCGGGCCAGAGGGCTGGCTAGGACCATGAAGAGACTGTGAAATAGACACCTGCCAGAGGGTTGGCTAGAACCATGAAGAGACTGTGAAATAGACACCTGCCAGAGGGTTGGCTAGGACCATGAAGAGACTGTGAAATAGACACCTGCCAGAGGGTTGGCTAGAACCATGAAGAGACTGTGAAATAGACACCTGCCAGAGGGTTGGCTAGGACCATGAAGAGACTGTGAAATAGACACCTGCCAGAGGGTTGGCTAGAACCATGAAGAGACTGTGAAATAGACACCTGCCAGAGGGTTGGCTAGGACCATGAAGAGACTGTGAAATAGACACCTGCCAGAGGGTTGGCTAGAACCATGAAGAGACTGTGAAATAGACACCTGCCAGAGGGTTGGCTAGGACCATGAAGAGACTGTGAAATAGACACCTGCCAGAGGGTTGGCTAGGACCATGAAGAGACTGTGAAATAGACACCTGCCAGAGGGTTGGCTAGAACCATGAAGAGACTGTGAAATAGACACCTGCCAGAGGGTTGGCTAGAACCATGAAGAGACTGTGAAATAGACACCTGCCAGAGGGTTGGCTAGGACCATGAAGAGACTGTGAAATAGACACCTGCCAGAGGGTTGGCTAGGACCATGAAGAGACTGTGAAATAGACACCTGCCAGAGGGTTGGCTAGGACCATGAAGAGACTGTGAAATAGATACAGAGAGAAAGAAAAGAGAACGAAACAGGTTTAAGAACCCAGTAGAAACTGACAGAATGGACCCATCTGGCCAGAGGGCTGGCTAGGACCATGAAGAGACTGTGAAATAGACAGATACAGAAAGAAAGAAAAGAGAACGAAACAGGTTTAAGAACCCAGTAGAAACTGACAGAATGGACCCATCTGGCCAGAGGGCTGGCTAGGACCATGAAGAGACTGTGAAACAGAAAGAAAGAAAAGAGAACGAAACAGGTTTAAGAACCCAGTAGAAACTTGCAGATGGTACCCATCCATGGCTTAAACTGCTTCTTTCTCAGGAAGGAAATCCTTTTTGATTTCTTTGTTAAATTAGTACAGATTGAAATTCGTTTTTTGAAAAATTTCAACAACAAAAATGGGGAAAAACGTCTTTGCGGTTAAGCGAAATCCTGATTGCCGCATAGAAACGGGTTTCGGTTTTGCTTTAACGGAAGCAGAAGTGCTTGCTGGTCTGTGTCCTGCCAAGTGTAAATCCCATAGCTAGCATGTTTTCCTGTTGACCAAGAGTTTCAAGAGGTGAAACGCCCCCCTGACACCCCAATACGGGCTCTGCCACTATACCCCGCCGGGGCCTAGGCAGCCCCTGGACCCCTGCCCCAGTTCCTTTGTTTGAAAAATCGTCAGGTTTAACCCTTTTCCATCTGCTGTGCCATGGGGAGTTAGCAGGATTCCTCCGTGCAATGATTCAGAGGCAAAGCGTTCGTCTCAAAAGCGAATTGGCGCGGGTTCTGTTCCCGGCAGCAGCTATTATGCTCTCTTGTCTTTAGACCTTGTTGTCCGAGTGCTGTGTTTTGGAAGAAATGATGTCCTGTGTGCTCATGTATCGGAGCATGTTAAAGAACCCTGTGGCAGCAGAGAGCTAAAGCCCTGCTGTGTTTTGGAAGAAATGATGTTCTGTGTGCTCATGTATCGGAGCATGTTAAAGAACCCTGTGGCAGCAGAGAGCTAAAGCCCTGCTGTGTTTTGGAAGAAATGATGTCCTGTGTGCTCATGTATCGGCGCACGTTAAAGAACCCAGTGACAGCAGAGCTAAAGCCCTGCTCCTGTGCCACTGGAGGCTAGGGAGCCTTAGGACCATGAATAACAACTGTGAAATGATAGGGGGGGGGGGGGGTATTGGGGGTGAAAGAGGGGGAGTGTTTAGGAAGGTACAACTAATTCCTTGGAGACAATGCTTTTTACAGAGATCCTATGAATTTCTTTTTTTAATGAAATATTGAATAATTGTCAGAGACATTGAGAGGGAGGAATGAAAAAGGGAGTTAAGGGCCTAGGGGTGCAGAACAGAAATAACAGTTGCTGATATGAATTTTGTCTTGTACAAATTTTTGTAATATGATTTTGATATGTTGTTTGATTGGAGGTACAAGTTAATCAGAATGTTACCAGTTTCAATAATCTTGTGGGGTTTTTTGGGGGGTTTTTATAGGGTTTTTTTTTTTAACCTTCCTAGAAATTGTTTTCCCACAATGGGAAACTATTAAATTGTGACGTTGGTTTGTTAAGAATCTTTAAACAGGATATTTCAGAGTAAAATCGGATAAGAAAGAGAGGGAGAGAGCATTAGAGAGAGATTGAAATAGTTTGTGTTTCTAACCATGCCATAAGACTTAGCAAGTGTGTGGGTGTGGGTGTGGACGCGCATGAGTGAGTTTACATTTGGGTTCAGATGAGGTGTGTGCATCAGGTTGTTTCCTCAATTTGCATGTTAAGAAAAGAAGAAGGGAAAGAAAGCTGTGCGTTAACTGTGTGTATTGTGATGTTGGCACAGCTGCATAATATACTGAAGTCTGTAGTGTGTGTGCATTAATCTGTATATTGTGATGTTGGCACAACTGCATAATATATTGAAGTCTGTAGTGTGTGTGCATTAATCTGTATATTGTGATGTTAAAACAACTGCATAATATACTGAAGTCTGTAGTGTGTGTTGTCTGTATAGATGTACATTTACAAGAGTGGAGGATATGTGCAATAACTTGTTTCTCGTTTTTCAGTAGTCAGTCTATGTTCAGAATGTATGTATTTAGTTGTTTCTGGACTAAATGTATGAACCATGAAGCCCTTCATTCAAAATGTATGCGTGAAAGATAGAATGGTTACTGTATATTGATTTTTAACAAATAGTTTGAATGAATATGACCTTTTAATGATGTTTGCTTTAGGGGAGAGAGAGAGAGAGTGTTAGCAAGAGAGAGTGACAGACAGAGAGAGAGTGAGAGGGCGACAGACAGACAGAGAGAGCGAGAGATGTAATTGTTACTGTGAGTGGATGTGTATGTTGTGTACATTTCCCATCAATGGTTGTAAGGTTTGATCCTAGGACCAAGTCTGTTGATGGATTATTAATCGTTTTATTATGATGTACGATAACTTGGGTTCATAAAGGATGAATAAACAAATGTGAATTCCACAGTGTGTGTGTGTGTATGTGTTAGTAATAGTGCATTTAACTCGTTTGCATCGCAACGATTTTGAATCAATTAAAACAACCTCACAAATCGCTCCAGCCATACATACAAACAAAACGTACATAAACAAAAGGAGAAATGAAAGAAGATTACAGGTTTTTACTTCAGGTGTAGACATAGGGAAGTGGTAGATCAGACATTTTTATATATAGACTTTTTATAGAAAAACTCTCTACACCGATTGGTTTCCCCACAACGAACCACTACAAAAGCAAAGTCAGAGGCAAAATTGTGGTCTAAGGGAGCGAAGCGAGTTTAGAAGTGACCAAGGTGCACACAGATTTACTTCCCTTGAAGCAAATGCATCAAAATGACAGCTATCTATTAATTCCGGACATATATGGCCGGAACGACTTGAATGAGTTAATAGTATAATTGTGTGGTTGTGTGGATTTGATGCTACATGCATTTTTGTTTTAGCGTACTTCCATCATGATTTGCGTTGATGCTCGGGGGAGGTGGTTGAAGTTTAAGGAGACAGTGGAGGAAGATACATAAGATGCATTGGAGGACAACATGCCACAATGACATAAACAGTAAAGTTACCTAGCATGACCCAGAATTACTATTTTATAAAAAATGCATGAAGACAGAAAAGATGAGCCTGTGAAGTGAGACATGCAGCACGTGTGATGTTATGTGCGTGTACATGCATGCAGGAAGCATACAGCACGTGTGATGTGCATGTATGTGTGTGCATGCAGGAAGCATGCTTCAAAAGAAGAAAACATGATGAGTGATTGAAGGTCTACTTTGCTCTCTGATAGCCACAACAGATTTGGGCAAGCAGTCACAACAACAAAACATTACATGTATCAGACTCACAGACACAAACCAAGGCTTTTCAAACCCTCTGTCTCTGTTAGTCTCTCTCTCAGGGCTGAGTGTCAAAAAGCAATGCTTATCTCATTACCCTGTATAAATAAAAATGTGTTCTCTCTCTCTCTCTCTCTCTCTCTCTCTCTCTCTCTCTCTCTCTCTCTCTCTCTCTCTCTCTCTCTCTCTCTCTCTCTCTCTCTCTCTCTCTCTCTCTCTCTCTCTCTCTCCCTCCCTCCCTCCCCTCCCATAGAAACAGAAACAGTGTTCATATTATAAATGTTCGATTCATCACCAACCTCCAAAGTAGTGAGGGTACAACGTATGGTGAGGTAACATGGATGTTGTGCTTTCTTCATACACTACTGAGTCTCCACGTATCGGTTCCCCTTAAGCTGTGCTTGTGTTCTGTTTAGGGTTCAGTTGATGTTGGTGGATTTATCACTGGTTTGTTATCACTATTGTAGCCCCTGTGGTCACTTTGTGTTGTTTATATTGACCAGGGCCTGTATTCACATTGAGATAGCATGAGACTTAGCATCATGCTAACTTAGAAGCTCTTCCAATGTCCTATAGGATTTAATAGGACTTTTGGAAGAGCTTCTAAGTTAGCATCATGCTAAGTCTCATGCTATCTCAACGTGAATACAGGCCCAGGTTTGTGTGTATTGGGTTTTCATGCGCAGCCAGGCATTCACTTATTTGACTGTGTACACGTTAACATTATTTGCAAAATATCTCTATTTTGGCTACGCAATGTTAGGCCACTGATAATATGACTTACAACTCTGTGTTGCTATGGGGAAATGGTGATATTTTTTTAATGTTGTTAACGTGTACACAGACCATAAGCAATTGGTGAATTTCTTTCCCGTCCTTGTGATTTTATAATGTTAGGATTTTCCTCTGTTAGTTTCCATCACTTTCAGTCAGATTTGTTCCTTTTTTAACAATTTGGAATAGTGTTGTTTCCAGTTTTATAAGAATCCCCAAAAAAATTAAGTTCCTTAATATTGAAAACAGGGTTTGTAGGTTTTTCTGTTTAGTCCGTGTGTGACTGGTTTTGTGTGTGCTTTTTTCTGTATTTAAACAATAAAATGGCCATATCCTCAAGTACATACTCAACTTAATATAAATAACATCTTTTTAGAACGATTCCTGTTGTCTCAAGGACGATTTCTGTCATTTGAGTTGACGTTTTTTGTGCTGCCCTCTGTAGCTCTTCTAGCACCATGGACGAATGTATTCGCCAGTACACCACTCCACTCCCACCAAATGCAAAGACATTCACTGCCAAGCACCCTGCCATGTGTTTGTTTAATGTATTCGCCCAGTACACCACACTTCACTCCCACCAAATGCAAAGACATTCACTGCCAAGCACCCTGCCATGTGTTTGTCTAATGTATTCACCCAGTACACCACACTTCACTCCCACCAAATGCAGACATTCACTGCCAAGCACCCTGCCATGTGTGTCTTGTATTCACCCTAATGTACTTCACTCCCACCAAGTGCCATTCAAGCACCCTGCCACAGTACACCACACTTCACTCCCACCAAATGCAGACTCCCACCAAATGCAAAGACATTCACTCCCACCTGCAAAGACATTCACTGCCAAGCACCCTGCCATGTGTTTGTCCAATGTATTCACCCAGTACACCACACTTCACTCCCACCAAATGCAGACATTCAATGCCAAGCACCCTGCCATGTGTTTGTCTAATGTATTCGCCCAGTACACCACTCCACTCCCACCAAATGCAAAGACATTCACTGCCAAGCACCCTGCCTGTGTTTATCTAATGTATTCACCCAGTACACCACACTTCACTTGTCAAGCATGCCATGTGTTTGTCCAATGTATTCACCCAGCACACCACACTTCACTCCCACCAAGTGCAAAGACATTCACTGCCCACCCTGCCACTCACACTTCACTCCCACCAAATGCAGACACATTCATGTGTTTGTCCTGTACACCACTCCACTCCCACCAAATGCAAGACACCCTGCCATGTGTTTGTCTAATGTATTCGCCCAGTACACCACTCCACTCCCACCAAATGCAAAGACATTCACTGCCAAGCACCCTGCCATGTGTTTTCTATTTTCAGAGCGTATGTTTGTTTTTTCCGTTAAAACAACGCATGCTCACTCAAAAACATAGTTACCACCCCCCACCCCACCCGCTTATCAGAAAACCAAGAACGTCATAAAATACATGGTGCTAGAAGAAATGACAGTTCATTTACAAACTGGGTCTAGGATTGACTGTATGCTCAGTTTATCAACTCTTTTTCCTTTGTTCCCCTTGCTAGAAGAGCTACAGTTCATTTACAAACTGGGTCTAGGATTGACTGTATGCTAAGTTTATCAACTCTTTTTCCCTTGTTCCCCTTGTTCCCCTTGCTAGAAGAGCTACAGTTCATTTACAAACTGGGTCTAGGATTGACTGTATGCTAAGTTTATCAACTCTTTTTCCTTGTTCCCCTTGTTCCCCTTGCTAGAAGAGCTACAGTTCATTTACAAACTGGGTCTAGGATTGACTGTATGCTAAGTTTATCAACTCTTTTTCCCTTGTTCCCCTTGTTCCCCTTGCTAGAAGAGCTACAGTTCATTTACAAACTGGGTCTAGGATTGACTGTATGCTAAGTTTATCAACTCTTTTTCCCTTGTTCCCCTTGTTCCCCTTGCTAGAAGAGCTACAGTTCATTTACAAACTGGGTCTAGGATTGACTGTATGCTAAGTTTATCAACTCTTTTTCCTTTGTTCCCCTTGCTAGAAGAAATGACAGTTCATTTACAAACTGGGTCTAGGATTGACTGTATGCTAAGTTTATCAACTCTTTTTCATTTGTTCCCCTTGTTCCCCTTGCTAGAAGAGTTACAGTTCATTTACAAACTGGGTCTAGGATTGACTGTATGCTCAGTTTATCAACTCTTTTTCATTTGTTCCCCTTTTTATGTTTAGTTTTGGAAGCAATGTGTTTATTTCGTTGTTCGTGCTCCATCCTGCTGGGATTTCTGTTGTGTGCTATTTGTTCACTGGATAATTGATTTCTGTGTCACAATAGGGCCTGAAGTAAAGTGTGTAAGACGCTTGAACATTCGCTGCAAGCTAGAATATGGGTGTTTGTGTTCTGTATTTTCTTGTATCATTTTTTCATTTGCTATTTTTTAAGTTGTGTTCTTGTTTTTTATTATGATTTGTGTTAGTTGACTCTGTAATTGAAATTTTGATAAGGGAGATATTTTTTAAGGAGGGATAACGTGAAAGTTAAATCCAATTTCAAACTGTGAAGTTCAGAATTTGATAAGGGAGACATTTTTTAAGGAGGGATAACGTGAAAGTTAAATCCAATTTCAAACTGTGAAGTTCAGAATTTGATAAGTTTCCAGTTGAAAAATGCAAGAAATGTTTTACATAAATTCATTGTTTGATTTTAGAGTCATGCGTAATTAATTAAATTTAATGCTGTCAGTTTGAAATCTCTCTCTGTCTCTCTCTCTCTCTCTCTCTCTCTCTCTCTCTCTCTCTCTCTCTCTCTCTCTCTCTCTCTCTCTCTCTCTCTCTCTCTCTCTCTCTCTCTCTCTCTCTCTCTCTCTCTCTCTCTCTCTCTCTCTCTCTCTCTCTCTCTCTCTCTCTCTCTCTCTCTCTCTCTCTCTCTCTCTCTCTCTCTCTCTCTCTCTCTCTCTCTCACACACACACACACACACACACACACACACACACACACACGTTCCCATTCCCATTTTCAGTACAGATAACATACTTCATTCTCATTGGTTTTTTAAAGATCCACCACGTCACTTGTCAAAATCACGGTTTTCACATGTTTTCCCTCTTATAGCTGGTATTTTGAGTGGTATGAAATCTTAAGAAATCTTGATAAAACGAATTTTAAAACAGGTTCACTCCACTAAAGTTTAGGCTCACCTCGGAGCTTTCGGGGCATCACGCTCCCTTCGTCAGCGTCGTCTGCTGAGAGATCTTCCAAGCATAAGAGGGAATGTGACACGTGACGTGGGGGGTCTTTGAATTTAGCTTACAGTTCTGTGTGGTTATATGTGGACCTGGTTTTGTCTTTTTTGGGTGGGTGGGGGTGGGGTGAATGTGGGGGTAGATTAGTATTTGGTGGTTGTGTCTTTCACCAGCTTGTGGACACCACACTTTTCTTTTTTTTTTTCTTTTTTTTTTATATCAACATCTTATTTTTTGCTTGCATCTATATCGTCAGTAGATATAGTTCTGTATTGTCAGTAGATATATTTCTATGTCGTCGGTAGATATAGTTCTATATCATCGGTAGATATAGTTCTATGTCGTCGGTAGATATAGTTCTATATTGTCAGTAGATATAGTTCTATGTCGTCGGTAGATATAGTTCTATATTGTCAGTAGATATAGTTCTATGTCGTCGGTAGATATAGTTCTATATTGTCAGTAGATATAGTTGTTTCAGTGTTGTGGTTGTGACAGTAATTGTAGTCAATGCCAGGATGCAGGTGAAGACACATAATTGTAGTCAATGCCAGGATGCAGGTGAAGACACATAATTGTAGTCAATGCCAGGATGCAGGTGAAGACACATAATTGTAGTCAATGCCAGGATGCAGGTGAAGACACATAATTGTAGTCAATGCCAGGATGCAGGTGAAGACACATAATTGTAGTCAATGCCAGGATGCAGGTGAAGACACATAATTGTAGTCAATGCCAGGATGCAGGTGAAGACACATAATTGTAGTCAATGCCAGGATGCAGGTGAAGACACATAATTGTAGTCAATGCCAGGATGCAGGTGAAGACACATAATTGTAGTCAATGCCAGGATGCAGGTGAAGACACATAATTGTAGTCAATGCCAGGATGCAGGTGAAGACACATAATTGTAGTCAATGCCAGGATGCAGGTGAAGACACATAATTGTAGTCAATGCCAGGATGCAGGTGAAGACACATAATTGTAGTCAATGCCAGGATGCAGGTGAAGACACATAATTGTAGTCAATGCCAGGATGCAGGTGAAGACACATAATTGTAGTCAATGCCAGGATGCAGGTGAAGACACATAATTGAAAGTATTTATATTTGTATAAATCTTCTGGCTTTTGAGTTTAATTTCAAAATAGAACTTTTTTTTTAAAATAGTACAAAATCAAATGTCAGGCTTCAGTTTATGAATGAAGCACTCTATGGTACTGTGATGGAATAGTATGTCAAGGGTGCAATAGTTATTCAGCTGAATGTCAGACTTCAGTTTATGAATGAAGCACTCTAAGGTACTGTCTGATGGAATAGTATGTCAAGGGTGCAATAGTTATTAAGCTGAATGTCAGACCAGTTTATGAATGAAGCACTCTAAGGTACTGTCTGATGGAATAGTATGTCAAGGGTGCAATAGTTATTCAGCTGAATGTCAGACTTCAGTTCATGAATGAAGCACTCTATGGTACTGTGATGGAATAGTATGTCAAGGGTGCAATAGTTATTAAGCTGAATGTCAGACTTCAGTTTATGAATGAAGCACTGTAAGGTACTGTCTGATGGAATAGTATGTCAAGGGTGCAATAGTTATTAAGCTGAATGTCAGACTTCAGTTCATGAATGAAGCACTGTAAGGTACTGTCTGATGGAATAGTATGTCAAGGGTGCAATAGTTATTCAGCTGAATGTCAGACTTCAGTTTATGAATGAAGCACTCTAAGGTACTGTCTGATGGAATAGTATGTCAAGGGTGCAATAGTTATTAAGCTGAATGTCAGACCAGTTTATGAATAAAGCACTCTATGGTACTGTGATGGAATAGTATGTCAAGGGTGCAATAGTTATTCAGCTGAATGTCAGACTTCAGTTTATGAATGAAGCACTCTAAGGTACTGTCTGATGGAATAGTATGTCAAGGGTGCAATAGTTATTAAGCTGAATGTCAGACCAGTTTATGAATTAAGCACTCTAAGGTACTGTCTGATGGAATAGTATGTCAAGGGTGCAATAGTTATTCAGCTGAATGTCAGACTTCAGTTTATGAATGAAGCACTGTAAGGTACTGTCTGATGGAATAGTATGTCAAGGGTGCAATAGTTATTAAGCTGAATGTCAGGCTTCAGTTTATGAATGAAGCACTGTAAGGTACTGTGATGGAATAGTATGTCAAGGGTGCAATAGTTATTCAGCTGAATGTCAGACTTCAGTTTATGAATGAAGCACTGTAAGGTACTGTCTGATGGAATAGTATGTCAAGGGTGCAATAGTTATTAAGCTGAATGTCAGACTTCAGTTTATGAATGAAGCACTGTAAGGTACTGTCTGATGGAATAGTATGTCAAGGGTGCAATAGTTATTAAGCTGAATGTCAGTCTTTTTTCTTTCTTAGTTTTCTTTTTTTAAGATTGCATTTTTTTCTGGTTCTTTAAAAAAAAAAAATTCTATTGACTATGTTGACACCTGTAATTTGTTATTGAAACTGATAACTTAATCGTTATGATAGTGATAACAGGAAAAAGGTAAAAATGATGGTATTAACATTATTGCTGGTGACTTCTTCTTTTTTCTCTAAGTATCTACTTCATTTGCTTTTTTTAAATAGCATTTCATTGTTGCTTTTCAGTGTGTTGATATTTATGCTGGTTTACTGAAGAGGTTCCCACAGAGAATGCGTGAGAAAGCTTATGTGACATTGATATTCACTGTTCTGTGATAGTTTGTTTTGGGTCTTATAAAATGGAACTACTTTGGAGAAAACCAATCTTGATAAATGTTTGTAGTGAAGCCTTGTCTGTCCTGTTGGGATCATGAAGTTGATGACAGATGTTGTGTCTGACATTTGGTGTGTGTCACTGTGTGTGTGCTGTTTGTGTGTGTCACTGTGTGTGCTGTTTGTAGTGAAGCCTGGTCTGTTCTGTAGGGATCCTGAAATGGATGACAGATGTTGTGTCTGACATTTGGTGTGTGTCACTGTGTGTGTGCTGTTTGTGTGTGTCACTGTGTGTGCTGTTTGTAGTGAAGCCTGGTCTGTTCTGTAGGGATCCTGAAATGGATGACAGATTTTGTGTCTGACATTTGGTGTGTGTCACTCTGTGTGCTGTTTGTGTGTGTCACTGTGTGTGCTGTTTGTAGTGAAGCCTGGTCTGTTCTGTAGGGATCCTGAAATGGATGACAGATGTTGTGTCTGACATTTGGTGTGTGTCACTCTGTGTGCTGTTTGTGAGTGTATGGCTGTGCACTTTTCTAATCCATTATTGAGTGTTGTTGTTTTTCATTCTTGTTATGTTCATGCTTTATGAACAGTGTTGGAAGTATGGTAAGTGCACTTGATGCTCTGTAGTTGGCAGTGACCACCATCATTGAGTTAAACCCAAATCAAATTGTCATCTTTTCATCTTCCAAAGCTCATTGGGTTTTTGTTTTTCAGATTTTATTGTAAAGATATTGAAAAGATTATTTTTTTTAAAGAAAGCTGTTGCAGACTAAACCAGATACCCCCACCACCACCACCACCACCACCACCACCACCCTTTCTGCTGCGTTGTCTACCCATTTCAAATATAAATGTTCTTTAAAATTTTAAATATAAACATAAATAAATGGGATCAAAACTTGAGATCAAATGTGTGATCACTGGCAGTTACAAATCTTTGTTTAGTTGGACTTGTTGATGTTGATTCTGTTGGCATTGATGTTGATGTTGATGACCATGCCTGACACTTTGTTTTCTTCCTTCCTTTCTCCCCTCCTGTCTTCCCCCGTTGCTGTGGGTCCTGTCTTCCCCCGTTGCTGTGGACGCGGTGATGGACACAGACGTGTTGAACCATCCCAGTCTGCTGGTGCCCGAAGATGAGAAGATTCTTAACACCGACGACTTGGAGGAAAAGTCAGTTCTCTCTCTCTCTCTCTCTCTCTCTCTCTCTCTCTCTCTCTCTCTCTCTCTCTCTCTCTCTCTCTCTCTCTCTCTCTCTCTCTCTCTTTCTCTCTTTCTCTCTCTCTCTCTTGCTCTCTCTCTCTCTCTCTCTCTCTCTCTCTCTCTCTCTCTCTCTCTCTCTCTCTCTCTCTCTCTCTCTCTCTCTCTCTCTCTCTCTATGTGTGTGTGTGTGTGTGTGTGTGTGAAGTATTGCCTTAAAGATTGTTGTTATCACAGTTACTTAAATACATGTTTTATTTCATTTCAGTCATTATGTTTACAAGTTCTGTTTCTTAGCCTTTCGTTCACTGTTAGTATTTTTTGTTATCTAATGCACCCCCTTGGCATTAAGGCTGTAAAAAGCTATTGTCAATAAAAACGTCCAGTCTCTCTCTCTCTCTCTCTGTCTCTCTCTCTCTCTCGCGCGCGCGCGTGCTCGTAAGAAATGAAGACAGGGGTTT
>CM065708.1:39679647-39687147 GCA_017654935.2 Phymorhynchus buccinoides
AGAATTTCTTGTAGCTACCCCCCCCCCCCTCTCCTCATCCCTAATAGCTTTTGACCAATGGAAATCATTATGTAAATGTTTCCTCCTGTCACTACGGCAACCAATAAACTGGAGTAAAAATAATCAGTAATTGTGGGGAAATGTGCAACAAAGCTGGCCAGAGCTGGGAAAACTACTATGGCGCAGAGGTACGTTATCAGAGAGAGTGAGAGGCAGAGAGAGAGAGTGAGAGACACAGAGAGAGTGAGAGGCACAGAGAGAGAGTGAGAGGCAGAGAGAGATAGAGAGAGAAAGAGAGAGAGTAAGACTGAGAAAGAGTAAGACTGAGAGAGACAGAGAGAGAGTAAGGCTGAGACAGAGAGAAAGACAGAGAGAAAGAGAGAGACACAGAGAGAGTAAGACTGAGAGAGACAGAGAGAGAGTAAGACTGAGAAAGAGAGAGTAAGACTGAGAGAGATAGAGAGTAAGACTGAGAAAGAGAGAGAGAGAGAGTAAGACTGAGAAAGAGAGAGACAGAGAGAGAGTAAGACTGAGAGAGATAGAGAGTAAGACTGAGAAAGACAGAGAGAGAGAGAGAGTAAGACTGAGAGAGACAGAGAGAGAGTAAGACTGAGAAAGAGAGAGTAAGACTGAGAGAGATAGAGAGTAAGACAGAGAAAGAGAGAGACAGAGAGAGAGTAAGACTGAGAGAGACACAGAGAGAGTAAGACTGAGAGAGATAGAGAGTAAGACTGAGAAAGAGAGAGACAGAGAGAGAGTAAGACTGAGAAAGAGAGAGTAAGACTGAGAGAGATAGAGAGTAAGACTGAGAAAGAGAGAGAGAGAGAGAGAGTAAGACTGAGAGAGACACAGAGAGAGTAAGACTGAGAAAGAGAGAGTAAGACTGAGAGAGATAGAGAGTAAGACTGAGAAAGAGAGAGACAGAGAGAGAGTAAGACTGAGAGAGACACAGAGAGAGTAAGACTGAGAAAGAGAGAGTAAGACTGAGAGAGATAGAGAGTAAGACTGAGAAAGAGAGAGAGAGAGAGAGAGAGTAAGACTGAGAGAGACACAGAGAGAGTAAGACTGAGAAAGAGAGAGTAAGACTGAGAGAGATAGAGAGTAAGACTGAGAAAGAGAGAGAGAGAGAGAGAGTAAGACTGAGAGAGACACAGAGAGAGTAAGACTGAGAGAGACACAGAGAGAGTAAGACTGAGAAAGAGAGAGTAAGACTGAGAGAGATAGAGAGTAAGACTGAGAAAGAGAGAGAGAGAGAGAGAGTAAGACTGAGAGAGACACAGAGAGAGTAAGACTGAGAAAGAGAGAGACAGAGAGAGAGTAAGACTGAGAGAGACACAGAGAGAGTAAGACTGAGAAAGAGAGAGTAAGACTGAGAAAGAGAGAGTAAGACTGAGAGAGAAAGGGAGAGTAAGACAGAGAGAAAGGGAGAGTAAGACTGAGAGAGAAAGGGAGAGTAAGACAGAGAGAAAGAGAGAGAGAGAGAGTAAGACAGAGAGAGAGAGGGAGAGAGAGAGTAAGACTGAGAGAGAGCTCCGAATGAAACTAGAGGCCTCCGGCTTATTACATTTGGAGAGAGATTCAGTGTTACTTTAGCGATTGGCCTCAGTTTCATGCTTATGTCAATCAATGATAACAGGGTGGTTTGGTTCTGATTGTGTGTGTGTGTGCTGAGAGAGAGGGAGAGAGGTGGTTCTGATTGTGTGTGTGTGTGCTGAGAGAGAGGGAGAGAGGTGGTTCTGATTGTGTGTGTGTGTGCTGAGAGAGAGGGAGAGAGGTGGTTCTGATTGTGTGTGTGTGTGCTGAGAGAGAGGGAGAGAGGTTGATTCTGTGCTTTCAAATGTCATAGTTTTGAAATGAGTGAAACAAACTCTGACAGGTGTATTGTGCTGGAGATGAACTGTGTGTGTGATTTATCGCTTCGAAAGACAGTTTTATAATGATTGTTTGTGAAGGTTACAGCTTATATGCTGCCCCCCCTTCCCCACTCCGCTTCTATTATCTCCCCCTCCCCCCCCCCTCTTCCAGCATGAAGGAGAGAAAGTTGAGATTGATCGTCTTCGTGTTGATTGGCTGATGTAACTTTTTGCAGTGGTGTAATTTGCATGTGATGTTGCAGAGCCATTCTTGATGAATGGATCGTGTTGTTTGGGGCACTTGTGCTTTGTTCGCTTTTCTTTGTTATGGTCATTTTTCATGAAAGACTTTTCTTCTTTTCTTTTTTTCATTTTATTTATTTATTTATTTTTCAGTCTGATCGAAGGGCCTTCAAGTCTTTTCCGTATTAGGATTAGACACTCGAGTCATCGCAGAATGAAATGAAATTATCGCCGTTATGTTTTGTATGTGATGTGTATGACATGTAAACATGATGGGGGGGGTGGGGGGTAGGTGTTTTTTTAGTTTATATTTATTATTTTGAATAAGCGCAAAACAGTTTTTATCACCACCGATACTAGTGTACATAGAATATATTTGAAAAACTATTCATTTAATGCTGTTATTATTCAATGTTTACAGTAATGTGTGTACCAGTGTACTTGTTTGACTGTATTTCAGTTACTAAACCCTTGTACTAAACCTGTATTATTTTGTTTATGAAATGAGGGTTTAGAAGAAAGGGGGAGGGGGGTAAACTATGAAAGAAGCCCTGTACATAAAGATACATATGATCAAATCCATAATCGTTGCTTTGTCGCTATGAATGGTTCACTGTTTTTCTTGTCTGCTTATCATTAATATCCCTTCTCACCCCTACCTTAGCTTGATGGGATTGGAGTGGTTAGCTTTTACTTTACTGCTGACGTTAGCTTGGAAGAGTGCAGGTACAAAACTTCAAGATTTCTGCCATTTTTGAAGAAACACTTTTAGTTTGTCTGCTTATCATTAAAATATCAATCCTCTTGATTTATGAAAGAAATTGTGTACATGAAATCTTGAATTTTCTTATTTAAAAAAATTCGCATGATCTGTCATAAAAGGTTCTTGTTCTAAAGTATTTTGATTCGTTGCAATGGGGAAGATCAGGTATGAAATAGCGACTGTTTAGATGTTTTTTATTTATTTTAACAAGAATTGTGAACACAAAAATCAGTGTGTTTAAAGATCAGATCCTCTGTCTTTTAAAGGCGGTTTGTTTTAAATCCTTTCTTTGTTGCTTTTGGAGAAATTTAGTTTAGAATGTTAATAGATTTGTTTATGTCATAAAAGTCCATTTCTTTTGCCAGAAATGATTACCGGTAAATTGATGTTTCTAGTGATGCATAGGATTGCATGATTATCCTGATTGATGATCGCCACGTTAACTTTCAAACTTCTACCACTTGACCACACGTAGTCATCGAATCATTCTCCCATTCTAATTCATTTGACCACACGTAGTCATCGAATCATTCTCCCATTCTAATTCAGTTGACCACACGTAGTCATCGAATCATTCTCCCATTCTAATTCATTTGACCACACGTAGTCATCGAATCATTCTCCCATTCTAATTCAGTTGACCACACGTAGTCATCGAATCAGTCTCCCATTCTAATTCATTTGACCACACGTAGTCATCGAATCAGTCTCCCATTCTAATTCAGTTGACCACACGTAGTCATCGAATCATTCTCCCATTCTAATTCAGTTGACCACGCGTAGTCATCGAATCAGTCTCCCATTCTAATTCAGTTGACCACACGTAGTCATCGAATCATTCTCCCATTCTAATTCAGTTGACCACACGTAGTCATCGAATCAGTCTCCCATTCTAATTCAGTTGACCACGCGTAGTCATCGAATCAGTCTCCCATTCTAATTCAGTTGACCACACGTAGTCATCGAATCATTCTCCCATTCTAATTCAGTTGACCACACGTAGTCATCGAATCAGTCTCCCATTCTAATTCATTTGACCACACGTAGTCATCGAATCAGTCTCCCATTCTAATTCAGTTGACCACACGTAGTCATCGAGTCATCGAATCATTCTCCCATTCTAATTCAGTTGACCACACGTAGTCATCGAATCAGTCTCCCATTCTAATTCAGTTGACCACACGTAGTCATCGAATCATTCTCCCATTCTAATTCAGTTGACCACACGTAGTCATCGAATCATTCTCCCATTCTAATTCATTTGACCACACGTAGTCATCGAATCATTCTCCCATTCTAATTCAGTTGACCACACGTAGTCATCGAATCATTCTCCCATTCTAATTCAGTTGACCACACGTAGTCATCGAATCATTCTCCCATTCTAATTCAGTTGGTCGTTGAAGCTTATTTGACAAATGTGTTTGAAGAAGTCATCCACAATCAATGTTTGTGTTTTGATCATGTTTGTTTGTGTGCTTTGATATGTTTGTTTGTGTGTTTGATCATGTTTGTTTGTGTGTTTTGATCATGTTTGTCTGTGTGTTTTGTTCATGTTTGTTTGTGTATTTTTGTTCATGTTTGTTTGTGTGTGTTTTGATCATGTTTGTTTGTGTGCTTTGATCATGTTTGTTTGTGTGTTTGATCATGTTTGTTTGTGTGCTTTGTTCATGTTTGTTTGTGTGCTTTGATCATGTTTGTTTGTGTGCTTTGATATGTTTGTTTGTGTGCTT
The DNA here is from genome assembly GCA_017654935.2 of Phymorhynchus buccinoides. Lineage (NCBI taxonomy): Eukaryota > Metazoa > Mollusca > Gastropoda > Neogastropoda > Raphitomidae > Phymorhynchus > Phymorhynchus buccinoides. Next base: position 39,684,240 of record CM065708.1, read on the forward strand.
TGATCATGTTTGTTTGTGTGCTTTGATCATGTTTGTTTGTGTGCTTTGATCATGTTTGTTTGTGTGTTTTGATCATGTTTGTTTGTGTGCTTTGTTCATGTTTGTTTGTGTGTTTGATCATGTTTGTTTGTGTGCTTTGTTCATGTTTGTTTGTGTGTTTGATCATGTTTGTTTGTGTGCTTTGATCATGTTTGTTTGTGTGCTTTGATCATGTTTGTTTGTGTGTTTGATCATGTTTGTTTGTGTGCTTTGTTCATGTTTGTTTGTGTGTTTGATCATGTTTGTTTGTGTGTTTGATCATGTTTGTTTGTGTGCTTTGTTCATGTTTGTTTGTGTGTTTTGATCATGTTTGTTTGTGTGTTTGATCATGTTTGTTTGTGTGCTTTGTTCATGTTTGTTTGTGTGTTTGATCATGTTTGTTTGTGTGTTTGATCATGTTTGTTTGTGTGCTTTGTTCATGTTTGTTTGTGTGTTTTGATCATGTTTGTTTGTGTGCTTTGTTCATGTTTGTTTGTGTGTTTTGATCATGTTTGTTTGTGTGTTTTGTTCATGTTTGTTTGTGTGTTTTGATCATGTTTGTTTGTGTGCTTTGATCATGTTTGTTTGTGTGTTTTGATCATGTTTGTTTGTGTGCTTTGATCATGTTTGTTTGTGTGTTTTGATCATGTTTGTTTGTGTGCTTTGTTCATGTTTGTTTGTGTGTTTGATCATGTTTGTTTGTGTGCTTTGTTCATGTTTGTTTGTGTGTTTTGTTCATGTTTGTTTGTGTGCTTTGTTCATGTTTGTTTGTGTGTTTTGTTCATGTTTGTTTGTGTGTTTTGATGATGTTTGTTTGTGTGCTTTGTTCATGTTTGTTTGTGTGCTTTGATCATGTTTGTTTGTGTGTTTTGATCATGTTTGTCTGTGTGCTTTGATGATGTTTTGTCATGGTTCACATCGCCCTCATCCCGTGTTTCTTTCTTTTTATAGGTGTGAAACAATTCACAGGGCAATGTGTTGATTTTTTAAAACTTTTTGTTTGTTGACCTACTGTACTGTGAATTGTAACAATGCGAAACTTTACCTCAGCTGCAACAATGGGACACAAGACAAATGACGAGAACCCATTTACCCACCGCACTTCATGTCAGCCATTCATACATATAGGATTGGTTGTGTTTCTCTCTCTCTCTCTCTCTCTCTCTCTCTCTCTCTCTCTCTCTCTCTCTCTCTCTCTCTCTCTCTCTCTCTCTCTCTCTCTCTCTCTCTCTCTCTCTCTCTCTGGGCTTGCATGTGTGTGTAGATCTAAATCTTTTTTGTTCTTTTAAACGGTTGGTGGATTGACTAGTAGGTGACTGTGTGAGTATTGGTTGATTTTTGAGTGTGGTGAAATATTGTTTGTGAGTTTTACAGACTCTCTTAGGAATGTTGGTTTTCTTAAAATTGTTTCTTTCCTAATTATTGACTTTAGTTTCTGAATGCAATATTTGTTGGTTTTCGTTTGTGTTTTTTTTATTTTAATTTTTTACTTCTCCATGGTAACAGCCTTGACACAGAGACAGATTGTGTGTGAGCGTCTGGCCAGCCAGGCAAACACAAAACGTGAATGAATGTGGAAAGTAAAACTTCGTCCTCAATGGACTTGGAGTTAGGGAAAACAACAGGGACGATCGTTCAACTCTTTTCTTTTGGTAAACTTGTGAAACTGAACATTTTGCGCTCACCACCTTTTGGCAGATTGCGACTGAGAAATTCACTCATTTTCTGTTTGTCAAAAAAAAAAAAAAATTATGTTTGTCTTTGGATGTTTTTAATTGCAATTTAAACTACTTGTGTTCTTGTAAATAACATCAACATCCCCACTGAAAAATGCACTTGTTGCTGGGGAGAATGGGGAATAGCGTAACTAGGGTTAAAACACAGGGAGGCTCCTTCTTGCAGGATGTCCTGAATTGCAGGATTTTTAAATTGCCTAGAGCCGGTGTCACCGGATTATGAGAATTTGATAAACGACTTGTACAATAAAAAAGGGCCTATATAAGCATTTGCTATCTTCAAAGGAAGGTAGCACTTGTATTAGCCTAGAGGGGTGAAAAAAGAGCAAATGTGTATGTATGTGTGCGCGCGCTGCTCTTGCAATCCACTGGGGCCGCCCCCTTGCAGGATTTTTGAAATTTCCCAGGAGCACCCATACAAATATCAACTTGTGAAAGACAATTTGCTGAATTGTTGTTCCCTTATGATTGCTGCAGAATGTTGTTTGACATGCGTGAGAGAACTGTGTGCATTGCTGTGTCCACTGCTGTGAAGGAGCACATGAAACCATTTGGGCAATGTCATTCATTGGTTTTTGATGCAGAATGTTGTTTGACATGCGTGAGAGAACTGTGTGCATTGCTGTGTCCACTGCTGTGAAGGAGCACATGAAACCATTTGGGCAATGTCATTCATTGGTTTTTGATGCAGAATGTTGTTTGACATGCGTGAGAGAACTGTGTGCATTGCTGTGTCCACTGCTGTGAAGGAGCACATGAAACCATTTGGGCAATGTCATTCATTGGTTTTTGATGCAGAATGTTGTTTGACATGCGTGAGAGAACTGTGTGCATTGCTGTGTCCACTGCTGTGAAGGAGCACATGAAACCATTTGGGCAATGTCATTCATTGGTTTTTGATGCAGAATGTTGTTTGACATGCGTGAGAGAACTGTGTGCATTGCTGTGTCCACTGCTGTGAAGGAGCACATGAAACCATTTGGGCAATGTCATTCATTGGTTTTTGATGCAGAATGTTGTTTGACATGCGTGAGAGAACTGTGTGCATTGCTGTGTCCACTGCTGTGAAGGAGCACATGAAACCATTTGGGCAATGTCATTCATTGGGTTTTTGATGCAGAATGTTGTTTGACATGCGTGAGAGAACTGTGTGC
>CM065708.1:39692147-39759647 GCA_017654935.2 Phymorhynchus buccinoides
AAAACTTTTAAGAGAGAGGGGTGCCAGGTGGAAATCTTAATCTACTGTGCTTTGCACTTACTGCATTTTGTAGGACAAAATGTTAGGGAAAATTAAGAAGTGTGTGTGTGTGTGTGTGTGGGGGGGGGGGGGTTACATCAATTTATAGTCTGTATAATAATATTAATGTGATCCAAGGAAGGGGGGGGGCACATTTTCTTCACTCTGAATAGTGTCATGTCAAAGAAGGAGACCGTTGTAGCTTCTTTTTTTTTCATTTTAAAAGTTCCACTTAAAAAATAAAAAAGGTGGTGGTGGGAGGGGGTGGGTTCTCAGCTCAAACTTAAAACATGCAGCATAAAATGCAAAGAGCATAAGGCTGTGTACACACATATCAGATATGCGGAGATGTGCGCATGTGTCCGAATTTCCCCTAATCCCTTAATTTTTACCCTTCTTTCTTCCACTTGTTTAGGGATTGCACGTGGTATTTCCGCACTAAATCTCCGCTTATGTGTGTACATGGCCTAAGAAAGGCATGGAATAAGTTGGAGAGAGAGAGAGAGTGTGTGTGTGTGTGTGTGTGTGTGTGTGTGTGTGTGTGTGTGTGCGAGCATGTGAATACATGAGCTGTGCATGCATTTTTGTTACGAAAAGAGTCAACAAAATCGTTCATACTCACACGATGAACATCAAACATAAAACCACACCCACTCACACATGTATTTTATTAACCTCTCTCTCTCTTTCTCATTGAAGGGAGTTGAAATAGGCTGAGAAATCCCCCACATTTAAACAGTTTCAGGCACTGTCAGTTACGCCCTCTGGTGCTAAATAATGCAGTCAACGAAAAATGACCCACTCTAGCAACTGACACACAACAGACTCCTAGAAAATCAGGGGACAACGAATGACTGAACTAAAATAGGAGAAGATCATAAACACAACAAGTGACTGAACTAAAATAGGAGAAGATCATAAACACAACAAGTGACTGAACTAAAATAGGAGATCATAAACACAACAAATGACTGAACTAAAATAGGAGAAGATCATAAACACAACAAGTGACTGAACTAAAATAGGAGAAGATCATAAACACAACGAATGACTGAACTAAAATAGGAGAAGATCATAAACACAACAAATGACTGAACTAAAATAGGAGAAGATCATAAACACAACAAGTGACAACTAAAATAGGAGAAGATCATAAACACAACGAATGACTGAACTAAAATAGGAGAAGATCATAAACACAACGAATGACTGAACTAAAATAGGAGGAGATCATAAACACAACAAATGACTGAACTAAAATAGGAGAAGATCATAAACACAACAAATGACTGAACTAAAATAGGAGAAGATCATAAACACAACGAATGACTGAACTAAAATAGGAGAAGATCATAAACACAACGAATGACTGAACTAAAATAGGAGAAGATCATAAACACAACAAGTGACTGAACTAAAATAGGAGGAGATCATAAACACAACAAGTGACTGAACTAAAATAGGAGAAGATCATAAACACAACAAATGACTGAACTAAAATAGGAGGAGATCATAAACACAACAAATGACTGAACTAAAATAGGAGGAGATCATAAACACAACAAATGACTGAACTAAAATAGGAGAAGATCATAAACACAACAAGTGACTGAACTAAAATAGGAGAAGATCATAAACACAACAAATGACTGAACTAAAATAGGAGGAGATCATAAACACAACAAATGACTGAACTAAAATAGGAGAAGATCATAAACACAACAAATGACTGAACTAAAATAGGAGGAGATCATAAACACAACAAATGACTGAACTAAAATAGGAGAAGATCATAAACACAACAAATGACTGAACTAAAATAGGAGAAGATCATAAACACAACAAGTGACTGAACTAAAATAGGAGGAGATCATAAACACAACAAATGACTGAACTAAAATAGGAGAAGATCATAAACACAACAAATGACTGAACTAAAATAGGAGAAGATCATAAACACAACGAATGACTGAACTAAAATAGGAGAAGATCATAAACACAACAAGTGACTGAACTAAAATAGGAGAAGATCATAAACACAACAAATGACTGAACTAAAATAGGAGAAGATCATAAACACAACAAATGACTGAACTAAAATAGGAGAAGATCATAAACACAACGAATGACTGAACTAAAATAGGAGAAGATCATAAACACAACGAATGACTGAACTAAAATAGGAGAAGATCATAAACACAACGAATGACTGAACTAAAATAGGAGGAGATCATAAACACAACAAGTGACTGAACTAAAATAGGAGAAGATCATAAACACAACAAATGACTGAACTAAAATAGGAGAAGATCATAAACACAACGAATGACTGAACTAAAATAGGAGAAGATCATAAACACAACGAATGACTGAACTAAAATAGGAGGAGATCATAAACACAACGAATGACTGAACTAAAATAGGAGAAGATCATAAACACAAGTGACTGAACTAAAATAGGAGAAGATCATAAACACAACAAGTGACTGAACTAAAATAGGAGAAGATCATAAACACAACAAGTGACAACTAAAATAGGAGAAGATCATAAACACAACAAATGACTGAACTAAAATAGGAGAAGATCATAAACACAACAAGTGACTGAACTAAAATAGGAGGAGATCATAAACACAACAAGTGACTGAACTAAAATAGGAGGAGATCATAAACACAACGAATGACTGAACTAAAATAGGAGAAGATCATAAACACAACAAGTGACTGAACTAAAATAGGAGAAGATCATAAACACAACAAGTGACTGAACTAAAATAGGAGAAGATCATAAACACAACGAATGACTGAACTAAAATAGAAGAAGATCATAAACATAACGAATGACTGAACTAAAATAGGAGAAGATCATAAACACAACAAATGACTGAACTAAAATAGGAGAAGATCATAAACACAACAAGTGACAACTAAAATAGAAGAAGATCATAAACACAACAAAATGTCCAGTAAAAAACCTCACCCAAGGAAAATGGTCTAAAGGCAAACGTAACACAAATCCATTTAAAAAATGTTTTAAAAAGTTAACATTTCAAATTTTCTCAACCCTCTGTTTTATGATTATATTAATCTCTTTAATTAATGACAAACAAATACACTTATTCCTAACAAGTTGTGTAAAAAATTTAAAAAACATGTCAATTCATGATTGTAATATCATTCTCACACTGAGAGAATAACAGTACATGTATCTGTAGATTTAAGACCTCATTATTTAAAGAATAGCAATCATCTTTCACAATTTATGAAAATATTACTTTATAAATAATTCACTCCCCAACACACACACACCTAAGCTTCAAAATGTACAGTAACTGAAAGCTTCCTTAGCGCGAGTTCACAAAATAGTAAAGTATTGCACACTTTGAATTAGTAGCCCTCCCCTTCCTCCACAAAAAACATTGCTAAAGAAACAACCACAACACAGAGGGATGTTTGAAGGTGAAACACAAAATCAAAATATTATCAAACACATTGCAGGAAATAGCTGAACTCTGAACAACAATGTGTAACATTTAATTCAGACAGAAATCCTCCATTACTGCCACACAAACCTCCCACATTTCACATTATATTACATTCACTAATAGTAATACTATCTTTTTGCCATGGGTGTCAAACAATTGTTTTGTATTCGTCTTAGGCACTCTGAATCACACACACCCCCCTCTCTCTCTCTCCCCCCCCCCCCCCCTCTCTCTCTCTCTCTCTCTCTCTCTCCCTCCCTCCCTCCCTCCCTCCCTCCCTCCCTCCCTCCCTCCCTCCCTCCCTCCCTCCCCCTCCTCCCTCCCTCCCTCCCTCCCTCCCTCCCTCCCTCCCTCATGTGCCTGCTCACACAAACAAACGCTTACATAGAATCTCAAAGACCTAAGACACTTAAACAAAATTCCTGATTGGAAAAAAGTCACAATATCGAAGAAACAAAAATCTGAACATCTTGTTCTGCCACAAAACTGGACAGATTTCTTTGTTCCTCAAGAAAGAAAAATGGTGCAAATTTCACCCGCAAAAGTACGGTACAGATTTATACGAAACGCATCATTTCATGTGTCTATTTCACGTCACCATCAAACGCTAAACGGTTCGTTAATCTGAAACGTTTTCACATGCACGCACCCACAATTGTTCTACTTTCACACAAACATTCTTCTTCTTCTTCTGTGTTCCCAGGCCATATGGCCATAATGGGTGAGGTACGTATGTGTCCCGTTTTTCAGTTTTCACTGGTCTCCCTGCTGCATTCAGCCGACACATTCCAATTTCGGAGCACACACATGTTCATAACACCACAACTGACTAGATAAGAAAAAAAAGGTGCAGTGGTTCAATACGCAATGCCACTTTTCTGTTCTGCGAAGACAATTCCCTGCATAAAAGCCCAACCCTTTACATCAAGCTTCCAACCATCAGAGGCAAGTCTGGCAGGCTGGGCTGAAAGCTACAGCCTTGCCCAGGGCACATCCCCACTCTCAGCTCTGTGCACCTCTGCCAGTCAGTGGTTTCCACCATGGCTGCCACACAGCAGGGCACATCCCCACTCTCAGCTCTGTGCACCTCTGCCAGTCAGTGGTTTCCACCATGACTGCCACACAGTAGGGCACATCCCCACTTTTAGCTCTGTGCACCTCTGCCAGTCAGTGGTTTCCACCATGACTGCCACACAGTAGGGCACATCCCCACTCTCAGCTCTGTGCACCTCTGCCAGTCAGTGGTTTCCACCATGGCTGCCACACAGCAGGGCACATCCCCACTCTCAGCTCTGTGCACCTCTGCCAGTCAGTGGTTTCCACCATGACTGCCACACAGTAGGGCACATCCCCACTCTCAGCTCTGTGCACCTCTGCCAGTCAGTGGTTTCCACCATGACTGCCACACAGCAGGGCACATCCCCACTCTCAGCTCTGTGCACCTCTGCCAGTCAGTGGTTTCCACCATGGCTGCCACACAGCAGGGCACATCCCCACTTTTAGCTCTGTGCACCTCTGCCAGTCAGTGGTTTCCACCATGGCTGCCACACAGCAGGGCACATCCCCACTCTCAGCTCTGTGCACCTCTGCCAGTCAGTGGTTTCCACCATGGCTGCCACACAGTAGGGCACATCCCCACTCTCAGCTCTGTGCACCTCTGCCAGTCAGTGGTTTCCACCATGACTGCCACACAGCAGGGCACATCCCCACTCTCAGCTCTGTGCACCTCTGCCAGTCAGTGGTTTCCACCATGACTGCCACACAGCAGGGCACATCCCCACTCTCAGCTCTGTGCACCTCTGCCAGTCAGTGGTTTCCACCATGACTGCCACACAGCAGGGCACATCCCCACTCTCAGCTCTGTGCACCTCTGCCAGTCAGTGGTTTCCACCATGGCTGCCACACAGCAGGGCACATCCCCACTCTCAGCTCTGTGCACCTCTGCCAGTCAGTGGTTTCCACCATGACTGCCACACAGTAGGGCACATCCCCACTCTCAGCTCTGTGCACCTCTGCCAGTCAGTGGTTTCCACCATGACTGCCACACAGCAGGGCACATCCCCACTCTCAGCTCTGTGCACCTCTGCCAGTCAGTGGTTTCCACCATGACTGCCACACAGCAGGGCACATCCCCACTCTCAGCTCTGTGCACCTCTGCCAGTCAGTGGTTTCCACCATGACTGCCACAGAGCAGAGGGGACAGCTGCTATTCCTACAGGCTGGGATAAAATTGGTTTATTGTAGAATTGCCTTGCCTAGGGTACATCCCCACTCTCTCCGGACAAAGGGATTTGAGGACACTGGCACTGCAGAAGGTCCCCAAAGGCCAACTGTGGTCATCTCAAAGACTGCAGCATTAACACAGTGAAAAATAAACTGTCTGGGAGTCTGGTTGGCAGTCATTTGCAGAAAAGGACTAACCATACATTATACAATGATTGTCCTTGACTGTCAACATTAATACAGTGGAACCTCCCTTATAAGACCTTAACAAATTATCCAAAATGGTCTTATAAGGGAGGGATATAATAAGGGAGGTAATTTTAATGCTTACAAAGAAGGGCAATGTCTCGGAGAAGTAGGTCTTATAAGGGAGGTTCCACTGTATTCCACGACAGCCTTTGATTTCACTTCACTTTAGATTTATTACCAAAATGTAAGATCACCTTCGCCATTCTAGTCTCATATGACCACAAATACTGACCTCAATGCATCCAGAAACACTGGGTCTGGGTCCACTTTACCCAATGTATTGTAAGGTCTCCTCCACCTTGGCCATTCTAGTCACATGACCACAAATACTGACCTCAATGCATCCAGAAACACTGGATCTGGCCATGTTCCCAGGAAGGAGATCCACCAGGGCCTGCGACTGACAGCCAAACTACAACCGGGAGTTTTGATCATAATTCTGTTCATTGTGTACCACTGTATTTTAAAGGCTGTTTCAGTTGCCCTGGTGCTTTGCCCGTCGAAGGTTTAAGAATAAACCGAAATATCGCGATTTTATCAGTGTTTGTTGTCTTTTTATATTGACAAAATGTACATCTTAGCATCGTAGAAATAGAAGGCCTTCAAACCTGCACACCAGCTGCACAATGTTCTTTGTCATCTTGAATGATCAATCACATTAAAAAAACCTCTATCATGCTCTTAGTTCTATATCACACTCACTCACTCACACACACTCACACATACATGTAAAGACCCTAAAATGGGGTAAACTAGTATTTAAGGTAAAATGAGGTATACCCTTAGAACACTACATTTTCTGTCAAGAACAATAAGTATTATAGCTTAAGGCTGTGGAATGATGGCACTCCCTAAAAATTGTTGAAAAATTAATTACTGTAGTAATAAAAATACTAAGTGCCGAAATTCAAAAACGTCTGTTATCGTCAAGGAAACGGATAAACAGTAAAACTCGACAAATGGGAAAGTTGAGTTATATTGAATGTAGGGTTCATTTTAGGTCTTCGGAATACCCTGCTAACCTTAAAACAACAGAGGTAAGTTTGCATTGCCTCATTCTAAAACACTACCCCAGTGTAAACTGAAAAAGCATGGTCGATTACCCCATTCTAGGGCAATTACACAGGCACACACACACACACTTCACATATCTATGTACAATACGGCACCAACTGAAATCAGTATTATGGATGAAATTCAAAATATTAAAAAATGTTTGCATCATTAGAAGACACACCATTAACACAATCACTTCTACAACATTTGAGAGAGAAAATGAAATCTCAAAACATCCATAACATAGAAAAGGACCTGTCTTTTCAGACGAAACATCATAAAACTCGTCATCCTGATGAGTAAATAAACAAGTATGTGTTTGTGTGTGTGTGAGTGTATGCTTACATGTGTGTGCGTGCATGCTCCTGCTTGAAACAGAAGGGCACATCATATAGAATAAATCATAAATTTTACATCCACTTCTAAAATATGAAAATCATCGCTTTTTTTTTTGTAAACAACATTACAACACATTCACTTATTTTTAAAACAAAACAACACCACAAACATACTGAACCATAAGAAATTAATAAAATATAAATTTGAAACTACAAAATATCAACCACCTGATTCACTTCTTCACTCCAGATAAATTATTAGAAAAATCTCCCGTCGATCAATGAAGGCAAAGAGTTATCTCCACTGAGTCACCACAACAATGGGACATAACAACACAGTATGAAATGGTTTTTGGTTTTGGTTTTTAAATGCAAACATAAAAAGATCTAAATTCATATATATTGTCACAATAGATTTCTAAATTAAAAAAACGATTAATTCCTAGTCAAACAAACTCCCCATAACATGTCCTTTTTTAAAAATAAAATTAAAAAACATGTCATAACAAAATACTGACAAGGTTTTTTTAAAAATCCTAATCAAACACATACACCCTCCCCCCTCCTAACAAAGAAAGAAAAGAAAAATCAACAACCACTTATATTAAAAACATAATCGTCATCACAAAATACTGATAAGCTTTATAAAAAAAACCATAAAAAACCAAGACAACCAATACACCACAAGACGATGAAAACAAATGGACAAATCTGTGTGATTAACTTCGCATTGGAAGTTAACCAAACAACAGGACATTTCCTAAGAACATTAACGATGCTATTTTCAAAATTCTTTTTGTTATTTTTCTACTCCAGAAATGTTGGACTGTAAAGGAGAAAAGAGTATTGGCCTCACTGAAATCAACAACACACAAGAACAACCAGAAATGTTGGACTGTAAAGGAGAAAAGAGTATTGGCCTCACTGAAATCAACAACACACAAGAACAACCAGAAATGTGGGACTGTAAAGGAGAAAAGAGTATTGGCCTCACTGAAATCAACAACACACAAGAACAACCAGAAATGTGGGACTGAAATCAACAACACACAAGATCAACCAGAAATGTGGGACTGTAAAGGAGAAAAGAGTATTGGCCTCACTGAAATCAACAACACACAAGATCAACCAGAAATGTGGGACTGTAAAGGAGAAAAGAGTATTGGCCTCACTGAAATCAACAAACACACAACCAGAAATGTGGGACTGTAAAGGAGAAAAGAGTATTGGCCTCACTGAAATCAACAACACACAAGAACAACCAGAAATGTGGGACTGTAAAGGAGAAAAGAGTATTGGCCTCACTGAAATCAACAACACACAAGATCAACCAGAAATGTTGGACTGTAAAGGAGAAAAGAGTATTGGCCTCACTGAAATCAACAACACACAAGAACAACCAGAAATGTGGGACTGTAAAGGAGAAAAGAGTATTGGCCTCACTGAAATCAACAACACACAAGAACGAACAGAAAAGTAAGGAGTCCTGATAAAGAACAAAATAGAGAATTTCCATCTCCGACTGCAACATCTGCATCCCTCAAAACGGTTTGTTTGTGTAGAAAATAGAAACAAAGCTAATTCTAAAAATAGACCTTGTCAGGGAGTTAAAAATAAGCTTAAGATAAATCATAAAATGATTGCCTTGAAAACATCAATTTCACGTATTGAGCGAGTCTGCTGAACTGGAAATCAGAATTTCTGAGAAACTGAACCAATCTATCCGCCATGCGTTTGACTTTTCTCCTTATTGTCACAGAAACCTCAAGTAGGGAAAAAGTGGGACTGGGCAAAACCAAGGCATTCAAGTATAACAATTTATCATACGAAAAAAGAATCTACTTTTCCAAGCAGTTTGAATTTACATTGCTTCAATTCAAACTGAAAGCATCTCAAAGACACTGATGGCAGTGATATTTGTGTGTGCAATAAAATAACTCAGTGTGCACATTTACAGAATTAAATAAAAATAAAAATTAAGGCCATCATTAATTGATAGTGCATCGTAGTCCGAGTGAGAAAGAGCACAAGAAGGCTTGAAATATCCGGTATCAAAATACTCATCTGCGAAAAACCAATGATTGTAAAAACAAGAGCGTGCCAGTAATCAAAGACGGAAAGAATATTTGTTCTTACTGCTTAAAATCATGATAGTTTGTATTGATCTTTTTCTTTAGATTAAAACATGATAGCTAAAAACCTCTAAAAAACCAGTTTCTCGTACAGTTTTATTCTCTAACTTGTATGGTTTTCAAAGGCAAATAGGAATTATGAAAAATTAGAAAATTTTTAGGCACTGTCACGACTTTTTCAGTTGGAAATATCTTGTGCAGACATAAAATAATAAACACGAAATTTAAAAGATGGCAATTATAAGATCATTTCTGCTAAACTAAAAGAAAAAACTTATAGGCATGATATCTTCATGATTTCCTTATAAGATCATGCGCATGCATGTACAAATATATGCATGTTTGTGCACACATATCTATCCACAAGCAAGTCTTAAAAAATATTTTCAAAAAGCACATGATCACTTCTTTTATGGACTGTAGCTCAGCATTCCTTACCAAAGAAGGCCTCACTTAATATCATTGTCAATAAAGTCATTTCAGTCACAACACACGTTGCTATTTTCATCCTCTCCCCATGGCAACACAGTCATAATACAAGTCAAGTCAGTATAGATCACTGTGCTGCCATGGGGAACGGACAAAAAATAGCAAAGTATTTTGATCATTAACAAATCAGTACCTTCTCTAATGACATTTCATATCATTTTGACATGTCCAAGTGCTCTTCTTTATTTACCCCCCCCCACCCCCCCCCCCCCCCCCCCCCCACCCCCCCCCCCCCCCCCCCCCCCCCCCCCCCCCCCCCCCCCCCCCCCCCCCCCCCCCCCCCCCCCCCCCCCCCCCCCCCCCCCCCCCCCCCCCCCAACGATTCTACACAGACTCAAAACATAATACTTATTTTTGAGATTGCAGACATAATTTACATACGTACATAACATAGATTATTTTACAGACGAGTATGTCAATGGTGCATTGTTGCAATGTATTTTCAGTGGCACGCAGTACACACACAGTACACACACAGTACACACACAGTACACACACAGTACACACAGCACAACAACAGACAGTGACTTGTGACAAACCCGACACAGGAGGAGACAATTACTTGGAGATCTGAACATGGACAAATCACAAATCATCAGATATCAATCTAGAGACACTGTTCCCCCACACACCATGTTAAAACAAAGAGTAAAACTAAGACACAAGCTGTTGTCAGAGGAATCCTTGCAAAGATAAAACTCAAGCAACACATTTGACACACTCACACACATGCATGTGCACACACACACACATACACAAGCAACACATTTGACACACACTCACACACACATACACACACATGCATGTGCACACACACACACACACACATGCATATGTACACACACACACACACGCACACAGTCAGTCAGTCCTACAATTGCCATACACAAATCAGTAAATCATTAATTTATTTTGTTTGCGCACAATGTCAATATGAATTTGTTTTTTAATTATCCAAGTTTTTTCCTCTTCTTCTTGACGTCTAAGGCATTTGGGACATGTTTTTCTGTTAAAAAAAAACAGCCCCAAAAAACATTATTTGAAATTTTTCCTCTAAAATATGATAAAACAAAAAGCTAATTAATTTTTTTTAAATTTATTATGAACTAGAAAGTAGAAGGTATAATATACTTGTCTCAGGGCAATATTATATATATTATTATAAGGTCTGAACTGCTTTACAGATAACGACAGTGCATTAGAATATGAACTGCTTTACAGACAACGACAGTGCATTAGAATACATCTGCAAAGCATGTTAGATCACATGAATGCAGTGTAGAAAGGAAAAACACCTTTACCAACCAGAGAGAGAGAGAGAAACACCCAAACGCCTATAATTGTAGCATGGCAATATTTTGGATGACCTTTGTCCAACACCAACCTCGGAAATGCAGCTTACACATAAATGCAGTTTACACACACACATATGTGGGTGGGGGCTTAAGGGTGGGGTGGGGGTTTAAGGGTAGGGTGGGGGTTTAAGGGTGGGGTGGGGGTGCATAAATGAATGCGAGGATAGAAATGGGGAGAAAGAGGGCAGTTCTTAATGTTTTGATAGTCGCTTGTATCGACCCTAACTATGTCCAACTTCTTGCGAAGCATGATTTGTTATTAATTTTTCCTTAGTTTTGTTTCCACTTTTAATGCATGCAAATGTGTTTCCTTGCTTGTATTGTGCTTGTACGAGACCACACTGTAATTTCACCTAACGTGATAATAGTCTTTTTGACTTTGACTTTGAAATGTATACATAAACACACCCACACGCACAACCAATCCTTAACGTTCCATTGGATTGTCCAATGTCAAATCCATTTCTAAAGCGCTATGATTTGTATGAATGAGTATGTGCATGACCAAGTTAAAAAGCACACACCAACATGCATACGATATCTGTAATAACATACACCAGTCATCTATAATTCAAATATGAACAGAACATTTTCATGAACTGGTTAACTGTCTTATTCAATTGCTTGTAGAAGTTAATGGGGCACCATTTTAACATTTGTGTTTTCATTATTTTAGTGGCTGGGGAATCTTTTTTTCAATATAAAAACATAAAACAAACAGTTCCTAAAAAATTTCTACTTTGAAAATTTACCACATTCTCTCAAGTATCCCTGACAGCACTCAATACCCCAGCTACCCATCACTCACATTAACACAATGCAGTGTATTTCAGTCATAAAACTTGTATATTGTTCATGAGATTTTGACTTGACTGTAACAACACATTGACATGTTAACAATCATAACACAGCACGCACACACGCTTGTCTACACAATGCAATGGGGACTAGACATACTCTTTTCTCGACAATGAAATAACATTTCTTAAACACATGTCTAAGTTTTGTTATTGATTTATTTATTAAAGTACACAATCAATCACAAACTTTCAATAATTAATTAATTATCATCCATTAATGAATAATGGATATATGCTTCATTTCCCTCTCAAGATGTCTGATTAGTAATTTAATAATCTAAATGTTTATGAAAATGCACACTAGAAAATGACAAGTAGTTCTGTTCATTATTTAGTGTGCGACATAGAAATTGGGTTTTTTCTTTATTTTGCTGCATCACTGATCTATAACTTGCTGATGATGAAATTCTGCTTAACATCCTCCGGACATTAGTAGATACAAATATGGTGGGAACGATCCTGGAGGCAATGGCCGGAGGCAGTGCAACACCAGGAAAGTCCCGAACTTTCAGATTGGGTAATGCAATAACTTGCTTGCCGTTCTGTTTCTTTGGTTTCTATTATTTCTATTATTTTATTTGTTTGGTCACTGTTTTGTTTGTCTGCCATTTGATTTGTTTTGGGGTTGATTTGTTTTGGGGTCGATTTGTTCTACACGAAACAAGCACCGAGCCATCTTTTCCACACACTGCCTTAGTACAGGACAATCTGCTATAAATCAGCAATTTTTCTGGGTGTTTTTTTTTAAAAATGAGGCTTTCTACTGAAAATTCTCTGCCCTTGTCTCGTGCCCTGAGATGTGAACGCCACCTACTTAAGATTATCGCCCTTGCCTCTCAGGACTAGTAGTATACAGCCACAGAAAGTTCTCTGCCCCTGTCCCGTGCACTGAGATGCGAACGCCACCTACTTCAGATTATTGCCCTTGCCTTTCAGGAACTAGTAGTATAGCCACAGAAAGTTCTCTGCCCCTGTCTAGTCACTAGGTGGCATGGTCAAGTCAGTCAAAAAAATGATCGCCCTTTCGTGTGGGGAAGACATAGTATAAAGCTCCATTAATGCAGATGTGTGTTCTGTATATCATATATGTCGTGCAGTTTTCTGTGTTTGCTTTTTTGTTCTGCCTTCTGTTGAACCTGTTGTCGAAATGTACAGAGACCTACATTGCATACACTGATACAGACAGACAGACAAATACAGACAGACAAACAGACCCCAAACATGCCCAATATGGCTTCACTACATTGCAACACACACCTTTCAAAAGTAAAGCAATCAAACCTAACAAACGTCAAACCATTTTCCATACACTGCCTTTTTCCTTCAAACGAAATAGAGAAAGAGAGAGAGATAGACTGAACAATTAAAAAATAAAAACAGTACATGCAACACAATAACCAAAATGTAGGCCTGTATAAACATGATGCAGACATACATACAAATATACAAACATGAATGTAAACAAATTGCACTCTCTCTCCTATAAACAAATGGATTCACAAATAAATGTATGCGTGCACACACACACACACACACACACACTCTCACTCTCTCTCTGTCTCACACACACACTCTCTTTCTCTCTCTCTGTTTCTCTCTCTCTCTCACACACGCGCACACACACACGTACACACACACTAGTGGCACAAAATTGTATTCCCGGCTAGATGTGAAATGAAAAAGGAGAGAACAGTCTGATCCAGTCATGTTCATAGATGAGGAAGGTAGCTTTAGCTTAACACTCAAGATGTAGACATTGTGAATAAACTCTCAGTCTGATCCAGTCATAATCTCATATTGTTCATAGATCTATGAGGAAGGTAGCTTTAGTTTAACACTCAAGATGTAGACATTGTCAATAAACTCTCAGTTTGATCCAGTCATATTGTTCATAGATCTATGAGGAAGGTACCTTTAGTTTAACACTCAAGATGTACACATTGTCAATAAACTCTCGTGCTTACCGGTAGTTGTCCAACACCTGTTCAACTTGTCAAAAGGTTAAAAAGGTTCACAAAGTTGTCAGAAGGTTCATAAAGTTGTCAGAAGGTTCATAAAGTTGTCAGAAGGTTCATAAAGTTGTCAGAAGGTTCACGAAGTTGTCAGAAGGTTCACAAAGTTGTCAAAAGGTTAATGAAGTTGTCAAAAGGTTAATGAAGTTGTCAGAAGGTTAATGAAGTTGTCAGAAGGTTAATGAAGTTGTCAGAAGGTTCATGAAGTTGTCAAAAGGTTCACAAAGTTGTCAAAAGGTTAATGAAGTCAGAAGGTTCACGAAGTTGTCAGAAGGTTCATAAAGTTGTCAGAAGGTTCATAAAGTTGTCAAAAGGTTCACGAAGTTGTCAAAAGGTTAATGAAGTTGTCAAAAGGTTCACGAAGTTGTCAGAAGGTTAATAAAGTTGTCAAAAGGTTAATGAAGTTGTCAGAAGGTTCATGAAGTTGTCAAAAGGTTCACAAAGTTGTCAGAAGGTTAATGAAGTTGTCAGAAGGCTTCATAGGTTGTCAAATAAAGTTCTAAAACATTTCTGAAGTATCTGGAAGTTATCAGAACTAGAAAGCAAAGAAGATACGAATGACTTCATCACTTCAAGTTGTTGTGGTTTTTTTTTTTATTATCTTACTTGAAGATAAGGATGGGTTTTGGAGTGCTCGATAAGTTCAAGATTATCGAATCCTTAATAACTTCTGTGAGACTGCTATGCTAAAAGTTTTCAGAAGGTTCTAGAAGTTGCCTGAAGAAGATGGCGAAGGAAAGAGAATGGCCTTAGTTTCTCGCTGTCTTGTTTGCGGCGCTCGGTAAGCTCCCCCACAGAACTACATCACTGCTGAATGAACGAGGATGTAAAGCGAGTTCTAGAAGTTGTCAGAGGATGTAAAGTGAGTTCTAGAAGTTGTCAGAGGATGTAAAGCGAGTTCTAGAAGTTGTCAGAGGATGTAAAGTGAGTTCTAGAAGTTGTCAGAGGATGTAAAGCAAGTTCTAGAAGTTGTCAGAGGATGTAAAGCGAGTTCTAGAAGTTGTCAGAGGATGTAAAGCGAGTTCTAGAAGTTGTCAGAGGATGTAAAGCGAGTTCTAGAAGTTGTCAGAGGATGTAAAGCGAGTTCTAGAAGTTGTCAGAGGATGAAGGGGAAGGAAAGGAGAATGGCTTGACCAGAAACAGTTTTTCAGAATCCTGTTTGAAGATGGGGTGTTTCTTGTAGTGCTCGATCAGCTCCTCCAGGCTGCTGAAGCGCTGCTGACCAATTTCGTAGATTCCGTCCGTGACCTTGACCCTGAAGTGCTTGTTCCGATTGGTCGCCTTTAACACCACGGTGTAGTGGCCCACCTGAAAACGGAGCAACGACAGGTGAATGATAACAGAGGGAATACTAGTCCCCCCACCTTCTGGAAGTTCTGTGCTCCCTCTTATGTGTCATTCTCTTTGACTCTGCCTTTTCCCTTTGCTTTCTGTCATCTACTATCTTTCTGCCTTACCGGTCCATTCTTCAGCATTTTTTCAAGAAACTCTTTCAAAGATTTTCTCCAGCCAAAGTCTGACATGCTAGGTTCAACCATTTCTCAGTTAGACGCGTAAACGGCAGCATGACACATCTGCACTCATGACAGGAGACTGTCTGAGCAATTGACAAAGAAGAACAACCAGTCTATCACTGTAACATTGCAATTCTGCAACCCAAATGTGACACACACA
This sequence comes from Phymorhynchus buccinoides, assembly GCA_017654935.2. Classification (NCBI taxonomy): domain Eukaryota; kingdom Metazoa; phylum Mollusca; class Gastropoda; order Neogastropoda; family Raphitomidae; genus Phymorhynchus; species Phymorhynchus buccinoides. The sequence continues at coordinate 39,708,060 of CM065708.1, forward strand.
CAGTCACACACACACACACACACACACATACACACACACACACATACACACACAGTCACACACACACACACACACACAGTCACACACACACACACACACACACAGTCACACAGTCACACACACACACACACACACAGTCACACACACACACACATACACACACAGTCACACACACACACACACACACACACACGCACACAGTCACACACACACACACAGTCACACACACACACACACACACACACACACACACACACACACACACACACACACATACACACACACACACACACACACACACACACACAGTCACACACACACACAGTCACACACACACACACACACACACACACAGTCACACACACACACACACACAGTCACTCACACACACAGTCACACACACACACACACAGTCACACACACACACACACACACACAGTCACTCACACACACAGTCACACACACACACACACACACACACACACACAAACACAAACACACACATACACACAGTCACTCACACACACAGTCACACACACACACACAGAATGAAACAAGTGCACAAAAGTTGATAGAGTGACACACACATAATAAAACACTTATGGATACTGCTTTCATTGAGAACCTGAAACGCAAAAAGTGATCTGAAAAACAAGGATGTCATTATTATAAACTGATTTACCTGAAACGCAAAAAGTGATCTGAAAAACAAGGATGTCATTATTATAAACTGATTTACCTGAAACGCAAAAAGTGATCTGAAAAACAAGGATGTCATTATTATAAACTGATTTACCTGAAACGCAAAAAGTGATCTGAAAAACAAGGATGTCATTATTATAAACTGATTTACCTGAAACGCAAAAAGTGATCTGAAAAACAAGGATGTCATTATTAAATATGCTGATTTACCTGAAATAGAAAAAGGATTCAGCATCGAAATTTGATAACCTGTGTACTAATGGATTTGATAACCTGTGTACTAATGGATTTGATAACCTGTGTACTAATGGATTTGATAACCTGTGTACTAATGGATTTGATAACCTGTGTACTAATGGATTTGATAACCTGTGTACTAATGGATTTGATAACCTGTGTACTAATGGATTTGTGGCTCACATATTTTTTCATTTCAAAACACACACTCATACAAACACAAACCAACACACACACAAACACATGCTCGTGTGCACACTCACACACGCAGGCACACACACAAACCAACAGACACACACACAAACACATGCTTGTGTGCACACTCACACACGCAGGCGCACACACACTCCTTAACTCACCGTGGACTCAGAATCCCTAATCAAGAAATCCCCGTTATCAGCATGTCTCATCAGAATCTCTTCACACTGCTGCCGAGTTATCTTCCCGTAGTACCAGTCTTTCTCCGCCAGGGGGCCAGAAACGTGAAACTGCCTCCGACCAACCACCCCTGACAACGACGAATTGGAAATCGACGAAATGGACTGTGAATGCGGCGTAGAAGACGACGTGGTGGACGTCGTTCGGTCACTCCCCTGATCCGGCGCAATCGGCGTCACGTAATTTTTCGGCACTAGTCCAATTTCCCCGCGCGAATTCCTCGCCTGCCACCACTCCGTGTCCTCGTCCACTGTCCGGATGATTTCTAACTTCTCTCCTTTTTCGAAGGAGAGTTCCCCCCCGCTGGTGTTCCCGGAGAATGTGTACAGAGCCAGCACGTGATCCGGGCCGTCGGGGAGAGAGCCTCCGGCGCTGCTGTCCGCCCCGGCCGCCGTGCTGTACAGCAAGTTGTCGTGCTCCTTGACATCTTCCTCCACGTAGTTCGACGGAAACCACCCCTTCCGCCCATCCTCCGTCTGCCCCTTCCACCACCCGTCACTGGACTTTTCCATGACCAGGATTCTCTCCCCTTTGGCCAGGGAAAGTTCGTCCGAGCGTTGGGCCGTATAGTTGAACTTGACGACGGCCGGCAGGAAGTGAGTCAGCTGGTTGGTGGTCACCGACGACGGCATGTTGTCCAGGCGATCGCTGCCGTGGTTGTTTCCGTTGATGGAGGGCGAGGGGCAGGAGGGGAGGGGGGAGGAGTGTTGTTGGCATTGCTGTTGTTGTTTGGAGTCTGCGGTCTTCTTCTTGGGTCCCTTCTTCAGCAGAGAGGAGAAGATGGACTTGGGAGGCTTCACCGCTTTCACATAGTTGGAAGGTACATAGCCCTGGAGACACAAAGGAAACAATACTGTATTACTTTCAAATTATAGTGGACCCTCCCTTATAAGACCTCCCATTATAAGACTCCCTCCCACATAAGACCTGCTTCTCTGAGACATTGCCCTTCTTTGTAAGTATTAAAAGTACCTCCCTTATAAGACCCCTCCCTTATAAGACCCCTCCCTTATTAGACCTCATTTTGGATGATTTTTGAAGGTCTTATAAGGGAGGTTCCACTGTACAATTAAAAACAGTAAAAATCGCTTAAGTCAAAATTGAAGGGACTGAAATTTTATTTTGAGATAGCCAATATTTTGAGTGAAAAAGACCTTTCAACATAGAGATCATTATACTGGGACCCAAACATTATTTTGAGTTACCCAGTGTTTTTGAGTTCTCCGTTCTCCACTGTAGGAATGTTCATATGCCAGCCTTACACGGTGGGAAGGAGCTACTGCCGTATTTTACGGACTATAAGGCTCGCCTCATTATTGGGGGCTGCAACAAACACCTTTTGCAAGAGTGAATGCCCTTGGAGGGTGTGGGAAGATGGTTCAATACTGACCAGACAGGGGGATAACTCTCGTCAATAACCCCTATTTGATGCCACTGCCTTTCGCAAGAGTAAATGCCCTTGTCAGTACTGACCAGCAAGAGCAGTTACTGTCACTGTCAAGGGCGTTAATAACCCTAGTGGCAGAGGCCAATAAGGCACACCCCCCAAACTGAACACTAAATTCAGATTTTGTGACTATTTTCTTACTACATTTTCAGTCACATTATGAGGCTCCTGGGGAAAGGCATCGTACAATGCGGTACATTCACAGAGTTGAAGGAAAAAGAACACTTGATTAACGTCCTCCAGCCTGGAACAAGCACACATGGGACATTGATAGATATAAAGATGGTGGGACGATCCTGGAGGTACTGCAATACCAGGAAAGTCCCCACGTTTTTCAATAATCAAGATAGTTACTCTCTGATTTTATAAAGATATAACATAACACAGTTGGAAGGATCATTTTTATGCCAGTCCACAACAACAACATCTGGCACATCATTCCTGCAAAACGGACAAAAAGAGTGTAAGAGATTTTAAGAATAAAGGCAGGAGAATGGACCAATAAGGCAGAAAAAAGTAGACGCCAGAAAGCAAAAGGAAGAGAAAAGGCAGAGTCAAAGAGAGTGATGGAGTAGGAGAAGTTACTAGCATGGAACTTCCAGAAGATGGGGGAAGTATTTCTACTGAAAGACCCCCCGGTATCCCCACGGGAGGCCCCTATCCGCGTTAGCCAGCCTAAGCCGTTGCCCGCCTCCTACGACGAGGAAGTGCGGTTGGCCTTTAGGAGGCTGCTGGGCTCCTCTCCTTTGAACATATATACCAAATGCTTATATACTTTATAGGCCCTTTTTATTGTACAAGTTTGTGTGTGTGTGAGTGTAAGAAAATCATTGTTTCTCAAAGTATCCTAATCCGGCGACGCCGGCTCTAGGCAATTTAAAAATCCTGCAATTCAGGACATCCTGAAAGAAGGAGCATCCCTGCCAGCACAATGGATCAGTGCTTGCCTGTTTGCTGTCCTGGTTCTTCACCCTCCACCAGTCCTTGCTGTTGTCCAGCAGGACCAGTCTCTCACACACACAATGGATCAGTGCTTGCCTGCTTGCTGTCCTGGTTCTTCACCCTCCACCAGTCCTTGCTGTTGTCCAGCAGGACCAGTCTCTCACACACAATGGATCAGTGCTTGCCTGTTTGCTGTCCTGGTTCTTCACCCTCCACCAGTCCTTGCTGTTGTCCAGCAGGACCAGTCTCTCACACACACAATGGATCAGTGCTTGCCTGTTTGCTGTCCTGGTTCTTCACCCTCCACCAGTCCTTGCTGTTGTCCAGCAGGACCAGTCTCTCTCACACACAATGGATCAGTGCTTGCCTGTTTACTGTCCTGGTTCTTCACCCTCCACCAGTCCTTGCTGTTGTCCAGCAGGACCAGTCTCTCACACACACAATGGATCAGTGCTTGCCTGTTTGCCGTCCTTGTTCTTCACCCTCCACCAGTCCTTGCTGTTGTCCAGCAGGACCAGTCTCTCACACACACAATGGATCAGTGCTTGCCTGTTTGCCGTCCTTGTTCTTCACCCTCCACCAGTCCTTGCTGTTGTCCAGCAGGACCAGTCTCTCACACACACAATGGATCAGTGCTTGCCTGTTTGCCGTCCTTGTTCTTCACCCTCCACCAGTCCTTGCTGTTGTCCAGCAGGACCAGTCTCTCACACACACAATGGATCAGTGCTTGCCTGTTTGCCGTCCTTGTTCTTCACCCTCCACCAGTCCTTGCTGTTGTCCAGCAGGACCAGTCTCTCACACACACAATGGATCAGTGCTTGCCTGTTTGCTGTCCTGGTTCTTCACCCTCCACCAGTCCTTGCTGTTGTCCAGCAGGACCAGTCTCTCACACACACAATAGATCAGTGCTTGCCTGTTTGCTGTCTTGGTTCTTCACTCTCCACCAGTCCTTGCTGTTGTCCAGCAGGACCAGTCGTTCAGCTTTCTTGATGGACAGCTCCTGGCCGTTTTCCGCCGTATAGTCGTATTTGGCGATCACCACCTCCTCCCCCTCCGCCATGGCTCCCACCCTCACCCGCCCCCCTCCTGCACACACACAGTTCTCATAGTGAGATTCATGCATGTGGAAACCACTCTTAGACACACAAGTGTGTATAAGCGTGTGCGTGCAAACACATGCACACACATACTCAGTGGCACACGCAGTGCACACACACACACACACACACACACACACACAGTGCACAAACACACACATACACAGTGACATACACACAGTGACACAAACACAAAGTAATACAAACACACACAACACACACATGATATATATACCTTTTTCTCCTCTTGGGAGAGAAAAGAGGAGGAATTGATTGGCAAAGAGAGAGAGAGAGAGAGAGAGAGAGAGAGAGAGAGAGGAGGGGGGGAGAGGGAGAGAGAGAGACAAAACTTTATACAGGGTAATGAGATAAGCATCAGTGCTTTTTTACACTCAGCCCTGTGGCCAAACAAGAAAATAAAAACAGACCAACAAATAAGTAATGCAAAAACATTATAAAGTAACAAAAGCATCAAAGCATTAATTCAAAACAAACATAAAAAACAACAATATATACAAAATAGCAATGTAAGAGAGAGAGAGCGAAAGAGACAGACAGACACAGAGACTGAGAGAGATGGCAGACTGACCGAGAAGAAGAAGATGATGATGATGATGATGATGAAAAAGAAGAGAAGAAGAGGAAGAAGAAAACGCAAGCAGAAAGTTAAACTTATCACTTTGAGTTACCAGGTTAATCTTGAATCACTGATCTCAACTGCAGTGTTGCATGAAGCAGCACACAAGTCACACACACACACACACACACACACACACACACACACACACACGTTACACCTGTGAAGTCTCCTGGCACCTGCTCACCACACTTCAGACCTACCAAGGATCCTTGCAACATACATCAGTATACATCCCTCCCCTCCATGTGTGTGTGTGTGTGTGTGTGTGTGTGTGTGTGTGTGTGTGTGTGTGTGTGTGTGTGTGGTGAGAGAGAGAGAGAGAGAGAGAGAGAGACGAGAGAGAGAGAGAAGAGAGAGAGAGAGAGAGAGAGAGAGAGAGAGAGAGAGAGGAGAGAGAGAGAGAGAGAGAGAGACAGAGACGCATATGCCCTCATTACCATTCCGTAATCGTGTCCTCATCCTTCCTTCTCTCTCTCTCTCTCTCTCTGTCTCTCACTCTCTCTCTCTCTCTCTCTCCTTCCTTGTCTGTCTATCTGTTCTCTATCTGTCTGTGTTGCTGTCTCTCTCTCTCTCTCTCTGTCTCTCTCTCTCTCTCTTCCTTCTCTCTCTCTCTCTCTCTCTTCTCTCTCTCTCTCCTCTCTCTCTCTCTCTGAATGTCTGTCTATCTGTTCTCTATCTGTCTGTGTGTCTGTCTCTCTCTCTCTCTCTCTCTCTGTCTCTCTCTCTCCTTCCTTGTCTCTCTCTCTCTCTCTCTCTCTCTCTCTCTCTCTCTCTCTCTCTCTCTCTCTCTCTCTCTCTCTCTCTCTCTCTCTCTCCTTCCTTGTCTGTCTATCTGTTCTCTATCTGTCTGTGTGTCTGTCTCTCTCTCTCTCTCTAAAAAGAGAGCATCTAAAAAGCATTATTTCAAAGACCTAGTTTCCTCCAAAGCTGATAGTAAATCCATCTGGTCAGCTATAAACCAACTAACGAATAGAAATGGAAATGCAAATAATGCTGTTATAAAAGATTTATCTCCTGACACTCTAAATACTCATTTTTTCCAATATAGCTAGTTCCATTATCAATTCTGACAAATCTGCAGAAAATGACCTCAAGTGTTTAGAGGAATATTGTTTAAACAAAGAAATTTCAGCTAAGTTAGACATACCCTTGTTAACCACTTATGAGGTTTATACATCACTTAATCAACTGAAGCAAACCAGTACCACTGGACTTGATGCCATTGACGGTAAAATTTTAAAACTTGCATCCCCTGTCATTTCAGAAACGTTAACTTATGTTTATAATTTATGCATATCAAAAAGTCAATTTCCTAAGGCATTTAAAGTTGCTAAAGTGACTCCTATATTTAAATCAGGGGATCGTTCTGATCCATCCAACTACAGACCAATTTCAATTGTGTCTATATTATGCAAACCTTTAGAAAATCATATAAAAAACCACATTCTTGGCCACTTTGATCGATTTAAACTATTTCACCCATGCCAGTCTGGTTTTAGACCTAAACACTCATGCCATACAGCTCTCACTTCTCTCGTTGACAAATGGCTCTCAAATATAAACAACAACGAATTGACCGGCGTCCTTATTGTAGATTTTGCCAAGGCTTTCGATCTAATAGATCACTCACTCCTTCTTAGAAAACTTAAAATGTATGGTCTATCTAATGATACAATAAAACTAATGTCATCATTTTTAGTTGATAGAAAACAGGTAGTGAATACGAACGGATCTGTCTCATCCTGTCTACCAACTAAGTATGGCATACCGCAAGGTTCTGTTCTGGGACCCATACTGTTTACTATATACATAAACGACCTACCACTAATCCTGAGTTCCCTGAGTGCATTATTCGCTGACGACACTACATTACACACCAGTCACACTCGTTATGACCAAGTTTTGCATACTTTACAAACTAGTGCTGATGAACTTGTTAAATGGTCTGAATTTAATCACATGAGTTTGCATCCCCAAAAGACAAAATTTATGCTCATAACAACGAGACAAAAGCGTCAAAACCTCAATTCAAATTTACAGTCTCTTCAAATTAATGGCAATAACATTGAACAAGTACATAGCCACAAAGTTCTGGGAGTTGTAATTGACAACAATCTTTCGTGGTCTGAGCATATTTCAATGATTTGCAAATCCCTATCTAAAAAGGTATACCAGTTGTCCAAAATCAAACATTTTCTTGACTTACATACTCGTAAAATATTTTTCCATTCTTTCATTGAGTCTCACATAAACTACGCTTCCACCATCTGGGATGGGGCTAGTGCCAACATATTAAGACCTCTGTCTAGTCTTTATAGACGAGCTCTAAAATTGGTACTTTTAAAATCATCTAAGCTAACAATTTCCGACTACATAAAATTAGATATTTTACCATTTCATTTAAAATTAAAACACAACAAGGCTGTTTTTATGTTTAAAATTCTATCGGGACGTGCACCTTCACTGTCAGATGAATTTGTTACAAATGATCGACGCCATACTCATAAAATAATGTTGCCCTTACCAAAACTTGACATATTCAAAACCAGTTTAATGTATTCAGGTGGTGCTCTTTGGAATTCAATCTTAAGTAACGATAACGTTGGCACTAGTCTCAATTCTTTCAAACAATTCTATCACAAGCATCTAATGACAGACTTTGTGAATTCCAGTTAAAAAATACTATGTCAATTTTTATCTTACATTGGATTGATATTGCTAAGTGATTGTGTTTTCATTTGTTTTGTGAAGTGTGTGAGTGCATGCGTGTCTGTGTGTGCATATGTGTATGTGTGTGTGTATGTATATATATATATATATATATGTTGTGTGTGTGTGTGTGTGTGTGTCTGTCTGTCTGTCTGTCTGTCTGTCTGTGTATGTGTGTGTATGTATAGGTCTCATGTGTTGTGTCTTCATATATGGATAACTTTGTTATTTTGTATTTTTTTTTCTTTTTCTTCATTAATTATTTTCTTAACTGTTGGCAAGATGAAAAGAAGTGTGTTTAATATGCTTATTCTTTTCCAACAATAAAAAAGATTAGTCGTTCGTTCGTTCTCTCTCTCGTTCTCTCTCTCTCTCTCTCTCTCTCTCTCTCTCTCTCTCTCTCTCTCTCTCTCTCTCTCTCTCTCTCTCTCTCTCTCTCTCTCTCTCTCTCTCTCTCTCTCTCTCTCTCTCTCTCTCTCTCTCTCTCTCTCTCTCCCTCCCTCCCTCCCTCCCTCCCTCCCTCCCTCCCTCCCCTCCCTCTCCCCTCCCCTCCCCTCCCCTCCCCTCCCCTCCCCTCCCCTCCCTCCCCTCCCCTCCCCTCCCCTCCCCTCCCCTCCCCTCCCCCTCCCCTCCCCTCCCCTCCCCTCCCCTCTCTCTCCCCTCCCCTCTCACCCTCCCCTCCCCTCCCCCTCCCTCTCTCCCTCTCCCCTCTCCCCCCCCCTCCCCCCCCCCCCCCCCCCCCCCTCTATCTCCCCCCTCTCTCTCTCTCTCTCTCTCTCTCTCTCTCTCTCTCTCTCTCTCTCTCTCTCTCTCTCTCTCTCTCTCTCTCTCTCTCGCTCTCTCTCTCTCTCTCTCTCTCTCTCTCTCTCTCTCTCTCTCTCTCTCTCTCTCTCTCGGGCACCTATAGCTATATTTATTTCCTCCCACATGCAGTAGGATTTTTCTGGGTTGAGTATTTCTTTGAAGCTTCTCTGTTTTACTTCCTGTGGTATCAGAAGGCAGACACTAGTCTGGCACTACAGTGTTATGGACAGTTTTATGTACCAAAGATATGGAACCATCATCAAGACTGCTGTCTGTGTCATCATCACCACATCTTCCATCGTCTTTATCACTATTCACTGCCATCATTAAGCTTCTCTAAACTTCTTTAATTTAAAGAGTAATCTGGGGTCGATATATATATGTTAGTATATGTTTTGGTTTGGTTTAATATTTACGACAATGTGTGCATCAAAAATAAGCAATCATCGCCATCATCATCATCTGGAGCATCAAATTTGAATGTTCAAAGTTTGAATGTTAAAATAGTGCAATCCATACTTTATTCCCTAAAATGATTTTATAAGCACTGCCATGGAGGCAACTGCTATTCTGAAAACCTAGGCTTAAATTTACAGTAGAGGTACAAACCAAGAGTTTTTGTACAAACCTAGAAAAAGCATGGACAAAGCTCTCATGTTCAACAAAAAGTTGAAAACACAGACAAACAGAGAGACAGATTTATCATGCTCAGTATCTACACATCAGCACCATGTTCATCAGGCAATGTGTGTAGGACTGTAGCACTTTTACTGTTTTAGTTGTATCCTCTTCTTCAACCAACAAAGGCAAACACACCCTGACTGCTTCAGCCTTCTTCAACCAACAAAGGCAAACACACCCTGACTGCTTCAGCCTTCTTCAACCAACAAAGGCAAACACACCCTGACTGCTTCAGCCTTCTTCAATCAACAAAGGCAAACAAACCCTGACTGCTTCAGCCTTCTTCAATCAACAAAGGCAAACAAACCCTGACTGCTTCAGCCTTCTTCAACCAACAAAGGCAAACAAACCCTGACTGCTTCAGCCTTCTTCAACCAACAAAGGCAAACACACCCTGACTGCTTCAGCCTTCTTCAACCAACAAAGGCAAACACACCCTGACTGCTTCAGCCTTCTTCAATCAACAAAGGCAAACACACCCTGACTGCTTCAGCCTTCTTCAACCAACAAAGGCAAACACACCCTGACTGCTTCAGCCTTCTTCAATCAACAAAGGCAAACACACCCTGACTGCTTCAGCCTTCTTCAACCAACAAAGGCAAACACACCCTGACTGCTTCAGCCTTCTTCAATCAACAAAGGCAAACACACCCTGACTGCTTCAGCCTTCTTCAATCAACAAAGGCAAACACACCCTGACTGCTTCAGCCTTCTTCAACCAACAAAGGCAAACACACCCTGACTGCTTCAGCCTTCTTCAATCAACAAAGGCAAACACACCCTGACTGCTTCAGCCTTCTTCAACCAACAAAGGCAAACACACCCTGACTGCTTCAGCCTTCTTCAACCAACAAAGGCAAACACACCCTGACTGCTTCAGCCTTCTTCAATCAACAAAGGCAAACACACCCTGACTGCTTCAGCCTTCTTCAACCAACAAAGGCAAACACACCCTGACTGCTTCAGCCTTCTTCAATCAACAAAGGCAAACACACCCTGACTGCTTCAGCCTTCTTCAATCAACAAAGGCAAACACACCCTGACTGCTTCAGCCTTCTTCAACCAACAAAGGCAAACACACCCTGACTGCTTCAGCCTTCTTCAATCAACAAAGGCAAACACACCCTGACTGCTTCAGCCTTCTTCAACCAACAAAGGCAAACACACCCTGACTGCTTCAGCCTTCTTCAACCAACAAAGGCAAACACACCCTGACTGCTTCAGCCTTCTTCAACCAACAAAGGCAAACACACCCTGACTGCTTCAGCCTTCTTCAATCAACAAAGGCAAACACACCCTGACTGCTTCAGCCTTCTTCAACCAACAAAGGCAAACAAACCCTGACTGCTTCAGCCTTCTTCAATCAACATAGCCTTCTTCAATCAACATAGCCTTCTTCAATCAACATAGCCTTCTTCAATCAACATAGCCTTCTTCAATCAACAAAGGCAAATGTGAAACAAACCCTCACTGCCTTAGTCTTCTCACCACTGTGTCTGACTCATTTCCACAATGCAAAGGAAACTATATCCACTTTTGTTGTTGGTAACAATTTCCCAACTCTCCTATGGTTGCCTACAAGTACAACTCCTCTGTTTGTTTCCTCTTCCCTTTCAACCAGTTATTTCCTCTTCTACTTTTGTAGGAAAAAGAGAAACAGTGACAGTGAAGATAACAGAGAAACAGTGACACTGACAGTGAAGATAACAGAGAAACAGTGACAGTGAAGATAACAGAGAAAGTGACAGTGACAGTGAAGATAACAGAGAAACAGTGACAGTGAAGATAACAGAGAAAGTGACAGTGACAGTGAAGATAACAGAGAAACAGTGACAGTGAAGATAACAGAGAAACAGTGACAGTGAAGATAACAGAGAAACAGTGACAGTGACAGTGAAGATAACAGAGAAACAGTGACAGTGAAGATAACAGAGAAAGTGACAGTGACAGTGAAGATAACAGACAAACAGTGACAGTGAAGATAACAGAGAAAGTGACAGTGACAGTGAAGATAACAGAGAAACAGTGACAGTGAAGATAACAGAGAAAGTGACAGTGACAGTGAAGATAACAGAGAAACAGTGACAGTGAAGATAACAGAGAAAGTGACAGTGACAGTGAAGATAACAGAGAAACAGTGACAGTGAAGATAACAGAGAAACAGTGACAGTGACAGTGAAGATAACAGAGAAACAGTGACAGTGAAGATAACAGAGAAACAGTGACAGTGACAGTGAAGATAACAGAGAAACAGTGACAGTGAAGATAACAGAGAAACAGTGACAGTGACAGTGAAGATAACAGAGAAACAGTGACACTGACAGTGAAGATAACTGAGAAACAGTGACAGTGAAGATAACAGAGAAACAGTGACAGTGAAGATAACAGAGAAACAGTGACAGTGACAGTGAACATAACAGAAGACAGTGACAGTGAAGATAACAGAGAAACAGTGACAGTGAAGATAACAGAGAAACAGTGACAGTGACAGTGAAGATAACAGAGAAACAGTGACAGTGAAGATAACAGAGAAACAGTGACAGTGACAGTGAAGATAACAGAGAAACAGTGACACTGACAGTGAAGATAACTGAGAAACAGTGACAGTGAAGATAACAGAGAAACAGTGACAGTGAAGATAACAGACAAACAGTGACAGTGAAGATAACAGAGAAACAGTGACAGTGACAGTGAAGATAACAGAGAAACAGTGACAGTGAAGATAACAGAGAAACAGTGACAGTGAAGATAACAGAGAAACAGTGACAGTGACAGTGAAGATAACAGAGAAACAGTGACAGTGAAGATAACAGAGAAACAGTGACAGTGAAGATAACAGAGAAACAGTGACAGTGACAGTGAAGATAACAGAGAAACAGTGACAGTGACAGTGAAGATAACTGAGAAACAGTGACAGTGAAGATAACAGAGAAACAGTGACAGTGAAGATAACAGAGAAACAGTGACAGTGAAGACAACAGAGAAACAGTGACAGTGAAGATAACAGAGAAACAGTGACAGTGAAGATAACAGAGAAACAGTGACAGTGAAGATAACAGAGAAACAGTGACAGTGAAGATAACAGAGAAACAGTGACAGTGAAGATAACAGAGAAACAGTGACAGTGAAGACAACAGAGAAACAGTGACAGTGAAGATAACAGAGAAACAGTGACAGTGAAGATAACAGAGAAACAGTGACAGTGAAGATAACAGAGAAACAGTGACAGTGAAGATAACAGAGAAACAGTGACAGTGACAGTGAAGATAACAGAGAAACAGTGACACTGACAGTGAAGATAACAGAGAAACAGTGACACTGACAGTGAAGATAACAGAGAAACAGTGACAGTGAAGATAACAGAGAAACAGTGACAGTGAAGATAACAGACAAACAGTGACAGTGAAGATAACAGAGAAACAGTGACAGTGAAGATAACAGAGAAACAGTGACAGTGAAGATAACAGAGAAACAGTGACAGTGAAGATAACAGAGAAACAGTGACAGTGAAGATAACAGAGAAACAGTGACAGTGAAGATAACAGAGAAACAGTGACAGTGAAGACAACAGAGAAACAGTGACAGTGAAGATAACAGAGAAACAGTGACAGTGAAGATAACAGAGAAACAGTGACAGTGAAGATAACAGAGAAACAGTGACAGTGACAGTGAAGATAACAGAGAAACAGTGACACTGACAGTGAAGATAACTGAGAAACAGTGACAGTGAAGATAACAGAGAAACAGTGACAGTGAAGATAACAGAGAAACAGTGACAGTGAAGATAACAGAGAAACAGTGACAGTGAAGATAACAGAGAAACAGTGACACTGACAGTGAATATAACAAACAAACAGTGACAGTGAAGATAACAGAGAAACAGTGACAGTGACAGTGAAGATAACAGAGAAACAGTGACAGTGAAGATAACAGAGAAACAGTGACAGTGACAGTGAAGATAACAGAGAAACAGTGACAGTGAAGATAACAGAGAAACAGTGACAGTGAAGATAACAGAGAAACAGTGACAGTGACAGTGAAGATAACAGAGAAAACAGTGACAGTGAAGATAACAGAGAAACAGTGACACTGACAGTGAAGATAACAGAGAAACAGTGACAGTGAAGATAACAGAGAAACAGTGACACTGACAGTGAAGATAACAGAGAAACAGTGACAGTGAAGATAACAGAGAAACAGTGACAGTGAAGACAACAGAGAAACAGTGACAGTGAAGATAACAGAGAAACAGTGACAGTGAAGGGAACAGACAAACAGTGACACACTGACAGTGAAGATAACAGAGAAACAGTGACAGTGACAGTGAAGATAACAGAGAAACAGTGACAGTGAAGAAACAGTGACAGTGAAGGGAACAGACAAACAGTGACACACTGACAGTGAAGATAACAGAGAAACAGTGACAGTGACAGTGAAGATAACAGAGAAACAGTGACAGTGAAGATAACAGAGAAACAGTGACAGTGACAGTGAAGATAACAGAGAAACAGTGACAGTGAAGGGAACAGACAAACAGTGACACACTGACAGTGAAGATAACAGAGAAACAGTGACAGTGACAGTGAAGATAACAGAGAAACAGTGACAGTGAAGGGAACAGACAAACAGTGACACACTGACAGTGAAGATAACAGACAGACAGTGACAGTGACAGTGAAGATAACAAACAGTGACAGTGAAGATAACACAGAAACAGTGACAGTGACAGTAACTGTGAAGATAACAGACAAACAGTGACAGTGAAGATAACAGAGAAACAGTGACAGTGACAGTGAAGATAACAGAGAAACAGTGACAGTGAAGATAACAGACAAACAGTGACAGTGAACATAACAGACAAACAGTGACAGTGAAGATAACAGACAAACAGTGACAAAGAACAACAGTGAAGATAAAAGAATGACCCTAGTTTTCGGACTATAACTATAAGTATAACTATAGTTGGTACACTGGATTATAAGGTGCACCCCTAAAATTGTACACAAAATTCAGATTTTGCTCCAATAATGTCTTCTATATCCTCAGTCACATTGCAAGGCGCAGGGGTCTAGGGGAAAGCATCGCCTTATAGTCCCTACAATATGGTCATGAAATGGAGGAAAAACCAGGCAAACTGTCAATCATTCATTCTAAATCAAAACCACAAAAACATTAAAAAATCAAACCCAAATAATGTAACTTTTCACTTTACAAAGATATGCAACCCAGGAAGACGGTGTGTGTGCGTGTGTGGGGTGGGTGGGGGGGAGGGGCTATCAAACACAGTAGAAGATATCAACGATTGTACAGGAGCCGTTCCAGACACTGAGAGAGAGGAAGTGGTGCATCACAGAGGTTATCCACACCCTGATCCACTACTGAACAGAACTAGTCTAATCAGTCAGCTTCTGGAACCAACCAGCTACACGCACAAACAGGCACACACACTGACACAGATGGGCACACACACACACACACACACACACACACACACACACACACACACACACACACACACACACACACACACACACACACACACACACACTGACACAGATGGGCACACACACACACACACACACACACACACACACACACACACACACACACACACACACACACACATGGGCACACACAGGCACACACACTGACACAGACACACACACACACACACACACACACACACACACACACACACACACAACAGGCACACACACACACACACACACACACACACACACACACACACACACACACACACACTGACACACATGGGCACACACACTGACACAGATGGGCACACACACACACACACACACACACACACACACACACACACACACACACACACACACACACACACACTTCCAACCATCTAATGCTTGGCTGGTTTCCATTAAAGATCAAAACGATGATCAGATTTACACTTTTAATTAAAAATCAACTGAGAGCATGATTTTATATAAAGGAGAGAGATAAAATGAGAGAGAGCAGGGGTGTGGGGTGAGGGCAGAGGGAGGAGTGGAAATGATGATCTGTCAACATCGTGAGAGTGGGACCTCACCACACCCACACCCTTACTCACCCACACCTTTTCTAATTCTATAACCTTCATCTTCTCTCGTTGCTCAATCTGAGATTTGGGGCGTTTTCAGCAATGAGACAGATGCACAGGCATGAGAGAGAGAGTGAGAGACAGGGGTCAGACAGAAAAGAGAAAGACAGACAGAGAGAGGGAGAGAGACAGAGATATATATACAAATGGCACAAATATGTAATCACGCACAACCCATTTAACTTTGCATAAATCTTTTTTTCAAAACAGAAATGGCTAAATTCACATGAAATTTTCCGTTTCGAAAAAACAAGCACTTAACCTAAATGATCATTACAAAATAACCTCAGAAATTCTCTCTCTGTCTCTCTCTCTCTTGCCTCTCTCTCTCCTCTCTCTCTCTCTCTCTTGCATCTCTCTCTCTGTGAATCTCTCACCCACCTGCCATGTGCCAGTAATACAGGTGAGAAGGATACACCTGTCGGTTGCCCATTATTCTCACCTGACTTGCACACGCCATAGGGACACCTCGATACTATCTGATTCCTTAATAATAACTCCTAAATAACACCAAGTCCCATCAACAACAAAAAAGCTCTTTCGTCGGCTTTATTTCATCCACAACTGCCAACCATATGTCTTGTACAACAGTCGTTCTAACCTGGGTGGCTAAGAACTGGTTTTAATGGAGAATGCCAAAGGTACATCCTCACACTCAAAGCCGTTCAGTGTCGATAATGACTCCAAAGCCAACACCTGAAGCACTGAAGAAAGCCAATCAGTGACATCTGTTTGTCAATCCTTATTATCCATCCAAATGAAAATGCAAAATCCCAAGGCCATAACCACAAGACTGCACAACAGAAGCCAGCCAAAAATAACAACTGTCAACCCTTATACAGTGGAACATCCCTTATAAGACCTTCAAAAATCACCCAAAATGAGGTCTTATAAAGGAGGGGTCTTCTAAGGGAGGTAATTTTAATACTTACAAAGAAGGGCAATGTCTCAGAGAAGCAGGTCTTATGTGGGAGGGAGTCTTATAATGGGAGGTCTTATAAGGGAGGGTCTTCTAAGGGAGGTAATTTTAATACTTACAAAGAAGGGCAATGTCTCAGAGAAGTAGGTCTTATGTGGGAGGGAGTCTTATAATGGGAGGTCTTATAAGGGAGGTTCCACTGTATTATTATTATTGCTGACACCAATCCAAGCACAACACTTCAATTCTCTTCAATCCCACAGTGAACTAATGACGGCTTTTCCCTCAACCTCCGACTAATGAAAACAGGCACACACTGCCAGCAGCTTCCTCTCCGACTCTTGAGAAAACCTGTTTCTGATCTTCAGACCGAGGCCCGCCCACACCACAGGAAAAGATAACCCCATGCCCCAATGCGTGTAAAGTTCTCTTTCCAACGCTTCACTACTACTAGTTACCTACCCATTTACTTTTTACAGTTGATTCATGATGAATTAATCTGTATTTTGCAAGCCTTAGACCGGGTTGTAAGTTCCTAAGTTCCGTAAGGAAAACCCTAAATAAGTGGGGGAAAAGAAGGATAAAAGTTTACGCATATAGGGGAAATTCGGACACGTGCGCAAATCTTTTCCCTTCTTTGTTTCACTTATTTATGGATTGAGCACAGGTTTCCGCATGGAATATGCTTATGTGTGCACACAGCCTAAATCTGCACACATTTAAGGCGCACCCTCCAAATTCTACACAAAACTCAGATTTTGTTATCATATTTTCTTACTATATTATCAGTCGCATTATGAGGCGCAGGGGTCTGAGTCCAGGAAAAGAAGTATTGCCTTACAGTCCATCAAACAGGGTGCACATTTCCCATTGATATAAATTGAACACTACAAAACGTCTTTGCCAATCACAAGTCTGATTCTCTCCCTTCAGAATGGTGGAGAACAAATCAAGGGAACATGATATTAACCCTTTCACCGCCAATGTCAATTTCTGCACCACAATGATTTAACACCCATGACACTAAGAGGCATCAAATCAGGGACTGTAATCCGAAGACCCTATTTTATTAATAATGGGAGCAAAGGATAGGCCTAATGTTACACATGTTACAGAGGAATTCCTAATATTGCAGATCATTTTTCTTCTCTACCCAATTAAGTTTTATGGCTTTTTTCGGCTGAAAAATGGCTGGAGGCAAAAGTGTTAAGTTATATTGTGTGCAACCATTCAAACACAAGTTCAAAATTAATCTTATCCTGAACCTCCTTCAAATTTCACAAGACTAGTAAGAGGCACACACACATCTGTTGCACATGTACCCTCTGTGTGTGTAGATTCTGACTAGTTTGTTGGCTTCAGAGTTTATTCCACAAGCAGATTCATCACAACTACAACAGCACCTAGTTCCAGAGGCACCGCTTGTTCAAACAGAACAGGTATCAAAGCGAAAAAAGCTGGGAAGTGGCTTGGAATAGAAAATAAGCACCCAATCATCCATACCCCCACCCTCTTATCTTTTTTTGCCACCATTCCCCAGCCTCACCACCCCCCCTCCTCCCCTCCACCTCTTGCACACAGGTTGCTCCAGGTGTGGTGAGTGGAATATGGGGCAGCTATGATATAGCCAGCGCTGCATCGCCCAGCAAGAGTGCTCTGTCAAATCAGTAAAATGTGGTTTTATGCAAAACATCTCCAATACACAAGGCATCTTAGCTATATTTCTTACCACAATATTAACAATGCCCTAGTTTTGTGACATCAGTTAGCACAACATGCCCTAGTTTTGTGACATGTTAGCACAACATGCCCTAGTTTTGTGACATCAGTTAGCACAACATGCCCTAGTTTTGTGACATCAGTTAGCACAACATGCCCTAGTTTTGTGACATCAGTTAGCACAACATGCCCTAGTTTTGTGACATCAGTTAGCACAACATGCCCTAGTTTAGCACAACATGTTAGCACAACATGCCCTAGTTTTGTGACATGTTAGCACAACATGCCCTAGTTTTGTTGTTAGCACAACATGCCCTAGTTTTGTGACATCAGTTAGCACAACATGCCCTAGTTTTGTGACATCAGTTAGCACAACATGCCCTAGTTTTGTGACATCAGTTAGCACAACATGCCCTAGTTTTGTGACATCAGTTAGCACAACATGCCCTAGTTTTGTTGTAGCACAACATGCCCTAGTTTTGTGTTAGCACAACATGCCCTAGTTTTGTGACATGTTAGCACAACATGCCCTAGTTTTGTGACATCAGTTAGCACAACATGCCCTAGTTTTGTGACATCAGTTAGCACAACATGCCCTAGTTTTGTGACATGTTAGCACAACATGCCCTAGTTTTGTGACATGTTAGCACAACATGCCCTAGTTTTGTTGTGACATGTTAGCACAACATGCCCTAGTTTTGTGACATCAGTTAGCACAACATGCCCTAGTTTTGTGACATCAGTTAGCACAACATGCCCTAGTTTTGTGACATCAGTTAGCACAACATGCCCTAGTTTTGTGACATCAGTTAGCACAACATGCCCTAGTTTTGTGACATCAGTTAGCACAACATGCCCTAGTTTTCAGCTACACAAGGGGACACAGGATCATCAAGAAATGTACCTCAATCAGGGATTATTCTTAGCACCGGTCATCAGTCATTGACTGATCAAATTTTTGAATGACATATTTTTTTTGTAGGCAAGAGGTCATATGACTTATGTTTACTTCATGTCTGTTAGCAACTTTAAGGATTTTGATTCCAGTGACACTGATCAGATTGACTTTGGTGGAACAATAGACTAAAAAATAATGACCCTATTAATATTTTACATTGCATAGTGATGTACTAACATTTCTTGTGCCAAAAAAATATATATAAAAAATAAAACAAAACAACCCCCCAAAACACTTTTCTCATGTCATTCTTTGAACATGCAGTTTGTCAAACTATGTGATTGATTGCAACAGAGTGACCTAGAAAACAGTTTTCTCATGTCATTCTTTGGACATGCAGTTTGTCAAACTATGTGATTGATTGCAACAGAGTGACCTAGAAAACAGTTTTCTCATGTCATTCTTTGGACATGCAGTTTGTCAAACTATCATTACTATGTGATTGATTGCAACAGAGTGACCTAGAAAACAGTTTTCTCATGTCATTCTTTGGACATGCAGTTTGTCAAACTATGTGATTGATTGCAACAGAGTGACCTAGAAAACAGTTTTCTCATGTCATTCTTTGAACATGCAGTTTGTCAAACTATGTGATTGATTGCAACAGAGTGACCTAGAAAACAGTTTTCTCATGTCATTCTTTGGACATGCAGTTTGTCAAACTATGTGATTGATTGCAACAGTGACCTAGAAAACACTTTTCTCATGTCATTCCTTGAACATGCAGTTTGTCAAACTATGTGATTGATTGCAACAGAGTGACCTAGAAAACACTTTTCTCATGTCATTCTTTGAACATGCAGTTTGTCAAACTATGTGATTGATTGCAACAGAGTGACCTAGAAAACAGTTTTCTCATGTCATTCTTTGAACATGCAGTTTGTCAAACTATGTGATTGATTGCAACAGAGTGACCTAGAAAACAGTTTTCTCATGTCATTCTTTGGACATGCAGTTTGTCAAACTATGTGATTGATTGCAACAGAGTGACCTAGAAAACAGTTTTCTCATGTCATTCTTTGGACATGCAGTTTGTCAAACTATGTGATTGACTGCAACAGAGTGACCTAGAAAACACTTTTCTCATGTCATTCCTTGAACATGCAGTTTGTCAAACTATGTGATTGACTGCAACAGAGTGACCTAGAAAACACTTTTCTCATGTCATTCCTTGAACATGCAGTTTGTCAAACTATGTGATTGACTGCAACAGAGTGACTGTCACAGGGTCAAATTTACGCACATACACACACAAATATGAACCTGCAGACTTCGCACACAACGCATACATCTAACTCTAGCCCTCATTCAATTCAATCCAAGATTGCGTATCGTACCCCACTCTCTTTTATTATAACTTAATATTTGAACAATAAAACAAGTTATTTAAACATACAAGTCAATATTACAAGTTATTTAAACATACAAATCAATATTACAAGTTATTTAAACATACAAATCAATATTCACAATACCTTCAATATATTATCTAACACTATCTAGTCACACTCGTCGTTGATACATCCCTTTTATCATTTCCAGTTCACTGAAGTTTCGGTTCCCAGCGTCGTCACCGTTTCTTCGTCCTCTCTGTTGGTTTCTTGGTTTCCTTCATTTGTTTCCGAATATTTCTTCTTTCTTTCTGTCTTTCAGGCCACCTTTTCATCTTCTTCTATCGTCTCACTATTCTTCTTCTTTTCATTCTTCTTTGCAGCTTTTCTTCTCCTTCTCTGAGTTTCAACAAACCCGCTGCCCTTGGCCCACGAAAAGCACCGTGTGTCTCCTCTCTTAAGAGAACAATACAAGCCTGAGTACTATCAGACTTTTGTCTGTTACACAATCAATACTTTGTTTTCCAAAATAACCCCCCAAGGGTTAACATTCGCATTATTAGCCTAAGCTAAAGCAGGACCCGCTGTCCCTATTGCCTTTCAGAGAGAGAATGAATTTCTACAAAGTTAACTACTGCAACAGCCTGATTCCCATTCACTCAATATTCATATTATGTTACAAACATACGGCGCTTTGCACGTGCTATGTCTTGCACGAAATAAACATGTATGTCAACTGTAATCAGACCATTACTTTCTCTCTCAATCTTTTATTTTCTTTTGATTTCAACTTTTTCTTTTTACTTTTCAAAAAGAAATATATGACTCAACATGACAGTGACCTAGAAAACAGTTTTTGTTGCGCTCAAGTTGTATTTCCTATCTTTTTTTTACATTATGACATCGTTTTATGAAAATTACCTATTTTCTTCGAACAGGTCAAATGACCTATGATGTTCTGTGACAAGGTTGATCCCTGCTCAATATAAATTAGATTGTGTGCATCAATTTGTAAGATAGTGCACACACTGACAGACTACCATTGAGAAAGACAAAGCAATATGCACGAACCACAACAGCCCTGCCCAGCCAGCCATGGTGGACAGGGTACTGCCATCGTAAACATCCTCTGAGGATACCTACAAAGCATTCTCAGTCAAGATGAACTCCTAGAAAAGAAAAAAATACATTCCCCAGTAGAATGTTACACAGCGCTTTGTTTGACACTGCCCGCCAGGAAGGAAACAATTTGTACTGGACGTGATCTTTGCAGAGCGTTACAGAGCTCTGTGTTTAGGCAATGCACCCCAGGTAAACGGACTGAAACAGAATGTTACAGAGCACTTCGCTTAGGCAATGAGTCTAAGGCAGACAGACTGAAATCCACACTGGCACAGGTAGGAGAAGTCTGAAGATGAAATGGGCACGTACAGACTGAAATCCACACTGGCACAGGTAGGAGAAGTCTGAAGATGAAATGGACACGTACAACGCTCCCAGAAAAGTGCTACAAAAGTGTTACAGAATGCTATGCTTTGGAAATGCAGCACAGGTAGACTGAAACAGAGCACTACAAAACGCTTCGTCTTAGCAAGACAGCCCAGGTAGATTTAGTGAACTACATTGGTACAGAACGCTCTGTTTAGGCAGTGCCCCTCAGGTAGACACACTGAAGCCCACATTGGTACAGGTGAAGAGGGGGAAGATAGTCCCCGGTTGGGTGCTGATTGCACTGCTGGCTTATCATTCCCCGGTTCCTTTGGACCTGAAGTGGGCCACATAGAAAGGGGGGGGGGGGGGGTGGAGGCACCTGGGGGTGAGGGGGAGAGGTGGGGGTAGGATGCAGGGCTGTTCAATTCCTTACCTCCCCTTGCATAAAAAAAAAAGGATACCGGAGATGAATGGTAAAATCAGACTGAGTTAACCCTACAGAGAGAGAGAGAGAGAGAGAGAGAGAGAGAGAGAGAGAGAGAGAGAGAGAGAGAGAGAGAGAGAGAGAGAGAGAGAGAGAGAGAGAGAGAGAGAGAGAGAGAGAGAGAGAGATGCGTGCACACGCACACACACTCGCAGTGACACTTATACACATACACATGTACACAGGTGCGCACGCACACACACACACACAGACATGTACACACACACAAACACACAGGTGCACACACACATACACACTTAAAACACATACACACATACACAGTGACATGTGTACACACACACACACGCATACACACACACATTCAGATAAGAAAAAACCTGTTGACTCATCTAAATGATCACCCCATCCTATCTGACTACAGTCAGTGGTTGGTATTGCAACAGTCAACTAAATTTGCCGGGTTGTAGCTGCAGCAGCAACTAGCACAACTCAAATGTAAAAAGTAATGATGGGGAGGGAGGGGGTGGTTAAGGTGGATGGGGGAGATACCAGGAAGTCATACGGTGGGGGTGGAGGGGGAAAGGATATTTTATTTATAATGTAGAGCTTAGTATAATTTGTAAGCTCAGCTCAACTGTAGAAAAAGACCTACTTTGAGTTTGAGCAACTCATGAGTGATACTGATACGTGAAAAACTCGAGGAGGAGAAGGAAGAGAGAGAGAATAGACAGACATATGCATAGAATTAGAAAGAAGTGGAAGCAGAGGAAAGGATAAAAAGTTTATTAAAAAACAAACTGAAACAGACTGCAAGTGCAACGTCACTGGAACATACAACAAACAAACAACTACACACAAGTGTAAAGTGACGTTATTTTATTCACAAGAGACAAAGCAAAACTAAGATAAAAAGTTAAATAAATCCAAAGGAAATAAAAAAGTAAATGTACCAAGAATGAGCATGCACATACATGTGCGTCTGTGTGTACATGTTTGAATGCATGAGCACAGTTCAAAGGCAGAGAAATGAACAAAACGGGCCTTATAACTCCGCCGTTTTTCGACAGAATCGCAGACCCGTTTACCCCCTACACGTCTTGAGTAGTCTGGATAGCTGAAATGAGTAGTTTGGGCACAAAATGTGTAGTTTTATTCATTAAACCATCAAACAATGTTCACTGAAAATGAGTAATTAGAGCATTATTTTCAATTTTGAAGAGTAGTAGAGGTCCAAATTGAGTAGAATACTACTCGAAAATAGTAGAGTAAACAGGTCTGGAATCGCTTCAAATTTGCTATGAGCCCTAACGGGGTGATGGCAACGGCAACCGAGGCAGCCGTGTCATTTGCGCGGTTTGGCAAATGCGCGAAACGCGTATCCACCGGCCTCTCGGCGCCCGTACCTCCGGTATTTTTGGACGGATTGCCTTCGAATTTGGAAGGTAGATGACCGGGGACGGTGACTATCTGTGTGCCAAACTGGAAGTGAATTGATTTATAAATGCGCGCGATATACGCCACTTCACCTTTTCACAAACCGCTGCGAAACGAGACCCGACATTCACTCCAAATTTTGAACGTGCATGACCAGGGATAGTGACTATCTTGGTACAAAATTTCAACAGCATCCGTTCACAAACGCGCGTGATATGATACAGTGGGCAGTAGAACGGGATGAGTGAATAAGATGGAAGGAGGGAGAGAGACAAAAGTAATAATAATATTTTGAGGACCCGGCGAAACCAGTACTCAGCGTTACCAGTACGTAGCTTTACCAGAATTAGTGCATATATTATAAATGGTCTAGACTAAAGGCAGTCAAGACAAGTTCAAGGCAAATTCAAAACTTGCACAGGAATCAAATTGATCTGAAAATACGTCTAAATCTGAGCAATCATTTTCAAAGAATAAACATGGTTCTTAATTATGCGCGTGTCTATTTATGTCAAAGTCAAAGTTGAATCGAAATGATGACACAAGCTCGTCTGTCACGAGTCTCGCCTCGAGCCGATACATGTCTGCATTACGTAACATACAGAACAGCAGAAAGCAGCTTAAAGGCTGGGCTCTACACAGCCAACTATAGCATACATCTGTCACAAGTCTCGCCTAAGGCCGATACCCGTCTGAATTACATCACCTCCCCATGATGTTGGATGTGTGCAGCACCTACTGACCCAGCACAGCAGAACAACGATCAATGCCGGCTAGCCTAACAACTGAAGTTGGATGTGTGCAGCACCTAGCCTTAGCACAACCCAGCACAGCAGAATAATGATCAATGCCCCGGCTGGCCATACAACTGAAGTTGCATGTGTGCAGCACCTAGCCTTAACACAACCCATCACAGCAGAATAACAATCGATGCCAGCTAGCCTTACAACTGAAGTTGGATGTGTGCAGCACCTAGCCTTAACACAACCCATCACAGCAGAATAACGATCGATGCCAGCTAGCCTTACAACTGAAGTTGGATGTGTGCAGCACCTAGCCTTAACACAACCCATCACAGCAGAATAACGATCGATGCCAGCTAGCCTTACAACTGAAGTTGGATGTGTGCAGCACCTAGCCTTAACACAACCCATCACAGCAGAATAACGATCAATGCCGGCTGGCCGTACAACTGAAGTTGGATGTGTGCAGCACCTACTGACCTAGCCGTACAACTGAAGTTGGATGTGTGCAGCACCTAGCCTGAACACAAGCCAGCACAGGAGAATAAGGATCAATGCCTGGTGAACTTGAAGTAGAGTCAGCATAGACTTTGACATCATAAGAATTAGATCAATATTGCGTGCACCGTTGTTGTTTTTCCACCAGGAGTTCCGTGAAGACTTCTCTACGCTTGACTTCTAGTTCTAGGCTAAGTCGACAAGAAACTATTCAAATATATATAAGGAAACTAAGGTCTCTTGTCAATACCTTTTTCTGTATGAAGGTGACATTAAAAAACACAAGTGTATTGCCGAGCGGCAGATATGTCCTTTGTTGTTTGTCCGTTCAACCTCCCTACCTCACATCCTCCCCCCCCCACCCACCCCCACACACACCTTAGCCCCACACCTTTTGCATCCTTTGCATGATACACCTCCATGAAAAAAACCTTGAACAGTTGAAGTGGTTCCGTCCAGCGGTTCATGAGATACAGCTCGGACAGAAAGGTCAAAGGTCAAGAAGCTTCAAGAATATGATGCTGATCAAGAATATGAATTATATTTGATTAATATATTGGTGTACGGCAAATTATTTTCATTCTACAACCTCAAGGGGGAGAGGGAGAGAGAGAGAGAGAGAGAGAGAGAGAGAGAGAGAGAGAGAGAGAGAGAGAGAGAGAGAGAGAGAGAGAGAGAGAGAGAGAGAGAGAGAGAACAATGAACACATGGTTTAATGATAAGGCCATTGCCGGCACTGGCCCATATCACTGCCACTGGAGATGAAATACAGAAACAATACTATTGTAGTTGATTATATAATAATGAAAACAGAAAACAGAGACAGAG
Source organism: Phymorhynchus buccinoides (assembly GCA_017654935.2). Taxonomy (NCBI): domain Eukaryota; kingdom Metazoa; phylum Mollusca; class Gastropoda; order Neogastropoda; family Raphitomidae; genus Phymorhynchus; species Phymorhynchus buccinoides. Next base: position 39,734,178 of record CM065708.1, read on the forward strand.
AGAGAGACTCAAACACAGAGAGAAACTCAGAGAGAGAGATTGTCAGACTAAGAGAGAAAGAGATTTATGCAAACAATTGCGATATCCCACCCCTCTGGAAAGACACCGGGGGCAACAGAACTCAGTGATCATGGAATCAATACTGTGTACTTCAGCTCTGCCTTCGCTCAATGAAGACCATAATATTTCACTCCAAGGTTAAGTTGATAAGAAACTGCAACTTGTAAAATAAAAAAAAATAATTTAAAAAGGGGGGGGGGGGGCTACTGATATCATTAGTTGACACTTCTTCAGTTTCTTTGAGAAAGATGACATTTTTGTTTTTAACATCTGCAAACATGTGACAACCTCAGAAACTTTTTTTACCCGACCAGAGGCCGAGGTATTGCGATCGGTTTGTGTGTCTGTGTGTATGCCCTTGGTTGTTTTTTGCGATAAGCTTTTAAGTAAGAACACAAAACATAATTTGCCAATGTGCTAAATAAGTTCTTCATTCGCTTTACAAAATACAGAAATTAACCACATAACATGCATAAATGTACTAGTTACCAAATATTATTGCAATCACTTTGGACACTTTTGTGCACACTCTCTCTATGCAGTGACACACATGCAAGACACATACACAAACACACACACACACACACACACAAACACACACACATAAACACACACACACACACACATACACACACAGATACACATAAACACACACACACACACACACACACACACACACACACACACACACACACACACACATAAACACACACAGACACACATACACACACACACACACACACACACACACACACACACACACACACACACACATAAACACACACAGACACACATAAACACACACACACACACACACACACACACACACACACACACAGAGATGATGAAAGAGAAATGGAGGGAAAAACTGTTCCAATCTTAACTCTTGACTTTCAGAGAAAAATTAAGTAAAAATACATTAAAATGTGTCCAATGTAAAACAGAACCGTTAAGAGTCAAGCTGGCAAAATGGTGTGGGGATATATATCCCTCCTGACTATCAAAAAGCAAACCTCTATATCCCAGAGTCCAATGTAAAACAGAACCGTTAGAGTCAAGCTGGCAAAATGGTGTGGGGATATATATCCCTCCTGACTATCAAAAAGCAAACCTCTATATCCCAGAGTCCAATGTAAAACAGAACCGTTAGAGTCAAGCTGGCAAAATGGTGTGGGGATATATATCCCTCCTGACTATCAAAAAGCAAACCTCTATATCCCAGAGTCCAATGTAAAACAGAACCGTTAGAGTCAAGCTGGCAAAATGGTGTGGGGATATATATCCCTCCTGACTATCAAAAAGCAAACCTCTATATCCCAGAGTCCAATGTAAAACAGAACCGTTAGAGTCAAGCTGGCAAAATGGTGTGGGGATATATATCCCTCCTGACTATCAAAAAGCAAACCTCTATATCCCAGAGTCCAATGTAAAACAGAACCGTTAGAGTCAAGCTGGCAAAATGGTGTGGGGATATATATCCCTCCTGACTATCAAAAAGCAAACCTCTATATCCCAGAGTCCAATGTAAAACAGAACCGTTAGAGTCAAGCTGGCAAAATGGTGTGGGGATATATATCCCTCCTGACTATCAAAAAGCAAACATCTATATCCCAGAGTTATTCCTTTATCTGATGACGTCATCAGTGACGTTGTCAAGCCCGGAGGAGATGCATTACATGGCAGTCAAAGGGTTAAAGTACAAAATGCATAAAAATAGAAAATGTATACCGGAGAAAAAGCAACTAACAAGTTGGGTTTCCATAGATCTTATTACCCACAGTGCAATGCCTTGCATCATGCAATAGCACCTTGCAGAAAACTGACAAGTTATGACGCAACACGCGGATCAAAAAGTCAATGTCTGCACCAGTTTGCTTGCACTGTACCTTTAGAAGCAATACATCATGTCATCTGACTATGGGACGTGCAGCTAAAAAATCATAGGCAAGAATATAAATTAAAATGTACTTGAGACTTTAGAAGTCAGAATAGACAGGAAACGACAAAATATTGCCAGAAAGAAAAGCCATCAAATCCAAGTCCATTGCACGTGCAGACACTGCTATGCATGTGTGTGTTTTTCTGTTTCTTTTCACTTCAAAGTCCACTGCACGTGCAGACACTGCCATGCATGTGTGTGTTTCTCTGTTTCTTTTCACTTCAAAGTCCATGCACGTGCAGACACTGCCATGTGTGTTTCTGTTTCTTTTCACTTCAAAGTCCACTGCACGTGCAGACACTGCCATGCATGTGTGTGTTTCTGTTTCTGTTTCTTTTCACTTCAAAGTCCATTGCACGTGCAGACACTGCCATGCATGTGTGTGTTTCTCTGTTTCTTTTCACTTCAAAGTCCACGTGCACGTGCAGACACTGCTTCAAATGCATGTGTGTGTTTCTCTGTTTCTTTTCACTTCAAAGTCCATTGCACGTGCAGACACTGCTATGCATGTGTGTGTTTTTCTGTTTCTTTTCACTTCAAAGTCCACTGCACGTGCAGACACTGCTATGCATGTGTGTGTGTTTCTCTGTTTCTTTTCACTTCAAAGTCCATTGCACGTGCAGACACTGCTATGCATGTGTGTGTTTCTCTGTTTCTTTTCACTTCAAAGTCCATTGCACGTGCAGACACTGCTATGCATGTGTGTGTTTCTCTGTTTCTTTTCACTTCAAAGTCCATTGCACGTGCAGACACTGCTATGCATGTGTGTGTTTCTCTGTTTCTTTTCACTTCAAAGTCCATTGCACGTGCAGACACTGCTATGCATGTGTGTGTTTCTCTGTTTCTTTTCACTTCAAAGTCCATTGCACGTGCAGACACTGCTATGCATGTGTGTGTTTCTCTGTTTCTTTTCACTTCAAAGTCCATTGCACGTGCAGACACTGCTATGCATGTGTGTGTTTCTCTGTTTCTTTTCACTTCAAAGTCCATTGCACGTGCAGACACTGCTATGCATGTGTGTGTTTCTCTGTTTCTTTTCACTTCAAAGTCCACTGCACGTGCAGACACTGCATGCATGTGTGTGTTTCTGTTTCTTTTCACTTCAAAGTCCACTGCACGTGCAGACACTGCTATGCATGTGTGTGTTTTCTGTTTCTTTTCACTTCAAAGTCCATTGCACGTGCAGACACTGCTATGCATGTGTGTGTTTCTCTGTTTCTTTTCACTTCAAAGTCCATTGCACGTGCAGACACTGCTATGCATGTGTGTGTTTCTCTGTTTCTTTTCACTTCAAAGTCCATTGCACGTGCAGACACTGCTATGCATGTGTGTGTTTCTCTGTTTCTTTTCACTTCAAAGTCCATTGCACGTGCAGACACTTATGCATGTGTGTGTTTCTCTGTTTCTTTTCACTTCAAAGTCCATTGCACGTGCAGACACTGCTATGCATGTGTGTGTTTCTCTGTTTCTTTTCACTTCAAAGTCCATTGCACGTGCAGACACTGCTATGCATGTGTGTGTTTCTCTGTTTCTTTTCACTTCAAAGTCCATTGCACGTGCAGACACTGCTATGCATGTGTGTGTTTCTCTGTTTCTTTTCACTTCAAAGTCCATTGCACGTGCAGACACTGCCATGCATGTGTGTGTTTCTCTGTTTCTTTTCATTTCAAAGTCCACTGCACGTGCAGACACTGCTATGCATGTGTGTGTTTTTCTGTTTCTTTTCACTTCAAAGTTAGCAAACGGGTTACTCTCACCTCATAATACATCATGATATAGTATTAGTAATAATATATTAGCATTAGTCAATGTCTAAAAGTATAACTGCTAGTCAAGAGAGAGAGAGTGGGGTGGGGGTGGGGGGGTTGCATAGATGAAAAGAGACTAAATGGTCATTATTCGTACATGTATGTCCCCCATAAAAACAAACAAAAAACTTTGTCCACCAAACTTGGAAGTAAAAAACAATCTCTATATTAAAAATATATGGTAGCAGTACTAGCACAGAACTTAAATGTCACCATCCAAACTGTTACTGTGACAATGTTAGCAAGACTTAGGACAGGCACATGCACACGGACACACAACCAACACACACACACGAACATGCACGCACGCACGCACGCACAGTGACACACACACACACAACAGTAATTTTTAACAGCAATCAACTTGCGCTATTTCAGCAAATTGCTTTCATACTGCCCAGCTGCAGACTACAAACTGGGCCTTTAATTTAACATTGATTCAGTCGAGCAGTAAATGTCATGTGCGTTATCGGTATACATGCACCGGTATAACGAATGAGATGAGCTAGATCTTTTTTTTATTCACCTAAAAGTGAGTAACTTTTTTTTTTAAGAGCTTTTTTAAGTCATGACCAATTTTAAACTAACAAAGTTACAAAGCAGCAACAACAACAACAACAAATTCTATAACAAAACATCCATCAAAATTAAATGCATCACAATTTAGATTTGGGCATGACATTTTTTTTCCCCAATCAACCATCATGTAAAACACTGAAAGCCTTACCTTTCCTCATAGTCAAGTTTCTGTAACTGAAGTTAACTGCTAAACAATTTCTATTTTGGGAATCTGAAGTCAAAACAAACATGCTGAAGTGTTAAACAAGTCATCAAACAAATCAAGTGCTTATCAGCGTCTTGATTGATCGATCACAATGATTCAGTCACTCCAGTTTACAGCCAATTGTTCTACTAGCAAACTGAACACACCATTACTCTAAACATTCTAGTAGAATGTTTCTACTGTTTTGTCAGCTGAGCTCAGATAGTTTGCAACTTGTGTCAGTGTGACTCAGTTATTAATTATTTCCTGGAAATTGTCATCATCATTGGTATGTGGGAGGGAGGGAAAACTTGAAAACTTAAACTTTATTTTCCAAGGATATAGATTTTAGGCAATGCCTATTCTTCCAATCAAGGGAGAGAGAGAGAGAGAGAGAGAGAGAGAGAGAGAGAGAGAGAGAGAGAGAGAGAGAGAGAGAGAGAGAGAGAGAGAGAGAGAGAGAGGGAGGGAGGGAGAGAGAGAGAGAGAGAGAGAGAGAGAGACAGAGAGAGACAGAGAGAGGGAGGGAGAGAGAGAGACAGAGAGAGAGAGAAAGACATAAAGAAAAGGAGAAACTTGTGTGTACACATGCATTTCAGGCATTCAGCCTTCAGGTTCTTAAAATTGTTCACATTTGAAACATTAAGACTGCGCATATTTTGTGTGTGAGCCAGAGTGCAAGAAATACATTGTACAATAGAGTGCAATGAAGGTAGAATACCCAAAGAAATGCATTGTACAATAGAGTGCAATGAAGGTAGAATACCCAAAGAAATGCATTGTACAATAGAGTGCAATGAAGGTAGAATACCCAAAGAAATGCATTGTACAATAGAGTGCAATGAAGGTAGAATACCCAAAGAAATGCATTGTACAATAGAGTGCAATGAAGGTAGAATACCCAAAGAAATACATTGTACAATAGAGTGCAATGAAGGTAGAATACCCAAAGAAATGCATTGTACAATAGAGTGCAATGAAGGTAGAATACCCAAAGAAATGCATTGTACAATAGAGTGCAATGAAGGTAGAATACCCAAAGAAATGCATTGTACAATAGAGTGCAATGAAGGTAGAATACCCAAAGAAATGCATTGTACAATAGAGTGCAATGAAGGTAGAATACCCAAAGAAATGCATTGTACAATAGAGTGCAATGAAGGTAGAATACCCAAAGAAATGCATTGTACAATAGAGTGCAATGAAGGTAGAATACCCAAAGAAATGCATTGTACAACAGAGTGCAATGAAGGTAGAATACCCAAAGAAATGCATTGTACAATAGAGTGCAATGAAGGTAGAATACCCAAAGAAATGCATTGTACAATAGAGTGCAATGAAGGTAGAATACCCAAAGAAATGCATTGTACAATAGAGTGCAATGAAGGTAGAATACCCAAAGAAATGCATTGTACAATAGAGTGCAATGAAGGTAGAATACCCAAAGAAATGCATTGTACAATAGAGTGCAATGAAGGTAGAATACCCAAAGAAATGCATTGTACAACAGAGTGCAATGAAGGTAGAATACCCAAAGAAATGCATTGTACAATAGAGTGCAATGAAGGTAGAATACCCAAAGAAATGCATTGTACAATAGAGTGCAATGAAGGTAGAATACCCAAAGAAATGCATTGTACAATAGAGTGCAATGAAGGTAGAATACCCAAAGAAATGCATTGTACAATAGAGTGCAATGAAGGTAGAATACCCAAAGAAATGCATTGTACAATAGAGTGCAATGAAGGTAGAATACCCAAAGAAATGCATTGTACAATAGAGTGCAATGAAGGTAGAATACCCAAAGAAATGCATTGTACAATAGAGTGCAATGAAGGTAGAATACCCAAAGAAATGCATTGTACAATAGAGTGCAATGAAGGTAGAATACCCAAAGAAATACATTGTACAATAGAGTGCAATGAAGGTAGAATACCCAAAGAAATGCATTGTACAATAGAGTGCAATGAAGGTAGAATACCCAAAGAAATGCATTGTACAATAGAGTGCAATGAAGGTAGAATACCCAAAGAAATGCATTGTACAATAGAGTGCAATGAAGGTAGAATACCCAAAGAAATGCATTGTACAATAGAGTGCAATGAAGGTAGAATACCCAAAGAAATGCATTGTACAATAGAGTGCAATGAAGGTAGAATACCCAAAGAAATGCATTGTACAATAGAGTGCAATGAAGGTAGAATACCCAAAGAAATGCATTGTACAATAGAGTGCAATGAAGGTAGAATACCCAAAGAAATGCATTGTACAATAGAGTGCAATGAAGGTAGAATACCCAAAGAAATGCATTGTACAATAGAGTGCAATGAAGGTAGAATACCCAAAGAAATGCATTGTACAATAGAGTGCAATGAAGGTAGAATACCCAAAGAAATGCATTGTACAATAGAGTGCAATGAAGGTAGAATACCCAAAGAAATGCATTGTACAATAGAGTGCAATGAAGGTAGAATACCCAAAGAAATGCATTGTACAATAGAGTGCAATGAAGGTAGAATACCCAAAGAAATGCATTGTACAATAGAGTGCAATGAAGGTAGAATACCCAAAGAAATGCATTGTACAATAGAGTGCAATGAAGGTAGAATACCCAAAGAAATGCATTGTACAATAGAGTGCAATGAAGGTAGAATACCCAAAGAAATGCATTGTACAATAGAGTGCAATGAAGGTAGAATACCCAAAGAAATGCATTGTACAATAGAGTGCAATGAAGGTAGAATACCCAAAGAAATGCATTGTACAATAGAGTGCAATGAAGGTAGAATACCCAAAGAAATGCATTGTACAATAGAGTGCAATGAAGGTAGAATACCCAAAGAAATGCATTGTACAATAGAGTGCAATGAAGGTAGAATACCCAAAGAAATGCATTGTACAATAGAGTGCAATGAAGGTAGAATACCCAAAGAAATGCATTGTACAATAGAGTGCAATGAAGGTAGAATACCCAAAGAAATGCATTGTACAATAGAGTGCAATGAAGGTAGAATACCCAAAGAAATGCATTGTACAATAGAGTGCAATGAAGGTAGAATACCCAAAGAAATGCATTGTACAATAGAGTGCAATGAAGGTAGAATACCCAAAGAAATGCATTGTACAATAGAGTGCAATGAAGGTAGAATACCCAAAGAAATGCATTGTACAATAGAGTGCAATGAAGGTAGAATACCCAAAGAAATGCATTGTACAATAGAGTGCAATGAAGGTAGAATACCCAAAGAAATGCATTGTACAATAGAGTGCAATGAAGGTAGAATACCCAAAGAAATGCATTGTACAATAGAGTGCAATGAAGGTAGAATACCCAAAGAAATGCATTGTACAATAGAGTGCAATGAAGGTAGAATACCCAAAGAAATGCATTGTACAATAGAGTGCAATGAAGGTAGAATACCCAAAGAAATGCATTGTACAATAGAGTGCAATGAAGGTAGAATACCCAAAGAAATGCATTGTACAATAGAGTGCAATGAAGGTAGAATACCCAAAGAAATGCATTGTACAATAGAGTGCAATGAAGGTAGAATACCCAAAGAAATACATTGTACAATAGAGTGCAATGAAGGTAGAATACCCAAAGAAATGCATTGTACAATAGAGTGCAATGAAGGTAGAATACCCAAAGAAATGCATTGTACAATAGAGTGCAATGAAGGTAGAATACCCAAAGAAATGCATTGTACAATAGAGTGCAATGAAGGTAGAATACCCAAAGAAATGCATTGTACAATAGAGTGCAATGAAGGTAGAATACCCAAAGAAATGCATTGTACAATAGAGTGCAATGAAGGTAGAATACCCAAAGAAATGCATTGTACAATAGAGTGCAATGAAGGTAGAATACCCAAAGAAATGCATTGTACAATAGAGTGCAATGAAGGTAGAATACCCAAAGAAATGCATTGTACAATAGAGTGCAATGAAGGTAGAATACCCAAAGAAATGCATTGTACAATAGAGTGCAATGAAGGTAGAATACCCAAAGAAATGCATTGTACAATAGAGTGCAATGAAGGTAGAATACCCAAAGAAATGCATTGTACAATAGAGTGCAATGAAGGTAGAATACCCAAAGAAATGCATTGTACAATAGAGTGCAATGAAGGTAGAATACCCAAAGAAATGCATTGTACAATAGAGTGCAATGAAGGTAGAATACCCAAAGAAATGCATTGTACAATAGAGTGCAATGAAGGTAGAATACCCAAAGAAATGCATTGTACAATAGAGTGCAATGAAGGTAGAATACCCAAAGAAATGCATTGTACAATAGAGTGCAATGAAGGTAGAATACCCAAAGAAATGCATTGTACAATAGAGTGCAATGAAGGTAGAATACCCAAAGAAATGCATTGTACAATAGAGTGCAATGAAGGTAGAATACCCAAAGAAATACATTGTACAATAGAGTGCAATGAAGGTAGAATACCCAAAGAAATGCATTGTACAATAGAGTGCAATGAAGGTAGAATACCCAAAGAAATGCATTGTACAATAGAGTGCAATGAAGGTAGAATACCCAAAGAAATGCATTGTACAATAGAGTGCAATGAAGGTAGAATACCCAAAGAAATGCATTGTACAATAGAGTGCAATGAAGGTAGAATACCCAAAGAAATGCATTGTACAACAGAGTGCAATGAAGGTAGAATACCCAAAGAAATGCATTGTACAATAGAGTGCAATGAAGGTAGAATACCCAAAGAAATGCATTGTACAACAGAGTGCAATGAAGGTAGAATACCCAAAGAAATGCATTGTACAATAGAGTGCAATGAAGGTAGAATACCCAAAGAAATGCATTGTACAATAGAGTGCAATGAAGGTAGAATACCCAAAGAAATGCATTGTACAATAGAGTGCAATGAAGGTAGAATACACAAAGAAATGCATTGTACAACAGAGTGCAATGAAGGTAGAATACCCAAAGAAATACATTGTACAATAGAGTGCAATGAAGGTAGAATACCCAAAGAAATGCATTGTACAATAGAGTGCAATGAAGGTAGAATACCCAAAGAAATGCATTGTACAATAGAGTGCAATGAAGGTAGAATACACAAAGAAATGCATTGTACAACAGAGTGCAATGAAGGTAGAATACCCAAAGAAATGCATTGTACAATAGAGTGCAATGAAGGTAGAATACCCAAAGAAATGCATTGTACAATAGAGTGCAATGAAGGTAGAATACACAAAGAAATGCATTGTACAACAGAGTGCAATGAAGGTAGAATACCCAAATAAATACATTGTACAATAGAGTGCAATGAAGGTAGAATACCCAAAGAAATGCATTGTACAACAGAGTGCAATGAAGGTAGAATACACAAAGAAATGCAAAACAGAACAAAATGGGCAACAAAAACCCACAATAATACTAGTAACAGTAATGGCAATAAATTACTTTGCCTTGATAATGATTTGTCTTAGATTCAAACTATTGGAGCTTGGATGGGATAAACTGGATTTGATGCAAAGCTGAACCTGGTCTGGATCTGGTTTCCATGTCAGCAGAGCCTATATTTTTAAAGGCTATGTACTCCACGGAACTGGGAGAGCGCACTAAGAGCTGAAATATTGTTTAAAATAAAAGATATCAACTGTACTGTCTGGTGGTGTTGACAGCTTTTAAACAGTTGACCATAGCCCTTTATTTCGCAGTATCCAGGCTGGATACAACTTGTATCACAAGTATTACAAGCTGGGTGTGCACACTTAATAAAAAAAAATCCTAAATCAGACTTTGAGGCTCAAACGCTGATGGGAAAGATCCATCAATGTCTCCATTCCTCTGTCTAGAAAAAACCAGTATATTAACTTCTCTTCACAGAAAAAACATGTGAGAGTATGTGCATTATATGTGTATAAGTATAACAGAAGTAAATAGATAGAGGTCGAAATACATATTGTCAGTTTTCACTCTTTCCCCATGGCAACACAGTGATAGGCAAGTGATATTATTACTAGAATATAAATCACTGTGTTGCCATGGGGAAAGAGTGAAAACTAACAACATATATTTCGACCTTAACACTAACAGAGATCATACACCAGACTTTGAGGCTCAATCATGGATGGGTAAAATCAATCAAAATCTCTTCCTCAATCAGCGCCTAAAAAAAGTAACAAAAACAGAGAAACTGGTGGTAAACTTGACTCTACTTTAAGATTCAAAATTCAATACTCTTTTATTTTGCTAATTGTCAGTTTACATTCCTTCTTCTTCTTCTTCTTTCTCTTCCCAACCACCATCATCAAGTTGATGGTTCTGTTGGTATAAAACTAATTAAAAGAAAATGATAAACGTTTTCCCTTCTTCCGACTTGGTGACTTGTGTTACCAAGCAGTGATTCACAGAGACTGAAATTTTCATTTTCAGTGAAAATGGGTCAATTTTGATGCATGTGTTGGAGTTGGACAATACATGCATGATGCATGTCCCCTAAATTATACAAATACTCCTGTGCATGCACCATGTGGGACCCGAGTTTCCCTGGCTGATCTGGGGGGACTTAGCGATCGTGCATGACACTCTACATGTATCATGTGGGGCCTGGGTGTCCCTGGCTAGACTGGGGGCATTTAACAGTCGGGCAATACTTTTAACTCGTCTTTCCCTCCATCAGTATCAGTGCTATCACCACCCCCCATCCCCCAACCACACCTTTCTTTCTTTTCTTCCAAATCAAATCTTCAAAAATCTAAAGTTCTCCCTTCGGTTTTGAATCTCATGAATATCTTTCTAGTATATAATTCTACATACAGACAAACCTCTATTTTAAGACTTCCAAAATGTCCGGGAAAATCGGTCGTAAATTGGAGGGGTCGTATGACGGAGGTTTTCACTGGCAGCCGTAGGAAGAAAAAGTTCAGCACAGTTCATACTCTCTTCTTCATGCACACATACAATGACATATTAAAACTGGATTTGGGTCTTTCCAACTCCATAGGATTGTGCAATCGATGTATTACAGTTTCACTTCGCCGACTTCTGTTAATCACCTCCACTCTCGTCCAAATTCAGTGGGGTTTTTTTCAAAGTCAGTGGTTTTCGTGCTTTTCCTACGCTTTCCGCCATCTTTTCTACAACAAGGGAAGCGACTCCGCTTTCAGGCCCTTGACCGTGGTTATTTCCCTTTGCTCGAAGTCTATGCAGACGACAACAACGGTCGTAAAAACCAACAAAATGGCGGTCGTAAGTCGCGTTTTAGATGAAGTCGTTTAAGAGAGGTCGTTTACATAGTAAAATGCATCCGTGCCAACAAATCCGGTCTCAAATGAGAGGTGGTCGCTTAACAGAGGGTCGTAAAATAGGGGTTTGTCTGTAGTAAACTGCAGTGCAGGTCAGGTCAGGTCAGGTCAAGTAAGACGACTAGGCCTAAATATTTCATTTATTTCCTGACTATCTTGGGATCATTTCTTTTTCCGCATAATATGTTATCATTTCGCTTTGTACTCTATCTTTTGCTATTTTCTTTCTTTTTCGTACTACCCCATAAAGTGCAGCAGAATCTTCAACGTTCATGTGCTGAAGTAGCAGCCATCTTCAAAAAGGGTACAAAATCTGAACCAGGAAATTACCGGCCTGTAACTTTACAGTGTAAGCCTCACGTGTATTATTTGCAAAATTTTAGAACAATTTATTAGAGACACAGTTGTAGCCCACATGACAAATTTTAACCTGTATTCAGAATGTCAACATGGCTTTAGGACAGGAAGATCTTGTATGACCCAGTTGACGGATGTCATGGACAATTTTACTAAATGTTTAGATGAAAAGAAAACTTTTGATGTGGTATATAAAGATTTTCGCAAGGCTTTTGACTCCGTCCCACACGAACGATTGCTATTAAAGCTTCAGTCTTATGGTATAGATGGGAACATATTAAGATGGATAGGAAATTTTCTTACGGGCAAAACACAAAAGGTACGAATAAATGGTAAATATTCTTCTGAAGCAGCAGTGTTGAGTGGCATTCCACAAGGTAGCATCCTAGGCCCCAATCTGTTCACAATTTTCATTACTGATCTACCGGATCAAGTAGAAAGCATTTTGCGGACAATACCAAAATATACAAAAATTACAATACTTCAAAAAATTATAAAACAATTCAACATAACATTGACAGACTAATAAACTGGACAGAGAAATGGAATCTGTATTTTAATGATAGTAAATGTAAGGTGATGCATTTAGGAAAGAATAATCCAAGTTGCAATTATGAAATCTCACATGGTACCGACAAACATATTCTAAAAACTTGCAAAGAGGAAAAGGATCTTGGAGTCATCTTAGAGTTTGACTCTGGATTAACATAATTTGATAACCACATTAATACGGCTATTGGTAAAGGCAACAAAATGCTGGGCCTAATTAGAAGAAGTTTTATTGGGTTAGATAATATAGTATTTTTAAAACTATGTAAAAGTTTGGTCAGACCTAATCTAGTGTATGGAAATCAGGTCTGGAGTCCGTTTTTAAAACGGCAATCGGCAGCATTGGAAAGGGTCCAAAGACGAGCAACAAAATTGATTAAAGGCGTTAGTCACCTTGATTACGAACACAGACTAAGAAAGTTGAAATTACCATCTCTGAAATACAGAAGAATTCGTGGGGATCTGATAAATACATATATAAACTTTTTCACAGTGATAACAATACTAATAAATTTTTGTTCCAGCTAACAGTAACAACCGACTCCAGAACCCGTAACAGTGATTTAAAAATACTAACCCAGTATAGCCGAACTAATATTAGAAAAAATTTCTTTTCTAACAGAGTAACAAAGTTTTGGAATACTCTTCCTCCACAGACGAGCACAGAATCTAACACAATCGTCAACCTATGGCGATATTTTTCACGCCAGAGGGCAGTCAATGCACTAGGGGCTTATCACGCGATTTTCTTACTTGGGCGTAGAGACTGAGAGAGAGAGTGATGGTAGGACCACTCACTGTCTCTCTCTCTTTCTTTATCCCCAACTAATAATATTAATATAGAGAGGATTAGCCCCATACGAGCGTCATGCCCTCTGGCGTGAGAAAAATCGCACTAACTTGACTAAGTGTAGTAAGTCTCTCATTCAAAAACCTCCTTGGTGGATACACCAACATATCAAAACTACAATACGAGAATGACTAAAATAGTAAAAGGCAGATTTGCCGAAAACAAAATACAAAAACCTCTCAGCTGTGCAAAAGTTCAAACAAAAATGACAGGTCAGTGAAGAGGCCGCGAGGCCTAATGTCCTAACTACCTGACCTGACCTGTGATGAAGTTAGCTGCCTAAGCCAGGAGAAGAAGCCAGAAGCCCCGAAGAAGGAGATGATTGACAATAGTATTGTATTATACACACAATTCAAACCTGCAAAACACTGGTGCACAAAAATTCGTGCCAACCTTTGGATTATACAAATACACATGAAAACCGTCGTTACTCGTACTTACAGTTACGAGAAAATTCTGCTTCTGTCGACGTCAGGAACGCTCGAACATCGAACAGTGATTCACCGACTCTGATTACGCACTGCAAAATGCAGAAGACAGAAGATCATCTACTAGCCTAAAACAGTTCCGTGTTTTGGCACCAATAAAGGCTTAAAAACGCAAAAACCTACACACGATTGAAAGAAAAACCTTGAGAAATTCAACATCGATATTCTATGGACAAATTCCAGGAATTTCAAGAGTAGGCAAACACGCCAAAGGCATTAAATTTTGCTGACTTTGAAGTATCGTTTCCCATCACAGCAGCCGCCATTTTGTTATTGAAATTAGTGCGAAAAGTGACATTATGGATTTATGCGCGTTTTTTTCTTTTTCACCCTCCGGAGCTGTTTCCATGTCACTTAAATTTTAATAAATACTATGAATACCTTCAAAAATCGAGATAAAACTGATTAGCAGTACAGAAGTGTACTGTTTTAACCATGATGTAATTTGGTGCGCGATGAAAACAGGGGAAAACTTGGAACTATTTTTCATCTACATTATGACAAGCACTTGCTTCATTATTCACCGATTAGAGGGGAAGTAATCCTCTACGAATCAATTCAAGGGAGATAAGTGCAAACCTCACGTTTGCAGAGAGAGAGAGAAACATTTGAAACATTTGTTTATTGAGGGAAAAGAATAAGCACACAATGAGCTTGTTAACATCTTGCCCTCGAAACAAAAGAAGAAAGGCATAATTAAAACTTCAATTTAATGAACAAAAGCAACAGGAAAACAAAAACAACAAAAATACACATTCATACACCAATCCACCCTCCCGATCCCCCCACCCACCACCAACCTCGCACACAGCACAGTAATCATATGAATTAATATACATTGAATTCACAAGAATCAGGAAATACATTGTGGAGGAAGAAAAAAATTCAATCTAAACAAATGCATTATGAGTATCACATCAAGAGAGAGAGAGAGAGAGAGACACTTGACACTTGACACTTGAAAACTTTATTACGCAAGGATTGCGATTTTAGGCCAGGCCTATTCTTACAATCTGTCCTAGAGAGAGAGAGAGAGAGAGAGAGAGAGAGAGAGAGAGAGAGAGAGAGAGAGAGAGAGAGAGAGAGAGAGAGAGAGAGAGAGAGAGAGAGAGAGAGAGAGAGAGAGATTTATATAGGGTAATAAAATAAGCAATAACATGCTTTTTTTTACACTCAGCCCTCTGGGGGAAAAAACATATAAAAGCAAATGAAAAAGAAAAATGAGCACACACAGAGAGTAATATAAATATAATAACACAACAATAACAAAATAAACCTGCAAAAAATAAGAGGTAAGCACAAACATACGGGACAATAAAACCCAATCCTATTTGACATGCTCAAATTGAGAAGTGCGCAAACACATGACAAAATCAATCCCTTAACCTATCTGTATTCATTTTAAAAAAATCGGGACTTTACTGGTTTCGTACTGCTTCCGGGCATTGCCTCCAGTATCGTTCCCACCATATTTGTATTAATGTCCCATATGTGTCTGATTCAGACCAAGAGGACGTAAAACACAATTTTCGTCGACAAAATCAATCCTAATCTTACTTTACATGCTCATCTTTATAATGAACTTATTTGAAAGGAAACAAATGCACGTATAAAATCGAACCTGAAACTTGTTTATTGCGGGAAAAGAATAAGCACACGAGAGAGAGAGAGAGAGAGAGAGAGAGAGAGAGAGAGAGAGAGAGAGAGAGAGAGAGAGAGAGAGAGAGAGAGAGAGAGAGAGAGAGAGAGAGAGAGAGAGAGAGAGAGAGAGAGAGAGAGAGAGAGAGAGAGAGAGAGAGAGAGAGAGAGAGAGAGAGAGAGAGAGAGAGAGAGAGAGAGAGAGAGAGAGAGAGAGAGAGAGAGAGAGATTTTCCTTCAGACCTTGTTCAATCCAGCTGTTTGGAGTTTATTATTTTCTCTGAGGACTTGCTGTTCTGATTCCAGTGTGTGTGTGTGTGTGTGTGTGTGTGTGTGTGTGTGTGTGCGCGCGTTCGTGCGTGCGTGCGTGCATGCGTGCGTGCGTGTGTGTGTGTCAGTGTGCCAGTGTGTGTGTGTGTGAGCTGCATTAGAAAAATGTGTCAGTGTGTGTGCGCGGCGTGTGCGTGAGTGTGCATATATGTGTCAGTGTGTCGGTGTGTGCGAGTATGTGTCCGTGTGTATCTGTGTGCGTTTGTGCACGTGCGGAGTCTGTGTGTTTGGGCATATCTATATATATATATGTGTGTGTGTGTGCGAGTTATGTGTGCCCATACATGTGTGTGTGTGCGTGTGTATGTGTGTGTGTAGGTGTGTGTGTGTGTGTGTGTGTGTGTGTGTGTGTGTGTGTGTGTGTGTGTGTGTGTGTGTGTGTGTGTGTGTGTGTGTGTGTGTGTGTGTGTGTGTGTGTGTGTGGTGTGTGTGTGTGTGTGTGTGTGTGTGTGTGTGTGTGTGTGTGTGTGTGTGTGTGTGTGTGTGTGTGTGTGTGTGTGTGTGTGTGTGTGTGTGTGTGTGTGTGTGCGTGTGTGTGTGTGTGTGTGTGTGTGTGTGTATGTGTCCGGCGTGTGTATGCGTGCGCGCGCGTGCGTGCACATCTGAATGAACTTGTGTGAATATACAGTGGCGTAGGTCAACATTTAAACGCGAAACTCAGGGGACAAAGATTTTTTTGTGCGTTAACCATTATTTGCGTTAAGCATTAAGTATTAGGGGGTTTTGTTGGGTTTGTTTTAGGAATTAGGTACTTCATAGTCACAGAGGTGTCTCTGTGAAATTCGGGTTGCTCCCACCTGGAGAGCGCGTCGCAACCAGAGGCGCGCCACCTAATTCTTTTTTTTTTTTTTTTTTTGCATGCGATTTTCGTGCGACTGAGGAAGGAAAGTGATAATAAAGAGGGGTTTTGTCAGTTCAAACACATTTTTGTCCGTTCACCAATATCATGTTATCCAGTTTTACGTGCATGTGTTTACCCATGCATGTAAATTCTAATTAAAAATCCAGATAATCAACAAAACACACACACATGCATGCGCACACACCACAAAACAGAACACAGTGTTTATAAACCAAATCCATATAATTTTACACAAAGATGTGGTTTTTTTTACAATCAAACTGATTGTGCAGGCAGTAAATATTAGGAGGCAGCAGAAAAGTCTGAGCGTTATTGAATGTAAACCATACTTTCATGTTTATGTCATCAGTCAATATGGGTACTCCGTAAATGAGGTAGATTCAACAGTAGTCATCATTATTGTGATACATAAACACATGAAATCAGAATTAAAAAACAAATAATTATGGCATCTAAGTTTGTAAATATTTCACCGAGTTTGTATTAAACAAATGTAATTACTTTGTGCGCACACACACACACACACACACACACACACACACACACACACGCATATACATACACACTCACACACACATACACCATACACATATGCACGTGTACACACACGCACGCACGCGCACACACACACATACACAATTTTTGATGCAGCTAATGTCGAATTGCACAGTTTACACATTAGTTCTTTCATCCTCAGTCAATTGTAGCTCAGATTGCAAATAGAAGGCATTTATGCAGTATCAGGAATTCTCCCTTCGATTACAAAATAAGGCCTTCCGTATCTCCCAGATGAAGAGTATAATTACATCATATGAGATCAGGGCTCATTTTGCTACCTTTGAATAAAAGAGATAACTAATCATTCTATAATGAGGCTTATCAAAAAAATACATTCACATTGAAAGTGTAAAAAACTGTTGATACATTAAACATTTTTGCCAATGAAAGTGTAAAAAACTGTTGATGCATTAAACATTTTTGCCAATGAAAGTGTTAAAAACGTGATATATTTACATCCATTTTTGCCAATGAAAGTGTTAAAAACGTGATATATTTACATCAATTTTTGGCACTGACCGTGTGTCCAAAACATTCACTTCAATGACATCATTTCACAAAAGTATGCGGGAATGTAAATATTCTACAAAGATAATGCAAAAAATATAACAATGGCATTGAAAGGGTTAAAAAACACACCATTTGATCCATTCAATTCAGTTGCAATGAACAAAACAACGCTGGAATGTATCAACGTCACCTACACTCAATAGTTTTATCCACAATCAAAAACACTAACCATGTCTGTGTGTGTTGTAAATCTCTGTCTGTCAGAAAATATTTATTATTTAGTTGTGACTTCAGAGCTCAAACAACATTACATCGGCTGTTTCATTTCTTAAGTTCCTATTACATTTAGAGAACAACATGAAATGAAAGGCAAACATTATGAAACCCTGATTAATTTACGGCACTCAATACATACATTACTTTCTCATGAATATGCACATCAACAAATAATCTCCCTGAGTATTTATAATAAAACAATTCAAGAGCAAATATAGCTTTTTGTTTTCTTTTCTTTCGTGGTGTGTGCTTACCACTTCTGTGTCAATAATTCCTTGGATGGTTTGACCACAAATAAAACAGTTTGAGTTTGAGCTTAACTTGAGCATGATTTTTAGCTATTGTTTTTGTCTGGTCCGTCCGTCCGGTGTCCCTCCGTCCGGCGTGCCTCCGTCCGTCCGGCTATTCGTCCGTTTTTCTCAAAAACTATTCAGTGTATCATCATCAAATTTGGTATACTAGTTTGCCAAGATGCAAGCTATCCACTGATGTATTTAGTTTTACATTAAGGTCAAGGTCGCGCCAGTTACGGGGTTCAAACCCCGAAACACATAATCGCTAATATCTCGCGAAGTTTTGCATGTATTTCAATGCATTTTTTTTCACAACATTTCTTGATGAATGGTCTATAACACAGTTGTCATTAATTTTTCTGTGCGCTCGTGTGCGCATGATCGCGCGCGCTCAAATCACGGGTCCGAACCCCAAGGCTATATATAAAAAAAATATTCAGTTACGTGCTGTTTTCATGCGTTTTTATGTAGTTACGTGCTGTTTTGATGCGTTTTTATGTATGTGTACAACCGACACATTCCGATTTCGGAGTAGCTCGGCGATGCTGCGAGGGGGACTTTGCAGCCGCTCGGCGTTGCACTTGTATTATTTTTAAACATAATAAAAATGCCATTATGACTATAGAGCAGAATTAAAACGAGTAAAATAAAAATTATTCTATGCATCCAATAGTAGTAGAATGACTCATATTATTTAATGCAGCAGTTTATAAAAAGGATCTATTTTGACGCACTATTCCAACTAATCAAACTCACCACATTCTTTCAACAACTTCCAGTGGTGTATGCGTATCTTAAAAGATTTGCGCATTGTGTTCTTCACATGGTAAAAACATTCGTCAAAGATTGTCCTAAAACTAAGAAAATATCTGATAAACACACACACAGACACGCACACACACGCACGCACGCACACGCACACACGCGCCCACACACACGCGCGCACGCACGCACACGCGCGCACACGCACACGCACGCACACGCACACACACACACACACACAAACCCCAGCCAACATCACTCAATGCAGCAGTTTAGAAAAGAATGCATACTATGCTGACTCCCCATTCAAACCAAGACCCTGCCTATAACAACATTTTATCAACTTTGCTTTTTTTAAATGACTCAGTGGAGTGTGGGTATCTTAAATGACCATTGTCAGCATTTTACAGTGGGCGACAATTAAAAATGAAACATTAAAATTAAAACATCAAAAAGTGCTACTGAAAATCAATCATTCAATGCAACAGTTTTAAGGGGAACAAAATCTGATCTCACTATTGCAACACTCCATTCAAAACTAAATGCAAAATCCCACACACTCATTTTAACAACTTTCTTTCAAACACTCCTAGCGCGTGAGTATCTTTTAAAACATTGCATAATAAAGCACCTCCACTTTGTAAAAGAAAAAAGTAAAAATGATGTCAAACTGTTTTTTGTGTGCAGCACACCAAAAGTTTTGTTTAAAGTCTGTAAAAGCAGCACTTATTTTTTAATCTGTCAAGGCAGCAAAAAACAAAACAAAAACTATCCGACTATTTTGAAGCAAGATTCCAGTCTCAGACCCAATCACAACAGTCGTCAACGTTCTCTAACGACTCGTACTGCCGTGTGAGTATCTTGAAGATTTGGGCAGTGAGCTCTCTCTCTCCACTTGTCATCGTCGCCGATTCTGTCTGGATGATAGTCGATGATGGCAGTTTGAAATAACGTCTTCTCGTCTGCTGGCTCTTCTTCTGTGGATGATGCTGTTTTTGCCTGTCTTTAACAAAGCTGACACGAGTTAGGTTTGCAAAGAATGCATCAACAACAGAAAGATAATGCGCTCCAAGAGTCCAACATTACACAGCTTGACTGTTCTATTGCGAGGACTGACTAACATCTGTTCATCAATACTTACCAAACCATAGTATTCAACTATTGAATCTTGATCCTTCAAAACATCGGGACCTTCCTGGTATGACAGTACCTCCAGGATCGTCCCACTATCTTTATAGTTATTAATGTCCCAAATGTGCCTGTTCCAGGCCTGAGGACGTCAAACAGACGTTCATCATCATTAATACCTGAGCAGTTCTATCTGAATCTACTTCTTCTTCTTCTTAGTTGTCGATTGCTCAGACAGTTTCCTGTCATATGACCACAGATGCGCCATGCTGCCGTTATCCGCCTAACTAAAAATAGTTACACCCACCATGCCCGACTTGGACTGGAGAAAATATTTGTAACAATTTCTAGAACAAACGCAGGAGAATGGACCAGTAAGGCAGAAAGATAGTAGATGACAGTAAGCAAAGGGAAAAGGCAGGAGAATGGACCAGTAAGGCAGAAAGATAGTAGATGACAGTAAGCAAAGGGAAAAGGCAGGAGAATGGACCAGTAAGGCAGACAGATAGTAGATGACAGCAAGCAAACGGAAAAGACAGAGTCAAAGAGTGACAGATTAGAGGAAGTTACAAGCACCGAACTTCCAGAAGGCCAGGGAACTATTTGTATGACTCTTTTTCAAGTTGGACAGGATTCTTCTTGGACAACAGCTTTGTTCTCAGGTCAAACTCAATTCAACAGCAGCAACAAAACGTGGATGAAAGAGTAGGAATAAAATAGTTGGTGACTGGAAACTGAAAAATGCTGAGTGACCTTAAACCACTGACCTTTATCTTCAAAGGTCATGGGAAGCAGGGAGGTCAGCCCCATGACCTTGAGAAGACACTGGTGGGCTTGACTTTTCGCCTTCAACTTCTGTTCAAGATACAGACGTAAAAATACACAATAAAAAACAACAACATAAAATGCCTATAAAAATGATATACATGCGCTTGCCAGCATATTTGCAGCACTGTACGAGACAGCCCGCCATAACAATATCTGCTCCCTCTGCTATCTGGCAGTCATTGTCGGAAACGACAGACAGGCAACAAAAAGAATGGGACAGGCATATTATTATTGTAACTTGTCACTAGCACAGTGAAGCCACATACAACGTCCCCCGAGCTCTGATCGCCTGATACAAGCTTTACACTTCATCAGCAAAAACTGATCTTCAAAACTGATTCACGCAGCGCGCGCGCGCGCACGCACGCACACACGCACACAGGCGCGCGCGCGGCACACACTACCATATCTTACGGACTACAAGACGCACCTGATTATAAGGCGCACACCCCACATCATTTTACACCAAATTTAGATTTTGTTCTCATAGTTCCTTACGATGCTATAAGCCGCAGTGATATTATAAGCCGCAGCGATATTATAAGCCGCAGCGATATTATAAGCCGCAGCGATATTATAAGCCGCAGTGATATTATAAGCCGCAGTGATATTATAAGCCGCAGTGATGATGTTATAAGCCGCAGTGATGTTATAAGCCGCAGTGATGTTATAAGCCGCAGTGATGTTATAAGCCGCAGTGATGTTATAAGCCGCAGTGATGTTATAAGCCGCAGTGATGTTATAAGCCGCAGTGATATTATAAGCCGCAGTGATATTATAAGCCGCAGTGATATCAGTCCAGGAAAGAAAAGTATATCCTTATAATCTGTACAATACGGTATGACCTGTGATATAGCCTGTACAATACGGTAGATTCCAATGACCTGTGTTATAGCCTGTACAATACGGTAGATATACATTCCAATGACCTTGTGTTATAGTCTGTACAATACGGTAGATATACATTCCAATGACCTGTGTTATAGTCTGTACAATACGGTAGATATACATTTCAATGACCTGTTATATAGTCTGTACAATACGGTAGATATACATTCCAATGACCTGTGTTATAGCCTGTACAATACGGTAGATATACATTCCAATGACCTGTGTTATAGCCTGTACAATACGGTAGATATACATTCCAATGACCTGTGTTATAGCCTGTACAATACGGTAGATATACATTCCAATGACCTGTGTTATAGCCTGTACAATACGGTAGATATACATTCCAATGACCTGTGTTATAGCCTGTACAATACGGTAGATATACATTCCAATGACCTTGTGTTATAGTCTGTACAATACGGTAGATATACATTCCAATGACCTGTGTTATAGTCTGTACAATACGGTAGATATACATTCCAATGACCTGTGTTATAGTCTGTACAATACGGTAGATATACATTCCAATGACCTGTGTTATAGTCTGTACAATACGGTAGATATACATTCCAATGACCTGTGTTATAGTCTGTACAATACGGTAGATATACATTCCAATGACCTGTGTTATAGTCTGTACAATACGGTAGATATACATTCCAATGACCTGTGTTATAGTCTGTACAATACGGTAGATATACATTCCAATGACCTGTGTTATAGTCTGTACAATACGGTAGATATACATTCCAATGACCTGTGTTATAGCCTGTACAATACGGTAGATATACATTCCAATGACCTGTGTTATAGTCTGTACATACGGTAGATATACATTCCAATGACCTGTGTTATAGTCTGTAAGATACGGTAGATATACATTCCAATGACCTGTGTTATAGCCTGTACAATACGGTAGATATACATTCCAATGACCTGTGTTATAGTCTGTAAGATACGGTAGATATACATTCCAATGACCTGTGTTTGTGTTATAGATATACATTCCAATCTGTACAATACGGTAGATATACATTCCAATGACCTGTGTTATAGCCTGTACAATACGGTAGATATACATTCCAATGACCTGTGTTATAGTCTGTAAGATACGGTAGATATACATTCCAATGACCTGTGTTATAGCCTGTAAGATACGGTAGATATACATTCCAATGACCAATGACCTGTGTTATAGTCTGTAAGATACGGTAGATATACATTCCAATGACCTGTGTTATAGTCTGTAAGATACGGTAGATATACATTCCAATGACCTGTGTTATAGCCTGTACAATACGGTAGATATACATTCCAATGACCTGTGTTATAGTCTGTACAATACGGTAGATATACATTCCAATGACCTGTGTTATAGCCTGACCTGTACAATACGGTAGATATACATTCCAATGATGACCAATACGGTGTTACATTCCAATGACCTGTGTACTGTACAATACGGTAGATATACATTCCAATGACCTGTGTTATAGTCTGTAAGATACGGTAGATATACATTCCAATGACCTGTGTTATAGTCTGTACAATACGGTATGACCTGTGTTATAGTCTGTACAATACGGTAGATATACATTCCAATGACCTGTGTTATAGTCTGTAAGATACGGTAGATATACATTCCAATGACCTGTGTTATAGTCTGTACAATACGGTAGATATACATTCCAATGACCTGTGTTATAGCCTGTACAATACGGTAGATATACATTCCAATGACCTGTGTTATAGTCTGTACAATACGGTAGATATACATTCCAATGACCTGTGTTATAGTCTGTACAATACGGTAGATATACATTATGACCTGTGTTATAGCCTGTACAATACGGTAGATATACATTCCAATGACCTGTGTTATAGTCTGTAAGATACGGTAGATATACATTCCAATGACCTGTACAATACGGTAGATATTGTGTAGTCAATACGGTAGATATACATTCCAATGACCTGTGTTATAGCCTGTACAATACGGTAGATATACATTCCAATGACCTGTGTTATAGTCTGTACAATACGGTAGATATACATTCCAATGACCTGTGTTATAGTCTGTAAATACGGTAGATATACATTCCAATGACCTGTGTTATGTGTTATAGTCTGTAAGTACAATACGGTAGATATACATTCCAATGACCTTGTGTTATAGTCTGTACAATACGGTAGATATACATTCCAATGACCTGTGTTATAGCCTGTACAATACGGTAGATATACATTCCAATGACCTGTGTTATAGCCTGTACAATACGGTAGATATACATTCCAATGACCTGTGTTATAGCCTGTACAATACGGTAGATATACATTCCAATGACCTGTGTTATAGTCTGTACAATACGGTAGATATACATTCCAATGACCTGTGTTATAGTCTGTACAATACGGTAGATATACATTCCAATGACCTGTGTTATAGCCTGTACAATACGGTAGATATACATTCCAATGACCTGTGTTATAGTCTGTACAATACGGTAGATATACATTCCAATGACCTTGTGTTATAGATATACATTCCAATCTGTACAATACGGTAGATATACATTCCAATGACCTTGTGTTATAGTCTGTACAATACGGTAGATATACATTCCAATGACCTGTGTTATAGCCTGTACAATACGGTAGATATACATTCCAATGATATACACCAATGACCTGTGTTATAGTCTGTAAGATACGGTATATATACATTTCAATGACCTGTGTTATAGCCTGTACAATACGGTAGATATACATTCCAATGACCTTGTGTTATAGTCTGTAAGATACGGTATATATACATTTCAATGACCTGTGTTATAGTACAATACTGTACAATACGGTAGATATACATTCCAATGACCTTGTGTTATAGCCTGTCTGTAAATACGGTAGATATACATTCCAATGACCTGTGTTTTGGAGTCTGTAAAATACGGTAGATATACATTCCAATGACCTTGTTTTGGAGTCAAAATACGGTAGATATACATTCCAATGACCTTGTGACCAAAATACGGTAGATATACATTCCAATTGGAGTCAAAATACGGTAGATATACATTCCAATGACCTTGTTTTGGAGTCAAAATACGGTAGATATACATTCCAATGACCTTGTTTTGGAGTCAAAATACGGTAGATATACATTCCAATGACCTTGTTTTGGAGTCAAAATACGGTAGATATACATTCCAATGACCTTGTTTTGGAGTCAGCCCGGACGAAGCTTTACTCCTCAACTCGACGATTCTCTCCTCACAAAATTGACAAAGTTCCAGGAA
>CM065708.1:39764647-39767147 GCA_017654935.2 Phymorhynchus buccinoides
CAGGACACACGTCCTCACGCGATTGCACACACAGACAGACGCATGAACACACACCCGCACACACACAGACACACGCGCACGCCCAGTGCCCACCCACCCAGACGCATGAAAACACACACGCACCCGCGCGAGCACACACACGCGTGCGGCGCACGGACAAAAACAAAGCTAGAGCGCACGCATGCACGTACAAAAGCAAGCCCACTCTTCACACAGACATTACCGGGAAGATCCAAAGCGTTTCCCAACATTTAGGGAATCATGAAGAGTTTTCCTTTACAAATGTTTCTGACTTACTGGTCCATTCTCCTGCCTTTCTTCTAGAAACTCTTAGCTACAAAGATTTCCTCAACCAAAGACGGGTATGTTGGGCCTAACTATTCCTTAGTTATTCTGCATTCATATGACTGGAGAGTGTGTGGGTGATGGACAAAGAAGAAGAGTTTACCTTGAAGCAGACCAGGGCATGTTTGTAGCTGGTCATGGCCGTTGTGTTCTCCATGAGGCACCTGGTGTCTGCAACGTCCATGTGAGCCTGCCCCATGTCTGCACAGGTGCTCGACCTGAAAGCAGAGAAGCCGTTGTGTTCTCCATGAGGCACCTGGTGTCTGCAACGTCCATGTGAGCCTGCCCCATGTCTGCACAGGTGCTCGACCTGAAAGCAGAGAAGCCGTTGTGTTCTCCATGAGGCACCTGGTGTCTGCAACGTCCATGTGAGCCTGCCCCATGTCTGCACAGGTGCTCGACCTGAAAGCAGAGAAGCCGTTGTGTTCTCCATGAGGCACCTGGTGTCTTCAACGTCCATGTGAGCCTGCCCCATGTCTGCACAGGTGCTCGATCTGAAAGCAGAGAAGCCGTTGTGTTCTCCATGAGGCACCTGGTGTCTGCAACGTCCATGTGAGCCTGCCCCGTGTCTGCACAGGTGCTTGACCTGAAAGCAGAGAAGCCGTTGTGTTCTCCATGAGGCACCTGGTGTCTGCAACGTCCATGTGAGCCATGGTGCTCGATCTGAAAGCAGGGAAGCTGCCACAGTGCTCAACACGTTCGTCCAGTGACCCGGGTTCAAATCCGGGCCTTACCCTTTCTTTCTAGTTCAACGGGAAAATCGAACTGCATGTAGAGTAATTCGGTTGGGGACTTAAAGTTAGTCTGACCTGTGCGCTTCACGCACATAAAACAACGAGGCAGTTAAAGGTCGGTAAGAGGAGAGAGAAATCCAGCTGCCTGGTATGACCAAATTGATACATGTACATAGCTAGGTTTCCCAAGCCAATTATTTAGTTGCTAAAGCAACAAGCCCAATTTACCTGATTTCACCACTACCTTTCCAGAAAGGGAGAAAGGTGGCAGAGTGGTTAAGACGTTCGCCTACCAAATGTAATGTGTGACTGCAACGTGAGTGACCCGGGTTCGAATCCCGGCCTCGCCCTTTCTTTCTAGTTCGACAGGAAAATCGAACCTAACGTTGAGCCCTTCAGATGGGGACTTAAAGCTAGTCTGACCCGTGCGCTTTACGCACGTAAAAATCCCACGGCAGTTGAAAGTCGGTAAGAGCAGGGAGAAATCCCGCTGCCTGGTATGGCCAAATTGATAGCTAGGTTTCCCAAGTCTGCCCCCCCCCCCTCCCCTCCTCACCCTGCCCCCCAAAAAAAATTTTTAAAAAAAAATTGGGTAGGCGCTGCGCTTGCGGCGACGCGCTCTCCCGAATTTCACAGAGATAAGTCTCTGTGACTTGAATATACCAAAATACCCCAAAATACCATGTACCATTACCATTCATGATCAAAAGGGGTTATCTCCAACTCGATCCTAGCATAACCCCGGAAATTCCCTAGTCGTTTTCGCCCAACTTCTGTACTTCATCGTGTAAGGAATATGGTTAGAATCAATGTAGGGCTATTTGCATCACAATCAAAAATTAATAATTATAAATCAATAAACAGCCTCTCGAAGCATCACCTTATAATGCAACTTTTGTCATTCGGGTCGCCATTTTTATGGAGATTTGCGTTGCTGCTACAGGACTTTCTCATGTTCGACGCTGAATTTAGAGGGTTTACACTCGTTTTTCCTCGATTAGTTTAATTTTTCAAACTTTCCGTGGCCTGAAAATAACCGTAAGCTGATTCTAAAACTATCCCTAAGGCGCCATGAAGAAAGCACAAAAGCTGGGCAAAAAAGGCCTAAAGAATGTCCGTGGGCCTGCTAAGAGACATCACCTGTAAAGGCACCAGCTAGGGGCAGGTCACCCACCTGATGATGACATCGTCTGAGGCGTCGTTAATGTCCGTGGGCCTGCTAAGAGACATCACCTGTAAAGGTACCAGCTAGGGGCAGGTCACCCACCTGATGATATCGTCTGAGGCGTCGTTAATGTCCGTGGGCCTGCTAAGAGACATCACCTGTAAAGGTACCAGCTAGGGGCAGGTCACCCACCTGATGATGACATCGTCCGAGGCGTTGTTGGCGCGGTTATATTGCGACAGGGCTTCCAGGACCC
>CM065708.1:39772147-39792147 GCA_017654935.2 Phymorhynchus buccinoides
AGCAGTTCATCTTCTCAAAGAATCAGGACCATGTTGATGCAAGGATTTCAAGAAAAAAGATCATGTAACTTTTGATTCGTGATTATGCAAAAACACAGAGACACACAAAGACACATGCACGCACACACACACGCATGTATGCATGTGTACACGCATGCACACACATGCATGTATGCACGCACACACGCGCACACACACACACATACACGCACACCCCTCTTTCCAGTTCCCCACATACAATTAAAACCATTGTAAGTTAATCACCAACAACAAAAGCCAACACAACTGAAGCCACATCACAAATGAACGACAGAAAATCACACCAAAAATATGAAAGGAACTTCAAGAACAAATCATGACAGACATTTCCAGCAACAAATCATTCCCAAACACAAACACTGACAGAAATCTCCACACACAAACAGTGAAAGTGAAAGAAAATTCCAGATTAAACAAAAATCACAGGCAACCACAAACCTTTCAAACAAATCACTCGTTTGTACAACAAACAGCCAAAAACTCAACAGGAAGAATTAACAACGAAATGAAAACAAACAAACAAATGAGCAGAAACAAAATCTGATTTATAATATGCCAGTGGATTTCTTGAAATATGTCAGAAATGCATAATCATACAAGCACATTGAGTTTAAGAACATATAAACGTCACATTACACAATCTTCTTCTTCTTCTTCTTCTTCGATCGCTCAGACAGTTTCCTGTCAATTATGAGCGCGTATGCGTCATGCTGCCGTCATGCACCTAGTTAGGCCCAGCATGTCCGACTTCGGCTGGAGGAAAAGTTTTTGAAAGTGTTTCGTGAAAAAAAGGCAGGAGAATGGACTGGTAAGGCAGAAAGATAGTAGATGACAGTAAGCAAAGGGAAAAGGCAGAGTAAAAGAGAGTGACAGATCAGAGGAAGTTACAAGCACAGAACTTCCAGAAGGTGGAGGAACTATTTATACAAAAGACCCCCCGGTATCCCCACGGGGGACATTACACAATAAGTAATGCCTATTCTTTGTTGATAACTGTGTATGTATGAATGATGTCCAAGCTTAGAGTAAGATACATTACCGTAGAAAGGAAATACGTACATGCTCTTTCCTATTAAACTATGAAATAAAACAGGACCAATGAATGGTATCAATACCAATTTTAAAGAAGACTTGATTCAGTAGATTTTAAATTGAAAACGTTGGGACTTTAGTATTTTTCTCCATTATGTTCATCGAATCATATTTTGTAAATTACTCCCCTTTATTCATCTTTGCACCTCTTACTTGTACCTGTGGTATCTTATACAAAATGTTACATTTACAAATGTTTATTTTGTACACACAGACTACTATATCAGTACATCGTAATGTTGTTATTAAAAGGATTTGTCAGTGAAAAAGTGTATAGGTTAGGCTAGGTTAGGTACATTATAATCACAGAGGCGTCTCTGTGAAATTCGGGTTGCTCCCACCTGGAGAGCGCGTCGCAGCCAGAGGCGCTCCACCCATTTTTTTAATATATTTTTTTGCATGCGATTTTCCTGTGACTGATGAGGAAGGAAGGGAGGGGGTAAATTTTGACCAAATGACAACTTTTTCGTTGCCACTGGGATTAATGTGTGTTGTATATCAATACAATTTTTAATTTAAGAGAAATTTGTTTTTTTTACATACATATAAAAGCATCACAAAAAGCATGTCACACAATGAAACATACGAAATGCACGTACGTCCACATC
Source organism: Phymorhynchus buccinoides (assembly GCA_017654935.2). Taxonomy (NCBI): domain Eukaryota; kingdom Metazoa; phylum Mollusca; class Gastropoda; order Neogastropoda; family Raphitomidae; genus Phymorhynchus; species Phymorhynchus buccinoides. The sequence goes on from CM065708.1 coordinate 39,773,887, forward strand.
TGTGAAAGCGTGCACACACATTTGTAAGCATAAATACAAAAATAGTAGTACCCCCAGAATGCATAAACTTACAACTGCATCATTGCTCATTTTTCAAACAAAATACAAACATTTGTCTAAACGATCAAATGCAAGCAATACCATTTCTAAGTAAGTGTAAACATGTTCTCACTTCAATGAGCAATTATGCAAATTGGGGGCATTAAGAGAAAATATCATTCAGACATATTTGAAAAAGTAAGTTGTGGGCATAAACGTTTAAACAACAACGAAAAACAAACTTTCAACAAGAAGAAAAGTAAAGTCAAATCTTTTTTACACCATAATATTAACCCTTACCGACAATTAACATAATTGCTATTGGGACATATTAACAAATCTGTACAAATTGTTTATTAGACTTCATCTGTGCACAAAAATCAGGCTTATAACAAATTGTTCAACACTTGATTGGACACTTAGTTTCCTTTACAAATTGTTGAACACTTGATTGGACACTTAGTTTCCTTTACAAATTGTTCAACACTTGATTGGACACTTAGTTTCCTTTACAAATTGTTGAACACTTGATTGGACACTTAGTTTCCTTTACAAATTGTTCAACACTTGATTGGACACTTAGTTTCCTTTACAAATTGTTCAACACTTGATTGGACACTTAGTTTCCTTTACAAAGAGTGTTCTATACTTTTCAAAATCCACACCAAATTCCCTCTCTTTCTTGGTTATCTTGTTTTGCTTCAACCTTTACCGGATGTTGCTTGTGATTATACTTCTCCAGATGATGCGGGTCTCCCAGTACCCACAGATTTTTACATGCATTTTAACAGTGTTTATCCCTGTCCAGATGATGGGGGTCCTCCAGGACCCATACTCGTCAAAGAGTCACCATGTGTTTATGCTTCTCCAGATGGCGCGGGTCTCCCACGACCCATACTCAATGCGCTGCAGTGACATATTTCTGCTCTTTAAAGTAGGGGTCGTAGGAGACCCGCGCCATATGGACAAGTATGTTAAAATGACGCGTCATATTACGTCATATATATTTATACACATTAATTAAATTTAACACACTTAAAGCCATTTACGTTTATGACAAAGTCATGAAATCTCATGAAGATTGCTTAAATAGTTTTAGAGATATAACATTTTTTGTGTGTCAATGGGTCGTGGGCGACCCGGGAAGTCTGGTAAAGGTTAAAGAAATGTCTGTCTAATTTATTGACCTGTATAGCCATTTTGAATGGTTGGTTATATTACACATACATTTATATGGACAAAATATCTATTACATATAGTAAACACGTTACTGTTAACAAAATATCTATTACATTATAATAAACACGTTACTGTTAATAAAATGTCTATTACATTATAATAAACACGTTACTGTTAATAAAATGTGTATTACATTATAATAAACACGTTACTGTTAACAAAATGTCTTGCACAGACACACACACACACACACATATGAAAAGGTAACACCCAAACATTGAACCATTCAATGACAAATTGGGTACGTTAATTTGAGGATTTGGACAAAATGTGATCTGATAAATTCAATAAAAACCTCAACTTTACCACAACTACAATTTCAGATTAGGGTTCATGTTCATTAGGTACAGTATACATGTCTTCCTTTCACTCCTTTACATGCACATACATTAGTTAAGTTAGGCATGTTAATTATCTAATGTGATGTACACGTTCATTAATTGGAACATTTTTGTTTGCATTAAAAACAAACTGGACATAGGAATAATAAAACAAAATGATAAACTTTGACCTGCTGTGCTCACTTTGTACAGAAACACCCAATCCTTACTTCCTGACATGAATTGTGTCAAAATAAGTTGTTTCATTTTTTACTCAAGAAATTTAATGGACTGACTTTAACACAAAAAATTGAATCTCCTCAAATTGCAAGTTTCACAAAATCTGCATTTGTGAAGGTTTGAAACTTGTAAAGTTTGAACTGTTGTTTGGTACAATAATCTGAAGCTAGTAGCGTGGTGTATCATTTCAACAAAACACCATCACAAAAATGGCCAAACGCAGATTGCAAATGCAATTAATAAATAAATAGACAAATAAGAGTGAAGTATACCTTTTGTCTTGTCAATGTATTGACTGAAACAAAAACATCAACTTTAAGTCAAATGAAACATACAACTATGTTCACTAGAAAGTGCAGTAAAAACTGAAAATACTGACTGATGATTTTCAAGGGAAGCGTATGTTATGATTGTCACACTGATGTTTCAGAACAAGAGTTGCTCTCAAACAATAAAGAAATAGGTGTAATAATAATAATACATCAATTTAAAAAAAGCTTTAGCGAATAATACAAAACCTTTGTAACCTTTGAGGGGAAAACGTTGATGCAAATGCGGCAGTCAATAGCCCCAACAAAAACAAAACAAAAAATCAAAAAAAATGCTTCATACAGCATAGCATATAACGCAATCCTGACAATCCACGACAAACAACACATCCATGCATATATTATTGATTAAACATATACACTTCTTTTCCAGTTTTGGAAACAGTTGTAAAAAAAAAATGGTATAAAAATTCCACATGATCTTTATGCCTGCCGACATTAAAAACATAAAAGCTTTGATGTTGTCTGCATTATTGCAGTCAAACTATCTGTATTGCTTAAAACAAATTCGGGACTTTACTGATGTTGCACTGCCTTCGGGCATTGCCTCCAGGATCGTTCCTACCATCTTTAATCTACTAATGTCCCATATGTGTCTGTTCCAGACCGGAGGACGTTAAACAGATTTACTACTGCAGTCAATTAAGCTTCCACAAAAAAATCTACACACATATGATCCAGCCAATAACAATAATAATATTGCCTGAATCGATTACATCGACTCAGTACCCACCCCTACCCATCTTCTCGCCTCTAAAAACAATTTTTCGGGGAATATGAAACGGCCATCCCACATTACAAATTTGATGTGTGCCAAACACACACACACACACACACAATAAAAAAAATCAAACTTTTCCCCCGATCGGCTGATAAGAAAGAAACAAAACTCCGCCATGGCTAAAACCCCATCAGCTCTGGTTGAGCTCTCCCCCCTCCCCTCCCTCCTCTCCCTCCTCGTCAGGGTTGAACTCGTTGGAGAAGGTGATGGGCACCTTCTCCCGTTTGAACAGCAGTTCCCGCTTCCAGGGCGGCATGCTCTCAAGCTCCGCGGGGTCCATGCTCAGGGCCGCGGGGACAATGTCCCCCTTGGGCTTGGGCATCACCGGGGGCGTATCCCCACCCTTGGGGGCGGTTGGGGGAGGCTTCTTGTCCGGGGAGCCCATGAGAGCCGCCTGTTGATCCTGAAACAAAGACATGATTAGAGATTAGGTTTTCCTCAAACAAAGACATGATTAGAGTCCCCCCCCCCCCCCCCCCCCCCCCCCCCCCCCCCCCCCCCCGCGGGGATACCGGATGGCCTTTTGTATAAATAGTTCCCCCACCTTCTGGAAGTTCTGTGCTTTTTAACTTCATTTAATCCGTCACTCTTTCTGACTCTGTCTTTTCTCTTTGCTTTCTGTCATCTACTGTCTTTCTGACTCTGTCTTTTCTCTTTGCTTTCTGTCATCTACTATCTTTCTGACTGTCTTTTCTCTCTGCTTTCTGTCATCTACTGTCTTTCTGACTGTCTTTTCTCTTTGCTTTCTGTCATCTACTGTCTTTCTGACTCTGTCTTTTCTCTTTGCTTTCTGTCATCTACTGTCTTTCTGACTGTCTTTTTCTGTCTGCTTTCTGTCATCTACTGTCTTTCTGACTGTCTTTCTGACTCTGTCTTTTCTCTTTGCTTTCTGTCATCTACTGTCTTTCTGACTGTCTTTTCTCTCTGCTTTCTGTCATCTACTGTCTTTCTGACTGTCTTTTCTCTCTGCTTTCTGTCATCTACTATCTTTCTGACTGTCTTTTCTCTTTGCTTTCTGTCATCTACTGTCTTTCTGACTGTCTTTTCTCTCTGCTTTCTGTCATCTACTGTCTTTCTGACTGTCTTTTTTCTCTTTGCTTTCTGTCATCTACTGTCTTTCTGACTGTCTTTTCTCTTTGCTTTCTGTCATCTACTATCTTTCTGACTGTCTTTTCTCTTTGCTTTCTGTCATCTACTATCTTTCTGACTGTCTTTTCTCTTTGCTTTCTGTCATCTACTGTCTTTCTGACTGTCTTTTCTCTTTGCTTTCTGTCATCTACTATCTTTCTGACTGTCTTTTCTCTTTGCTTTCTGTCATCTACTGTCTTTCTGACTGTCTTTTCTGTCTGCTTTCTGTCATCTACTGTCTTTCTGACTGTCTTTTCTCTTTGCTTTCTGTCATCTACTGTCTTTCTGACTGTCTTTTCTCTCTGCTTTCTGTCATCTACTATCTTTCTGACTGTCTTTTCTCTTTGCTTTCTGTCATCTACTGTCTTTCTGACTGTCTTTTCTGTCTGCTTTCTGTCATCTACTGTCTTTCTGACTGTCTTTTCTCTCTGCTTTCTGTCATCTACTATCTTTCTGACTGTCTTTTCTCTATGCTTTCTGTCATCTACTATCTTTCTGACTGTCTTTTCTGTCTGCTTTCTGTCATCTACTGTCTTTCTGACTGTCTTTTCTCTTTGCTTTCTGTCATCTACTATCTTTCTGACTCTGTCTTTTCTCTTTGCTTTCTGTCATCTACTATCTTTCTGACTGTCTTTTCTCTTTGCTTTCTGTCATCTACTGTCTTTCTGACTGTCTTTTCTGTCTGCTTTCTGTCATCTACTGTCTTTTCTCTTTGCTTTCTGTCATCTACTGTCTTTCTGACTGTCTTTTCTCTTTGCTTTCTGTCATCTACTGTCTTTCTGACTGTCTTTTCTCTTTGCTTTCTGTCATCTACTGTCTTTCTGACTGTCTTTTCTCTTTGCTTTCTGTCATCTACTGTCTTTCTGACTGTCTTTTCTGTCTGCTTTCTGTCATCTACTGTCTTTCTGACTGTCTTTCTGACTGTCTTTTCTCTTTGCTTTCTGTCATCTACTGTCTTTCTGACTGTCTTTTCTCTCTGCTTTCTGTCATCTACTGTCTTTCTGACTGTCTTTTCTCTTTGCTTTCTGTCATCTACTATCTTTCTGACTGTCTTTTCTCTTTGCTTTCTGTCATCTACTGTCTTTCTGACTGTCTTTTCTCTTTGCTTTCTGTCATCTACTGTCTTTCTGACTGTCTTCTCTCTTTGCTTTCTGTCATCTACTATCTTTCTGACTGTCTTTTCTCTGTGCTTTCTGTCATCTACTGTCTTTCTGACTGTCTTTTCTCTTTGCTTTCTGTCATCTACTGTCTTTCTGACTGTCTTTTCTCTTTGCTTTCTGTCATCTACTATCTTTCTGACTGTCTTTTCTCTTTGCTTTCTGTCATCTACTGTCTTTCTGACTGTCTTTTCTCTTTGCTTTCTGTCATCTACTGTCTTTCTGACTGTCTTTTCTCTCTGCTTTCTGTCATCTACTGTCTTTCTGACTGTCTTTTCTCTCTGCTTTCTGTCATCTACTATCTTTCTGACTGTCTTTTCTCTTTGCTTTCTGTCATCTACTATCTTTCTGACTCTGTCTTTTCTCTCTGCTTTCTGTCATCTACTGTCTTTCTGACTGTCTTTTCTCTCTGCTTTCTGTCATCTACTATCTTTCTGACTGTCTTTTCTCTTTGCTTTCTGTCATCTACTATCTTTCTGACTGTCTTTTCTCTTTGCTTTCTGTCATCTACTATCTTTCTGACTGTCTTTTCTCTGTGCTTTCTGTCATCTACTGTCTTTCTGACTGTCTTTTCTGTCTGCTTTCTGTCATCTACTATCTTTCTGACTGTCTTTTCTCTGTGCTTTCTGTCATCTACTATCTTTCTGACTGTCTTTTCTCTGTGCTTTCTGTCATCTACTATCTTTCTGACTGTCTTTTCTCTGTGCTTTCTGTCATCTACTGTCTTTCTGACTGTCTTTTCTGTCTGCTTTCTGTCATCTACTGTCTTTCTGACTGTCTTTTCTGTCTGCTTTCTGTCATCTACTGTCTTTCTGACTGTCTTTTCTCTTTGCTTTCTGTCATCTACTGTCTTTCTGACTGTCTTTTCTGTCTGCTTTCTGTCATCTACTGTCTTTCTGACTGTCTTTTCTGTCTGCTTTCTGTCATCTACTGTCTTTCTGACTGTCTTTTCTGTCTGCTTTCTGTCATCTACTATCTTTCTGACTGTCTTTTCTCTTTGCTTTCTGTCATCTACTATCTTTCTGACTGTCTTTTCTGTCTGCTTTCTGTCATCTACTGTCTTTCTGACTGTCTTTTCTCTTTGCTTTCTGTCATCTACTGTCTTTCTGACTGTCTTTTCTCTTTGCTTTCTGTCATCTACTATCTTTCTGACTGTCTTTTCTCTCTGCTTTCTGTCATCTACTATCTTTCTGACTCTGTCTTTTCTCTTTGCTTTCTGTCATCTACTGTCTTTCTGACTCTGTCTTTTCTCTTTGCTTTCTGTCATCTACTATCTTTCTGACTCTGTCTTTTCTCTTTGCTTTCTGTCATCTACTATCTTTCTGACTTATTGGCCCATTCTCCCTCTTTAAAAAAAAAATCTTCCAAATAATTTTCCTCCTTTGGGCTCCTCACATAATCAGAACATGCCGGCTGTACGCAGCGGGGAGACCAGTGAAAACTGAGAGCCGGACACGTATGTACTAAGCCAATTATGGTCATATGGCCTGGAATGCACAAGAACAAAACAGAACACAATCAAGTTTTTCAGACAAACAGACACAAAGAGATAGAGCAATGGAAGGACAAAGACTTTCGCCTGCCAATCCAGTGCATGAGTGACCCAGGTTCGAGTCCCAGCATCGCCCTTTCTTTCCAGATCAACAGGAAACTCGAACTGAACGTCGAATCCATCAAACGGGGACTTAAAACAAGTCTGACCCACGCGCTTTACGCACATAAAAAACCCACAGCAGCTAAAAATCAATGAGCAGAATGAACCAAAATGACAACTACATTTCCTAAGTCCAACCCGCCTCCTCCCTCCCCCCCCCCCCCCCCCCCCCCACCACCAAAAAAAAGGTAGCACTGCAGTGGTAGCGACACACTCTCCAAGTGGGAGCAGCCCGAATGCCACAGAGCTAAGTATGTGACTAGAATTTACCAAACAGACAAAGAACCAGACCTGTTTACCCCCTACACAAGTCTTGAGTAGTCTGGATAGCTGAAATCAGTAGTTTGGGTGCAAAATGTGTAGTTTTATTCATTAAACCATCAAATCATGTTCACTGAAAATGAGTAGTAATCAAGAATTAAAGAGCTTATTTTCAGTTTTGAAGAGTAGTAGAGGTCCAAATTGAGTAGAACATTACTCGAAAAGAGTAGAGTAAACAGGTCTGAAGAACAGACAGCCAGCCAGCCAGCTACTCCCAGAGCAACAAGCAATGTAACCTACCTCCTGGTCTTTCTTCATCAGCAGGGCTCTCTTCCACTCCGGCACATTTTTCCATTTGGCCTCCACTTCACGCTCCCTCATGATTTGTTTCTGGAAAAAAAAATTACGTTTCAAGGTGAAACTTCAAGGCCAAGGTTACCTAGGTTATAACAAATTGAAAGGATATTTGGAAATGGGATATCAACCCCACGACCAAATTTGATTGAAGCCTGTCTTGTTTGAGACACAGACGCATACAAACCAAAAACATATTCTGCATGCTACGTCCATGGACCGAGGACAAATTGATGTTTGATTTTTACATGAAATGTATTTCAGAATGTGCGTGATACACAGCAGTTGGGCAGATCACAACGGGGCAACGCCTGGATGCTTAGAACGTTAATAGTAATGTTCTAAGCATCCAAGGTACCTGGCACACAGACACAGGTCACACACACACACACACACACACACACGCACGCACACGCGGAGAGAGAGACACACACACACACACACACACACGCACACGCACGCACACACGCACACGCACACGCACACACACACAGACACACACACACATACACACACACACACACACACACACACACACACACACACACACACACACACACGCACGCACGCACACACACGCGCGCACGCACACGCACACACATACACTTGCTAATTTTGTTAATACTTTGTGCCAATGTGGGAGGGGGCGGATTGAAGTGGATTGGGTAGAATGGTTGGGGATGTGAAGAGGATGGGAAGGGGGGGGGGGGGGGGGGCGGTACATTCGTTGAGTATGAAGAAGGTTGTCTATTGTTAAGATGAACTTCGCTTTTATTATTTTTTGTGTACCTTGCTTTTTGTTGTCAGTTCCTTTTGTTTTGTTCAAATGCATGGATATTTTGTTTTATGTTACCCTTGTATCATGAGACCACAAAGGTTATTTATCTTGTTGAGATAATAAAGTAATTTGGACTTTGACTTTCACACGCACGCACGTACGCACGCACGCACACGCACACACACACACACACACACACACGGACAGCAGGTGGTTTATCACTGACCACATATTCGTCAATTTTCTCCTTGTTCTTCTTGTCGATCATCTCTCTCTTCCAGTTGGGGGTGAAGGAGTTGATCTCTACCAGTCCTGGACACTGGCTGATATCTGGGACACAATGACCATCATCATCATCATCATCATCACCATCATCACCATCATCATCACCATCATCATCATCATCATCACCATCATCATCATCATCATCATCATCGTCGTCGTCGTCGTCTTCATCATCATCATCATCATCAGTCATCATCATCATCGTCATCATCATCGTCATCATCATCATCATCATCGTCGTCATCATCAGCATCATCATCAGCATCATCATCATCATCATCATCATCATCATCATCATCATCATCATCATCATCATCATCATCATCATCATCATCGTCGTCATCATCAGCATCATCATCATCATCATCATCATCGTCGTCGTCGTCGTCGTCATCATCATCATCATCATCATCATCATCACCATCATCATCATCACCATCACCATCATCATCATCATCATCACCATCGTCATCATCATCATCATCACCACCATCATCATCACCATCATCATCATCATCATCATCATCATCATCACCATCATCATCACCATCATCATCATCATCACCATCATCATCATCATCATCATCACCATCATCATCATCATCACCATCACCATCGTCGTCATCATCATCATCATCATCATCATCATCGTCATCGTCATCGTAATCATCATCATCACCACCATGACCACCATCATCATCACCATCATCATCATCGTCATCATCATCATCACCATTATCATCATCATCATCATCATCATCACCATCATCATCATCACCATCATCATCATCATTATCACCATCATCATCACCGTCATCATCATCACCATCATCATCATCATCGCCATCATCATCACCACCATCATCATCATTATCATCACCATCATCATCGTCATCATCATCATCGTCATCATCATCAAGGCTATCTTCATAGAGAAAGGTGGCAGAGTGGTTAAGACGCTAAGACCTGGACACTGGCTGATACATGTGACACAATAAATCATCATCATCATCACCATCATCATCATCATCATCATCATCATCATCATCATCATCATCATCATCATCATCATCATCATCAAGTGTATCTTCATAGACGTTCTGCAGCGTGAGTGACCCGGGTTCGAATCCCGGCTGGTCTCCCCCTTCTTCTAGTTCGACAGGAAAATCGAACTGAACGTCGAGTACTTCGGATGGTGACTTAAAGCTAGTCTGACCCGTGCGCTTTACACACGTAAAACCCCCACAGCAGTTGAAAGTCGGTAAGAGCAGAGAGAAATCCCGCTGCTTGGTATGCATATGACCAAAATTGATAGCTAGGTTTCCCAAGTCTGTGACTAGAATATACAAACTACCAAAATATACCAATCAGGACCGGACCAAGTGATTCGTAAGGGGGGTTTCCGCCGGGGGTCCAGGGAGCTGCGTAGGTTCCGGGTTAAGGGGCAATGCTCTTTGCGGGGCCCAGGGGACGAAGCCCCCGGGACGAAGCCCCCGGGACGAAGCCCCCGGAACATTTTGCAGTTTTGTGATTATTAAGGCAAAAATCGAGCCATTTTCTTACTCTTCACCCTTGCATAAGGTACATGCTTTAAGGTACATGGTTTAAATTCAAATGGTACGTATATTACTGTTCTGAGCCATGAATTCCCGACCACAACGAGTAGCTTTACCAGAGCCACTACAACTATAATGAAGAGGCTCCGATTTAACAGAGTTTTACTGACGTTTCCCTGGGGTGTGCAGAAGGATTTCTTCATAAACTGTATTGTTTTCTTACCCAGTTGATTCCTCTGGCAAAAAGCCTATCAACCACACCACCACACCTGTTCTATCACAATACAGTAGTACAAAGGGAGAGAGAGAGGGGGGGAGAGAGAGAGAGAGAGAGAGAGAGAGAGAGAGAGAGAGAGAGAGAGAGAGAGAGAGAGGAGAGGAGAGGGAGAGAGAGAGAGGGGGGAGAGAGAGAGAGGGAGGGAGGGGGAGAGAGAGAGAGAGAGAGAGAGAGAGAGAGAGAGAGAGAGAGAGAGAGAGAGAGAGAGAGAGAGAGAGAGAGAGAGAGAGAGAGAGGAGAGAGAGAGAGAGAGAGAGAGAGAGAGGGAGGGAGGGGGAGAGAGAGAGGGAGAGAGAGAGAGAGAGAGAGAGAGAGAGAGAGAGAGAGAGAGAGAGAGAGAGAGAGAGAGAGAGAGAGAGAGGAAGGAGAGAGAGACCAAAAATATAGAGAGAGAGATGCATACAAAAAACAAACAGGTAGAGAGAGGAGGGGGGGGGGATACTAAAAATAGAGAGACAGAGAGAGAGAGATGCATACACAACAATAAACAGAAAGAGACTAAGACCAAGACAGAGAGACAGAGAGAGACATATAAATAGACAGACAGTGGGGTCACAGAAAGACTAAAACATGACTGCTAAAAGTAATATTACATTGGTTTGACCTTTCTGTCAACGTTCACCCGGTGTAAAGGTTTCCTGTTGTGTGGAATGCGGGGAATAATACACTACCTTGGCACCGGCTGTTTGGTTTGACCTTTCTGTCAACGTTCACCCGGTGTAAAGGTTTCCTGTTGTGTGGAATGCGGGGAATAATACACTACCTTGGCACCGGCTGTTTGGTTTGACCTTTCTGTCAACGTTCACCCGGTGTAAAGGTTTCCTGTTGTGTGGAATGCGGGGAATAATACACTACCTTGGCACCGGCTGTTTGGTTTGACCTTTCTGTCAACGTTCACCCGGTGTAAAGGTTTCCTGTTGTGTGGAATGCGGGGAATAATACACTACCTTGGCACCGGCTGTTTGGTTTGACCTTTCTGTCAACGTTCACCCGGTGTAAAGGTTTCCTGTTGTGTGGAATGCGGGGAATAATACACTACCTTGGCACCGGCTGTTTTGGGTGGGGGTAATTTTCTGTGGAAGCTATTTTAGGAACACTTCTCTGCAGCCTTCATCATGACTAACGAGTTCTTGGGAAAACTGAGAGGGGGGGAGAAGAGGAAGCGAAAGAGGGGTGGGGGCGAAAAGGGGGGGGGGGGTACACTCGTACTGGGCCTATAACTACCTTCTGACTGGCAACAGCGGCAACTTTTGAAGAATTTTACGTTGAGGAAGTAGGGCAAAATTTAATGACAGCTAATGTGTGTGTGTACACGTATGTGTGTGCGTGCGTGTGCGTGCGTGCGTGCGTGCGTGTGTGTGTGTGTGTGTGTGTGTGTGTGTGTGTGTGTGTGTGTGTGTGTGTGTGTGTGTGTGTGTGTGTGTGTGTGTGTCTGTCTGTCTGTCTGTCTGTGTCCCGGGTAGACCCACGGCAATACCCTCTGTGGGTAGACCTCAACTCATCCCATACTTCCATGTTACAGCCTCACTTCTCTTCAGCTGTTAGCCAGGCCTACGTTTTCTGGAACAGTTTGTAATGCTCTACCAGAACGACCTTTGTGGAATTTATGGCAGTGAAAAGAAAGTTAGGCTTATCCGAGGAGGCCGAAAATACCAATGTCATCCTCATTACACCCATCTCACCATCTTCATTTTCTCTCTCTCTGTCTCCACCCCCACCCCCCCCCACTCTCTCCCTCACCCCGCCCCATCTCCACCCCTCTTTACTGTTATTCTGGAGCCAATTGAAACAAAGAACAAGAGAACGTTTGTTGGCTGTTTCTTTTTTTTTTTCCCTCCCCCCACCCCCACCCTCTGCATTATACAACAGCATTTTAGAACGAGAGCAAATCTCTCTCTCTCTCTCTCTCTCTCTCTCTCTCTCTCTCTCTCTCTCTCTCTCTCTAATAATAATAACAGTTATATAGCGCTTTACCTCAAATGAGCCCAAAGCGCTTTACAATCGAATATTCATCAACAAGTAGACAACAAAAATAGTGTTTAAGAATGACACAAACCAGCAACAACGCATATATATACAAAGCAACTCACATACACACACACACACACACACATCTTTCATTCAGTAAGCCATAGCAACTGAGTTGTACGGACTTACCACCACACACACACACACACACACACACACACACACACACACACACACACACACATCTTTCATTCAGTAAGCCATAGCAACTGAGTTGTACGGACTTACCACATACACACACACACACACACATCTTTCATTCAGTAAGCCATAGCAACTGAGTTGTACGGACTTACCACATACAGACACACACACACACACACACACACACACACACACACACACACACACACACACACACACACACACACACATCTTTCATTCAGTAAGCCATAGCAACTGAGTTGTACGGACTTACACCACACACACACACACACACACACACACACACACACACACACACACATCTTTCATTCAGTCAGCCATAGCAACTGAGTTGTACGGACTTACCACATATACACACACACACACACATCTTTCATTCAGTAAGCCATAGCAACTGAGTTGTACGGGCTTACCACATACAGACACACACACACACACACACACACACACACACACACACACACACACACACACACACACACATCTTTCATTCAGTAAGCCATAGCAACTGAGTTGTACGGACTTACCACATACAGACACACACACACACACACACACACACATGCGTGCACACACAACATAAAACCAAAAAAAAACACAAGCACACGTGTACGCATGTACGCACACACATGCATGCTCTCTCTCTCTCTCTCTCTCTCTCTCTCTCTCTCTCTCTCTCTCTCTCTCTCTCTCTCTCTCTCTCTCACACACACACACACACACACACACACCACAACACACAGCACAAACCTCCTATTCAATCTTCCCTCACGTGCACACAACGATAGACAACTGATCAAAATAATATTTAGGGTGCAGCAGGAAAAAATATGGGTTTTAAGAGAGGTTTTGAATGAGGAGACTGAGTTGGAGTGTCGGAGAGGAGAAGGCAGAGAATTCCAAAAGATGGTGCTTGACAGGAAAAAGAACGTTGGCCAGCAGATTTGAGACGGATGGAGGGAATGGAAAGGAGACGAGAATCAGAAGACGAACGTAGTTGGCGAGCTGGGACATAGAGACGAAGAAGATCAGAGAGATAAGAAGATATAAATGGTACAAACATACTGACAATACGCAACATCATGGGTGTATCAGATAGAATGATTAGTTATAAAAAAAAAAGCATGCTAAGCTAATAATAAATGGGAAAAAACAGGGGGGGGGGGGGGGGGGGGGGGGGGCTGGGGGGGGCAAGTTAGGACACAGAAGATGGAGAGAAAGGAAGGGGGGGGGGGGGGGGGGGGGGTGGGGTTGCATTTAGGTAATGTGGTGTTTAAAGAAGATATTCTAAGGAGAAAGAGAAGGGATAAGGGGATAGTAAGAATGTGGGGGGGGGGGGGGGGGGCTAGTGTGAAGTAACAGGGGATATGGGAGAGGGGAAGTAATGGGAGGGGGGAGGGGGGAGCAGAGTGGGAAGGGTTGGACACGTAAGACAACTCTAAACAAGACATTACGTGAAAGACCGTTTTTTTTTTGATTACCCAGTCAGCCACACTCCGTCTTCGGGGGAACAAGATACAAGTAAGGTTGAAACAGCCAAACAGAAGGCTAAGGGGGTAGGGGGGGAGAGAGAAGAGGTGGGGGGGGGAGAGGAGAGAGAGAGAGAGAGAGAGAGAGAGAGAGAGAGAGGAGAGAGAGAGAGAGAGAGAGAGAGAGAGAGAGAGAGTAAAGATAGAGAGAGAGAGAGAGAGAGAGGCAGACAGTTAGTGCATGTTGGATGTTAATAAGAAGAGAAAACCCTTGAGAGCGGATGATGAAAATGAAAGGAATGTTAACAATGCACGGTTGCCTTTCCCCCATGTCTGTATACACATCCTCTCTCTCTCTCTCTCTCTCTCTCTCTCTCTCTCTCTCTCTCTCTCTCTCTCTCTCTCTCTCTCTCTCTCTCTCTCTCTCTCTCTCTCTCTCTCTCTCTCTCTCACACACACACACACACACACACACACACACACACACACACACACACACACACACACACACTCTCTCACACACACACACTCTCTCAAGGCTCTCTCTCCCCCTCTCTCTCTCTCTCCTCTCTCTCTCTCTCTCTCTCTCTCTCTCTCTCACACACACGCACTCTCTCTCTCTCTCTCTCTCTCTCTCTTCTCTCTTCTCTCTCGCTCTCTCTCTCTCTTTCTCTCAGCCTCTCTCTCTCTATAGATATTCGTTTTCACGTTGTTTCTGTCTGCAGAGAAAGAAAGAGACTCAAAGAGACAGAAAGATAGATAGAAAGACAGACACACAAAATGAAGCAACTTAAAGAGAAAGGGAGAGACAGGCACACAGACAGACGGACACAAACCGATAATGTCGGCGATATCAGGACTTTCTATCTCCGTCCCTAAGGTAGCATACTGTAAGACAGACAGACACAGATACGACAGACAAATAAACAAAAACACATAGAGAAACAAACAAACACAAAACACACAGACAGACAGACAAACACACACATAGAGAAACAAACAAACACAAAACACATAGACAGACAGACAAACACAGAACACATAGACAGACAAACACAGAACACATAGACAGACAGACAAACACAGAACACATAGACAGACAGACAAACACATAGACAGACAAACACAGAACACATAGACAGACAAACAAACACACAGACAGACAAACACAGAACACATAGACAGACAGACAAACACACAGACAGACAAACACAGAACACATAGACAGACAGACAAACACAACACATAGACAGACAGACAAACACATAGACAGACAAACACAGAACACATAGACAGACAGACAAACACAGAACACATAGACAGACAGACACATAGACAGACAAACAAAGACAAACATAGACAAACAAAGAACACATAGACAGACAGACAACACAAAACACATAGACAGACAGACAAACACAGAACACATAGACAGACAGACAAACACAGAACACATAGACAGACAAACACAGAACACATAGACAGACAAACACAAAACACATTGACAGACAAACACAAAACACATAGACACAGACAAACACAGAACACATAGACAGACAGACAAACACAGAACACATAGACAGACAAACACACAAAACACATAGACAGACAAACACAGAACACATAGACAGACAAACACACAAAACACATAGACAGACAAACACAGAACACATTGACAGACAAACACAAAACACATAGACAGACAAACACACGTACATAATTATATACAGACAGACAAACTCTCTGGTATCATTGGGGATTTTTTTTTTAATCTGTTACTATTAGACACAGACACACCGTCATTCATCTAACCAGATAGACAGACAGACAGAGGCACTCACCGATGTCATCAGGGATGTCTATCTCCATCTTGGACAAGGCAGCCGCCAACAGGCTCTCTGCACACAATGGAATACAATACAACAGGTCACAGTGCAGTCTGGAATGATGCAACCCCAATAGTGTGTTTAACAATCATCCACTGGCTCTCTGCACACAATGGAATACAATACAACAGGTCACAGTGCAGTCTGGAATGATGCAACCCCAATAGTGTGTTTAACAATCATCCACTGGCTCTCTGCACACAATGGAATACAATACAACAGGTCACAGTGCAGTCTGGAATGATGCAACCCCAATAGTGTGTTTAACAATCATCCACTGGCTCTCTGCACACAATGGAATACAATACAACAGGTCACAGTGCAGTCTGGAATGATGCAACCCCAATAGTGTGTTTAACAATCATCCACTGGCTCTCTGCACACAATGGAATACAATACAACAGGTCACAGTGCAGTCTGGAATGATGCAACCCCAATAGTGTGTTTAACAATCATCCACTGGCTCTCTGCACACAATGGAATACAATACAACAGGTCACAGTGCAGTCTGGAATGATGCAACCCCAATAGTGTGTTTAACAATCATCCACTGGCTCTCTGCACACAATGGAATACAATACAATAGGTCACAGTGCAGTCTGGAATGATGCAACCCCAATAGTGTGTTTAACAATCATCAACTGGCTCTCTGCACACAATGGAATACAATACAACAGGTCACAGTGCAATCTGGAATGATGCAACCCCAATAGTGTGTTTAACAATCATCCACTGGCTCTCTGCACACAATGGAATACAATACAACAGGTCACAGTGCAGTCTGGAATCATGCAACCCCAATAGTGTGTTTAACAATCATCCACTGGCTCTCTGCACACAATGGAATACAATACAACAGGTCACAGTGCAGTCTGGAATGATGCAACCCCAATAGTGTGTTTAACAATCATCCACTGGCTCTCTGCACACAATGGAATACAATACAATAGGTCACAGTGCAGTCTGGAATGATGCAACCCCAATAGTGTGTTTAACAATCATCAACTGGCTCTCTGCACACAATGGAATACAATACAACAGGTCACAGTGCAATCTGGAATGATGCAACCCCAATAGTGTGTTTAACAATCATCCACTGGCTCTCTGCACACAATGGAATACAATACAATAGGTCACAGTGCAGTCTGGAATGATGCAACCCCAATAGTGTGTTTAACAATCATCAACTGGCTCTCTGCACACAATGGAATACAATACAACAGGTCACAGTGCAATCTGGAATGATGCAACCCCAATAGTGTGTTTAACAATCATCCACTGGCTCTCTGCACACAATGGAATACAATACAATAGGTCACAGTGCAGTCTGGAATGATGCAACCCCAATAGTGTGTTTAACAATCATCAACTGGCTCTCTGCACACAATGGAATACAATACAACAGGTCACAGTGCAATCTGGAATGATGCAACCCCAATAGTGTGTTTAACAATCATCCACTGGCTCTCTGCACACAATGGAATACAATACAACAGGTCACAGTGCAGTCTGGAATGATGCAACCCCAATAGTGTGTTTAACAATCATCCACAGGCTCTCTGCACACAATGGAATACAATACAACAGGTCACAGTGCAGTCTGGAATGATGCAACCCCAATAGTGTGTTTAACAATCATCCACTGGCTCTCTGCACACAATGGAATACAATACAACAGGTCACAGTGCAGTCTGGAATGATGCAACCCCAATAGTGTGTTTAACAATCATCCACTGGCTCTCTGCACACAATGGAATACAATACAACAGGTCACAGTGCAATCTGGAATGATGCAACCCCAATAGTGTGTTTAACAATCATCCACTGGCTCTCTGCACACAATGGAATACAATACAATAGGTCACAGTGCAGTCTGGAATGATGCAACCCCAATAGTGTGTTTAACAATCATCCACAGGCTCTCTGCACACAATGGAATACAATACAACAGGTCACAGTGCAATCTGGAATGATGCAACCCCAATAGTGTGTTTAACAATCATCCACTGGCTCTCTGCACACAATGGAATACAATACAACAGGTCACAGTGCAATCTGGAATGATGCAACCCCAATAGTGTGCTTAACAATCGTCAACTGGCTCTCAGCACACAATGGAATACAATACAACAGGTCACAGTGCAGTCTGGAATGATGCAACCCCAATAGTGTGCTTAACAATCATCAACTGGCTCTCTGCACACAATGGAATACAATACAACAGGTCACAGTGCAGTCTGGAATGATGCAACCCCAATAGTGTGTTTAACAATCCTGGAAATATGTGTACAAAAATGATGGAGCTACATTTGAAA